>CP139502.1:124297261-124641996 GCA_021014915.2 Artemisia tridentata subsp. tridentata | reverse complement strand
AACGTATGCTTAACAACAAAACTTGTAAGTATTAAGCAACTAAATACTTTTCATATTTTTATCACCTTCATGGGTAATTTGATACATGGATCGTACTCAATTTTGAAAACCATTTGTTTTAAAAATTTGAGCGACCTGGCTCTGGTACCAATCGTGGAAACCGTAGAGAGGGGGTGAATACGTTTCCATTTAAAAACTTAAAACTTTTTGTATCAAATATCCGATCACGTGTGAGGTAATATGAAAAGTGTCAACTATGGTTATATAGTAAACTACCACACAAACATAAACACATCATGACACATACATAATCAACATAACATAAGCAACTAGCCACATAAACATAAACGCAATACAAATATAAATGTAAAGCGATAAAGAATAAAATGAAAGTAAAGAGATAAGTAAGAAGGCGCAAACCGGACACAGTGATTTATAGTGGTTCGGTCACGAAGCTCCTCTTCGCCCTACTCCACTCCCCGAGTACCCAACTCGAGAGTTACTTCACTAATCAACAAACTCCCTTCAGGCGGAGAAAACCGTACACGTCGCTTAACTTGTTTTCCGACACTAAGCTAGATGTCGAGTGCTAATCTTAGCTAGCACCAATCTACACGTCGCTTATCCTATTTCCGACACTAAGCTAGATGTCGAGTGCTAATCTTAGCTAGCACCAATCTACCTCGATCTACCCTTGATCCACATGATCAATCACATAAGCCCAATGGCTTCAAGAGATCTCCAAGATCTCGACAAGATCACAATAATCTACTCCCACTTGACTCGATCTACCCGATCTACCCTTGATCCACTTGATCAATCATACAAGCCCAATGGCTTCAAGAGATCTCCAAGATCTCGACAAGATCACAATGATCTTCCCTCACAAACTCTCAAAAGAAAAATGATCTTGATGTATGCTATGATACAATCAAGAGTGTAACAAATGTTACAAGACCTAACAACTACAACTCTTGTATCTTCTTGGATACTTTGAGTTCTTCTCTTGCAAATGAAGAGGAATGATAACACTTTGTATCTACTTGGATACTTTGTGTTCTTCTCTTGCTAATCAAGAGGGATGACAACACTTTGTATCTACTTGGATACTTTGTGTTCTTCTCTTGCTAATCAAGAGGAATGACAACACTTGATCTATTGGATACTTGATCTTCTCTTGTAATAGAATGAAGAGATCATTAATGTGATCACTCTTAAACAAACTAAGACTCTCTAAATGATCAAGGAAAGTGTTCTAAGTGAGGAGGGATTAGACCAGAGAAAAATGACTGGAAAAATCAAGTTGGAAGTGTGAAATGGTCCACTATTTATAGGCAAGGGAAAAAATAGCCGTAACAGACCCACGGCTCCACTAATTGTCAGACGGCTCCACTAAATTTAGTGGAGTCGTCGGTACTTTAGTGGTACCGTGGACGCTCCTTCGTTTGTCTTTAGTGGAGAAGGTTTATTTGGGAATGTTGGAGCTGTTTTGGGGGGAAAATTGACTGTTGGGATTTTTAAACTTATTTTTCAAAATAAAACATTTCATTTTAATTCAAAAATAATTTGTAAAATATATTTTTGAAAAAATGTTTTGTCACATTAAAAATGTGAAGTTTAGAAAAATATAATCCTTTGATCATTTGTCAAGAAGTAGATTTGTTTGTCCATACCTTGAGTGATTTATGTCGGGATGGAAATCTACGACTTCGTTGAAGCATACTTGAGACGTCGGGAGGTGTTGATGTAAGTATGCATTGATGATTTGTGTTTACAAGTAACTTGTACATTTTAGCTTATGCATCACAAGTTACATGTTTGTCATTACTAAAACCGAAGAAACCGTTTAGTTTAAATATCCTAATATTTGCACTAACAGTGTGTGAAAAAGGATGCCCAAAAACTGTGAATTGAACTGGTATTTATAGGCAGAAAAATTTTGCCCGTTATAGTGGGACGGTACCACTAAATACCACACGGTACCAATTAAAACTTATTTTTCCAATTAAAACATTTCTTTGTAATTCAAAAATAATTTGTAAAGTATATTTTTGAAAAAATGTTTTGTCGCATTAAAAATGTGAAGTTTGAAACACAAATTCACTTCTTTGTTCATTTGTCAAGTTGTAAATTTTTTTGTTCTTACCTAGAGTGATTTACGTAGTGACGGGATATTTCGACTAAAAACTTGTTTACGTTAATTTTGACGTAAAGTGTTTTCACATTTTGTTATCATCAAAACGTGGAGTTATCGAAAGATATAAATAACGTTTTTAGAACATTATTTGCATCAACACTATCAACTAATACTAAGTATTATTTGTTTGTTTAGAACCCATAAACTATCCCTGTTGCAAACATACAATATATATATATGGGTGAAAGTACAAAGGAGACATGTGATGGTTGGTGACACTTGTCTTGCATTTGGTGTAGAAGTACTATCTTCCTCTTTTGGAATGCAACAACCATACTTTAGTAGTGATGTCAACTTATTCCCATTGTTATGGCAATTTTTGTACTTTGCTTTGACTTTCTTGTAGTACTTGTTGTCAGCTTTATTTTCCACAAGAAGTTCCCACCCATATTTATCAGTCTTTTGTAGAGATAGCGTCTTAAGGGTCACTGAGACATTTGTCAAATCTCAGTGATATTGGAGTTGTTTGTAGCTCATATACTTTACTCACTGACACCGCATCAGTAAGTAAAGTGTTTCTTCAGTAAAAAGAACTTTATACAACGCTCACTAAATCTGTATCAGTGAGTGACTCACTATTTTATTTAGTGAGTTAGGCTATTTTATTTTCAAATCCTTATCGAGGGCAATAGGGTAAATTTTTGACCCAACAATAAGATCAGTATCGGAATCCAGAAAACTATGCATAAAACAATAACAATCACAAGTGAAGCAATGCTAGCATTGAACTAATATTTTATAACCAAAAAACAATTACACCGGTCATCAACTACATCAGATTAACCAAAAAAAAAAAAAAAAACATCACATTGTCTCTTCCCCACTGCTAACTTATACTGCTTCACTTGAAAAGAAAACACGAAATATGCAAAAAAAAAAAAAAAAAAAAAAAAAAAAAAAAAAAAAAAAAAAAAAAATTAAGATCAAGTATTTTTTCATTTTAGCACCTTCAAGTCTTGTTTCCTCTAATTTAATGATTAATTTTATATATTAACCTACTTTAATGATTAATTTCATATATATACCCAAAGTAAAAGTATTGAATTCATAATGTATAAACGTTTTTATGAAAATATGAAATTGCCCCTTTACTAGGGGTGTCAATTCTTGACACGATACGATAAACGACACGAATCTGACACGAAGTTAAACAGGTTTGGGTCAAAAAACAGGTCAACCCGCCTAACCCGTTTAATAAACGGGTCGTGTTTGGGTTGAATAAGTATTAAACAGGTCAACCCGTGAACCCGTTTAAGTATATAAAATTTTAAAAATAAATATATAACCTCGTTTTTATATTTGATGCGAATTAAATGTATTTTGTTATGTACTTAATATGGGTGAATTACTATTATACCTAAAATATCATTGAAATTAACGTATAGTTATTTGTATTTTATTTTTATATATTTTAGATCCTTATATCATTTTTGCATTTAAACTAATTAAATCAACAAACCAATAACCTTATTCATTGCTTGACCTATTTACTTAAACGGGTCACAAACGGGTTACACGTGTTATGCAGATTTGGGTTAGGGTTGAATTTCTTGACACGATTAATAAATGGGTCATGATTAATAAATGGGTCGTGTTGGGATAGAGGTAACCCGCCAACACGCGAACGTTAATACCTTACACCACTCCTTTACTCTAGAACATAAGCTGAAATCGTTTCCAAACCCAAAACATAACACCTCGTAATTCAAGACCCATAATTTATCGTTGGGCTTGAAAGACCAACAACAAACAATTGCCCCTTCCGATCTCCTTTTACCTCCGACGCCATCCAATTGTTCCGTTCAAATTATACTTATATTACAAGCCCTAATTTTAACTCCCAACTAAGTAAGTACTCATCTCCTTAGGGTTTTAATATCTTCACTTAAATAATTTCTTAGAGTAAAACTTTAGCATAGTTATGTCTGCTGATTATATTGAGCGTTGTTCTGTAACGTTTCGTATCGAATTCTTCAGTTTGTATGATTAAGTGAGTATTAGCCAGTTATAGTAATTTGTTATTTTGGAAAAGCCGTTTGGATAGACAAACAATAAAGTAGATTGTGAAAACATACTCCACTGCCGCGCTAGCAGGCGTTTTGTTATTGAGTTTGATGTAGCGTTTGCGATTAGGTTGGATTGTAGTTTTGGGTACAAATTAGCTACCTTCCATGATAATCGGTATCCACAACTACTAGTCAACAATTGATTTAGTTCATTTCGCTAGAATGTTTGTTTTTTTTGGTTACCTGGGTTCCGACTCTTCATTGCGAGCCGACTAATCCCAGGGCAACTACCCTTTTGGCTAGCCCGGAGTTGGCGCAGGTGAACCTCCGTGTCTACAAGGGGATTAATTTTCTCCCGGTTGGATTCAAACCCTTGACCTCCAGTTTGGAAGGCTGGTATTTTAACCGCTGGGTCACCCCTTGTGGTTTGTCGTTAGAATGTTCTAGGAGTAGTAAAAGAATTGAGTACCTGCTGTACATGTAGAACAAGGGATTCAACACTTGGAGCGTGTTTGGGGTTTCTTTTTTTATTTTGTATGTGTGCTTGTTTCCTTTTCTTTTTTTAAGCAAATGCGTAGTTTTGAGTGTTTGGATGAATGAATTTTGGATGAAACAAACTGCTTCTGCATAATTTGGGGCAAATTACGCAGTTTTCACTTTCCATGTAAGCGGGTTGGGACCAAAAACTGAATTTAGATTCTTAAACTTACATCTAAACTAAAACCATTTATAAACATTCATTTGATTAAACTTCTAACATAAATTATTTTCTTTTTTTATGTATTGCTTATTTTAATTATTTTCTTTTTTATGTATTGCTTATTTTAAGCTTCTTATCTAGCTTCTGCTTATAAGCAGAAAAAATAACCAATTGCCTAACACCGTGACCCTTTTGAAATGTTAGAAAGTTGAAGTTACTAAATGGCAAGAAATGATGTTTCTTATGAATCATAGTCTGTGTGTGGTCAGTATTAGTGGTAATAGTGTAGTTTCTTTTCGGAACATGTGTCATGCATTTCCACTTTTCCAGTATTTATTCGTGTTATTGAGTTGATGGCAAGCTATGTTGTTAATGTGCCATTGTTTTTTATACAATAGGTTGTTCTACTGGTGGTTCTTGAGGATACATTGTGTTGAAGATTGATGGACCGTCAGGGTCACGATTATGCAGCGGCTGCTGCAATGGCATTTGCACAACAGCAGCAACAAGCAGCTAATATCCAGCAACAGCAGCCGCCGCCATACGGTTTTCACCCGCAACATCAACAACCGTTCTTACCTCATGGCCAACCTTTTCTACCGCCACATCCTTCTATCCAACAATTTCCTCGTCACCCCCTCATGCAGCAGCAGCCACAGATCCACCCGCACCCTCCACCCCATCTTCACCATCTTCATCAGCAACCACCACCAAATTTTCCTCCACATATGCCACCGCATATTGGTGCTTCTCCATTTCATGGCCCTTACGATGCCCCGCCACCACCTGCCCCTCCGCCTTCTGACCCTGAACAACAGAAGTGTATTGATAAACTTGTTGAGTATGCAGTGAAAAACGGGCCTGAGTTTGAAGCCATGATCCGTGAAAAGCAAAAAGATAATCCCGCTTATAGTTTCTTGTTTGGTGGTGAAGGCCATGGTTATTATCGGTACAAATTATGGTTAGCTGCACGCCCACCCGGCGGCATGTTCAACCAACCACCATTTCCTGCAGCTTCAGCTAATATGTTGCACCCTCCTAATCCTATGATGAACCAATCACCCGTAAACGCCCCACACCTAGCTGCTGGTCCTGGTGCACATCAAATGCATCAACACCCGTATCCACCATATCATGACCAGCAGCACCATCAACAATCTCAGCCGTTTGTCGGTCACGTTCGGCCAGAGTTTGACCAGTCTTCCAGGGCTTTCAAAGGTCTGTCCGGGCCACTTCCTTCTGATGTTGCTTCTGAGATGAATAATGTGCTCAACAGCCTCACAGGCACCAAAGAGTCGATTAAAGGAGCCAAAATGTGGTTCATGCAGAGGTCACCGTTTGCACCGGCTTTAGCAGAGGCGCTTAGGGATCGGGTTTTTTCTCTGGATGACCCGGAAAGACAGCTGCATATAATTTACCTTGCCAACGATATTCTGTTTGACAGGTATAATTAATAATTTTGTTTATTGAGTTGTGAGTTAATCTTGAATTGTAATACTAGGATATGCTTATGTTATGCGTATATATTGTGTTGTTAACTGCAGCTTGCAAAGACGTGTTAATCCGCATGAGATCGATAATGAGGCACTCGCGTTTAGGCATGTTTTAGGTTCCATGCTTGGAAGAATTTACCATAACCCTCTAAACAAGGATGAAAATCAATCCAGATTGCAGAAAATTGTTCAGTTCTGGGCATCCAAGGAAGTTTATGATCCTGATACTATACGTCTACTTGAGAATGAGATGCTGAATGGCCCATCCGTTGGTTCTTTTCCACCAAATAATAATGAATTCTCTATCCCAGGTACCTCATCCCGCTCCACGCACACACACAACTTATGAAGACATGCTATGTATAGTTGCTTACACATGTTATTGGGGGATGTTTAGATTGATTATCTGATTATTGCGACCTGAAGTTGAAAAAAAGGTGTAGTGTTTGAATACACATACTCTGCTTCTGATTATCTTGTTATTTAAACCGAAATAATGACTTATCGATATCAAGTTTCATATCAGGCACTGCAAAACTAGTTAATTCCGGATAAAAGAACTAATGTATCTACCCCTTGTTTCTCTTACTAATATGGGAGGTTTTTACTTCCTTTTAATAGAACACTTGTCATTTTCTTTTCTATTTTCTCCACAGATATGTCCTTTTTGGTCAGTTTATGTTTTGGTTTTATATATAATTGTGTTTGCTAAACCACACACATCTTATACAGGCATGCTATGACCTGTTTATGTATAGCTGATTAACTAGCTTGTTATTGACTAACATATAATCATTTTCAAAACACACATCAGAACACCCGTTAGTCAAATTATCTGGAAGATCGAACAGTCAAAAAGCTTTGAGCCTTTCAAATTGATACTAATACATTATAGTAGCTAAAGTAAATTAAGGTTAATGCATATTGGTTATTTACTTTCGCCCTTTTTCATGTAGGACATCAACATCAATCATCAGTTCCATCGGTTAATTGGCAGCCTGATAAACAGGGTATGGTGCCAAATATATCAGACCAAGGCCATCCACCATTGATACCAAACCAACAATTTCTTTCCAACCCGATCCCATCTGGCGGTTATGGTGCGCCCGTTCAACAACCGCCACCTCATATGCTTCCACCGCCAGTGGCTCCTGAGAAATTACCACCATACCCTTTGTTCCCACCTGGTCTTATTCCCGGAATGGTTAGGAAGATGCAGATTGGTAGTGGAGTACCTTACTCTCCCATGAGCCCTTTAGATATTCCAACCGTAATACCACCTTCTACCGTATCCCAATCTGAAATTCTAGAAAAAGTCTCAAAGTTCTTTAAAGATATTGGAGAAGTGAATCCTTCTGAGGGACCCATGGGAGGAGGGGATGCAAAGAGTGATGACGAATATGAGTATCAAAGAGATTCTCCAGTGCGTAAAGGTGGTGCCTGTATACCGCCACCACCGACCCTACAAGTGGACCCAGAGACTGGAACCTTTGCTGATGGAAGTGTGGAGAAGAAACCTGGTTCAACTGGGTCGGGAAGGCTGGGTCTTGGGGCAACGGCTAACCCGAATGAAGTGAGTCAGTATGATGATGTTTACAGTTCATATAGAAGACAAAGAAGCACCAACTACCATACATCCATGAGTGCAAGAGCTTCTACAAGGTGAAGTTGGTTAGCCTATTGTTTTTTAGGACAAGTAAAAACCGAGGGTCAGAGATTACTGCATGATCTAATGTTAAAATGTGTGTTACTCGTATTTCATTTTTGCCCACAATATGAAGTATAAGCTAGGTTATTTTCTTCTCTCTTATTTTGATAATTGCATATTCCATGTTACTTTAGCGGGTGTTTGGGATTGGTTATTAAAGGTGCTTATTTGCTTGTTCGATATGGCATGTTATATTTAACTTTGAGGGTGTTTGGATTGCCATGTTAAACTACTTTTATAATAAATTTTGTGTGAATTAATCTGGTTTAAATAAGCAATTGTGGATTGTTTATTCTAAACAGGTTTTTTTAGAAACAATAGCCAGTCAATACCAAACACTCCTTTATTGGGTAAAAAAGGAATTATATAGGTTTTTTGTTCTATTCACATAGAATATTTGCCTTCAAAAGTTCACAGTTGCAGTACTCTTCAGTCTTCAGCAAGAATCATCTTGACATTGATTTTTGCTATTTTTCATGCTTAAAATTGTTAATTAAGCTTGTGATCGAGTGTTTTCTTGTTGCTTTGTAGATGCCTTCTTTAAGTTATGATTTTTTATATCGGTATTCCTAATACACCATTCTGCTTTCTTACTCGCGTGGATCTTTTGCTTGTTGTTTAGAGTAATCAATTCTTAGTATTCTGGTCTCTGGTACCAACACGTATGTACTGAGTAGATGCAGTGTTTTGAAGACATTTTGGTCCAGTTTATCGGTCTTAATTTCATGCTCATCATTTTATAAAAGCTACTGGCGATTAATATGATGACTTTTGCCTGTTGCATAAATAACCAAGTGCCTGTGATCGCTTCATGTTAATGAGTCATTAGTGTAAATAGATCAGTTCTAGTACGGTTTGAAAGTTCAGCCAAATCCCATTCATTAAACGTCGCAAGGAGCAAAAAGTAAAATAATACTTGATTGTCGTCATATTGTTTGGCGACACTTAGCAGTAGCAGTAAGCAGTTGCTGTTTGTTTAAAAAAAATGTTTGGTAACGTAGCAGTACACTAATTATAAAGTGTAATACAAGCAAATGCTTACTGCTTGTGGCATGATGCTTCTTCAGAAAGCATTTAAGTTTGGAGCAGTTGGTCATATTTTAAACGCTTGTTGAGGTGTTACCAAACAAGCAAATGCTTACCGCTTATCGCTCCTAAACGCTTCCAAAAGCGTGTTGCCAAACATGACCCTTTCAAACTAACAATGCAAGAAAAAGAAAGAACAAATTACACCATCCGTCCTTGTGGTTTGCGTTAACAGATCGACATAGTTCATTTTTCGATTTGAAAATTTGCACCGTTTGTTCTTTTCTCTAGGAAGTGTTTATCTTTCTTTTGTTAAATAATAACTCATGTGCTGCCCATAAGGCTATAATAGTCGATTTCCGTTTAACTTCATATTCCATTCTTAACTGAAAAGTTTTTTTTCAAAGATAATTAATTCTCTATATACATATCAAAAGATCGTATTCTTACTGTCTAATCTAGTTGATCAAAGAGTGTAGATTAATACTAGTTTTTGATATCAAAGGGGTTTTTGGCTCAGTTAGGGATGACAAAAAAATCGGTACCCGATAGAGACCCGATTTGACTGGGGAATCCCCGAGTTGACCGGGGATGGGGAATCCCCTGAAATATTAAACCGGAGATGGGGCGGGGATGTGGATAACATAAATCCCCGAACCCGGCCCCGACCCCGATCTTTCTAGTATATAATTATTTAAAATTTATATGGTTTATCCATACTCGATTAACTTGTATATGTACACGTACATATGTTTATGGGAATGCCCGCGCACGCGCGAGGTTTTTTTTAATCATTTAAATAAATTATTATTTTTAATTTCGGGTTTTAATTATTATAACAGGACCTTCAAAACCATTGTACTTTGATTGATGTATTGAATTGAATTAGGGTTATTTACGAATGTAGTGGGTTTTAATATTAATTAGATTTGGAGGAGATGTTCTTGCGTCAATGATTGTGCGTGAATGAATGATAAGAGATCGAGTTTGATTGATGGAGGAGAAATTTGTGAATGTTGGGACTTCAAATATTTAGTGGGAATGATACTGAATTTTAAGTTTCAGCCAAAATCTTTGAAAAACTTGCTCCACCGTTTTCAAGTTTTAATTTTTTATATTTTGACACATATATTTTTGTTAGTTTTTATTGAATGATTACAAATCATATTCTTTTTTTTTTGTAGAATATGGATAAATTTAGAAGTATTTAGGCTTTTCTTATTTAATATTTAAGAAAATAATAATAATAATAATTTGATTATTACTTAATAAGGTATGATTTGATTTTTTTGAAATGTAAAAGTCCCCACTAGGTGTTTTGTTTTATTATATAAAAGATGTACATATGTTTATGGGTATCGACATGTATGTTTATATGCATATGTGATATTTATAGGATCAAACCCATTTAGAATTAGAAGTATAAGTACTAATTACATACTCCCTTCATCCCATAATAAGTGTTCAGTTTGATTTTTTTTTGTCTTTCTTGTTCAACTTTGACCTTAAATATTTTTATTTGTGTTATATAAAACTTGATGAAAATTATATCAATGAAAATACGTTTAAAATCCAATCCATTAATATATTTTGCATCAAGTATTATATAACACACATAAAGTATTTAAGGTCAAAGTTGAACAAGTTATACCATAAAAAGTCAAACTGGACACTTATTATGGGACAGAGGTAGTATTACTTAACTATTTTGTCTGGATACACACATATGATACATATTGTTTTTATATTATACAATGTTGCAAAAATCGTGAATCGGTAGCCGGGCGGTCGACCACCCTTCAGCGAGTAATCGGCCGAGGCGGGATTAATCGGTGATTAATCGGATTGGCATTTTTTGCATGTTTTGGGTATTTCTGGAGACCAAACTAAAGATCGTAACTGATTCCAAGCCTACTATGTTTCCAAACCTCAATAAAAGACTCCAATTCTGATTATGAGGCTCATTGTGCGTTATAAGTGAAATAAACGATCCCCAAATTAAGTAGAATGCCTAAATTTTTATTTTTTCAAAGCTGACCGATTTGGCCGATTCGGCTGATTTTTGGCCGATTTTTTTGCCTGACCGATTTTTTGGCCGATTTTTAAAATTCTACAAGGTATAGGGCCGATTACCTTGTAATCGGCGATTAATTGGCCGAGTTGACCAATTTTTGCAACATTAATATTATATGTGATGTTACAATGTTTACGATGCTTTAAAGTTGAATTGAAATTGTAATTAATCTAACTATGTGCGATGTACGTTTGTTGAGGTACTATATGAGTCCAAATTATTTATATTTTCGACGAGTTGGTGGAAATTTTATGTTATTTCATAAGGGTGGAGAATCCCCGAATCCCCACGGGGATCTCCGATCTCCATTTGGGATGGGGATGAGGATGTAAAGCAATTCCCCAATGGGGATGGGGATGGAGAGTGGAAAACGGGGATGGGGATGGGAAGTACAATCCCCGACATTCCCCGCCCCTTTGCCATCCCTAGGCTCAATTGGTACCCGCCTCCGAAAAATTCATGGGCTCACTGGAGAGGTTTTGTGGATAAAAGGTCAAGGATTTGAATATCGGCTCGTGCTCACCCTAGTTGGTGCCCCACTGGGTCAGTAGAGTTGCCAGAGCTATTCCTTGTGGGGTGGACAATAGCTGTGCAAAAAGGCATCCGGAGTCAGGATGCTCCCACAAATTCACACCTTTTGTGGAATACTAGTTTTTTATTTAATAGTTGTATTAAAATAATAATTAACGGATGGGCAATATTGTCTTTTCACGTGACTCACCTAACATCACATCATACATTCAAGTAATTTGCAATATTTTCGGCTACAATCACACATAAGTTATAATCACATGTGATTTTAAATACAACCACGTGTGCTTTTACCATTCAAACTTAATCACGTGTCACTTTACGTGTAACAACCAAGGTTGTCAGGATCGCGATCCTGCTCGTAGGATCGTACGATCCTACGATCCTACACACACAAAACGAGCAGGATCGTTACGGGATCGTAATTCAGGTAGGATCGTTACAGGATCGTGGGATCGCTCGTAGGATCGTAGGATCGTGAACGATCCGATCCTGTTGGTAACCCTTTTTTCAGGTAGGATCGTTACATGATCATGGGATCGCTCGTAGGATCGTAAACGATCCGATCCTGTTTTTTTTTACTTTTTTTGACTTTTTTTTAGAGGAAGGTTTTTAAAAATGGTTTGTATACATATGTAAAGGAAAAGCCGAAAACGATCCTAGGTAGGATCCGATCCTACGATCCCGATCTTGCAAAGCCGAAAACGATCCTAGGTAGGATCCCGATCCTGACAACCTTGGTAACAACAACTACATATTCTTATTAGATCTGGATTTAAATATGTTTCTCCATGACATTAAGGTTTATATTAAACCACGCGGTAAACGCCGCCGTTTTGCCCTTGGGCTTTTCCCGCCCACCTGCTTAGCCCAATGGCCAGTTTCCTATCTTTTTTCCTTGCCCATTTCTGGCCCGCCCGGTTTGCTCAAACCCTAGATGTATAACACACACGCACACAATAACACACACACACACAATGAAAAAACAAACGCACGATCAAAGAAGGGTTTATTACTAAAACCGTGAGCTATGTTAATCAATAAATCTTACCTCCGTGATGATCATGATCGAAGTATGGAAGAAAAAACGAATATATGTGGTTTTCGGTTACACAACAGCTAGGGTTTTAATTTTGGGGGTATTTGTTACCCGCGTTAATACTCGATCTGACCCTTAATTGTGATCATAGAGGTATGTTTTTCTTCATATTGGGGTTTTTTTTCTTGAATATAGTGGTGCGGTTACACACTTTCACACAAGAACTAGGGTTTCAATTTTGGGGGGTTTTTTAGTGCCGAAATTTAACCAAAAACGAAGAGGTAAGCTTTCATTTTTGGTTTGTTCATAATGTTGAATTTGTAGATCTCTACTTCATTGAGGTTGGTATTAGGGGTGGTTGGGGCTGCTCGAACTTATTTTTTTGTACTCAGGATTGGGTTTGATTTAATTAGATTTTCAGTTTTTTTTTGGTAGATTTGGGCCTTTTTTTTCCCTCAACAAATGGTTAATATACTTTATTGTTGTTATCGTTTTGCAGCCGCTGTATATGGAACTTATGATGCGTTTGTTGGTGTTGCTGCCATTGCAACTCAGTTGGTTTGCTACTCAGTTGGTTTGCTGCCATTGCAACTCAGTTGAGCAAATATGATCTCTTGCTGCACTGTGTGTGCGGATGGCAGAGTGCAAGGAATGCTTGCCTCAGCAACCTTCACACGTGCACCAGGGCACGAATAAATCTGACCCAACTTTCCGGAATAATGGGGTATGATGATTGGTATATTACTGAAACTGTTTGAGGTGTGAGAACATCCGTATCTTGGCAGGGCGTTTACACTAACGCAGCCATGGCGGTTGTTCCGGCTTTGTCAAATATGTTATTCATGGATTCTAATATCCTATAAGTAAAATTGTTTTTTAAAGAAGTTTTTATGGCTGTGATGATTGTTGGAATTTTGGCGAGGTGTTCCAATCCTAACTTGGTAAGGCAATGACTGGATGGCATAGCATATATCCCTGCTATGCAACCAGGTTTCTTTGCAACCGTAACGGAATTCAGATACTTCTATGACCTGACCACCATATGCATATCTGAGCCTAATCTTTTATTGCACCACATTTTAGCACTGTCTCTTAGCTTTTGGTACTACCTACTTTAACTTTCAATTCAGAAATGTGCTTTGGTAATGTTGTTTGGTTTGATGATGGCTTGGTTAATGGCGGGTCAATAACGCCATAATCAAACCAAATTTAAGCATGTGAAATCTATCCGGATCTTGGCGGGGCAGCATCACAAAAGTGATGCTTGCAGCCATGCCGGGTGGATAACGCTGGCTCAGGTACCCACCTTTTGTTTGGTTTGATGATGCCTTGGTTAAGCTGAATGTTTTGCCTCATGATATTTGCAATTTTTTACCATCTGAAATCTGTCCGTATCTTGGCAGGGCAGCATCACAAAACTGATGTTTGCATCCATGGCGGGTCAATAACGCCATAATCAAACCAAATTTAACCATGTGAAATTTATCCGGATCTTGGCGGGGCAGCATCACAAAAGTGATGCTTGTAGCCATGCCGGGTAGATAACGCTGGCTCAGGTACCCACCTTAAATGTGGTTTCGTAATGTTGTTTGGTTTGATGATGTTTTGAGAAACCTACTAAATTCATTAGTAGAAAATAAAGTTTGATAATTCAGAATCAAGAAGGGGTCCATAGAATAGAATGGTGATTCTAAAAGAAAGAAAACAAAACAGCTAGGCGACAAAAGTAACAAACCAAAAATATAAACAATGGGAAGTGCACAACATTCTGATATGTAACACAACTATTTGCCTTTTTGCGAATGCAGGCCTTAGGGATGACATGACCCACGCTTTGTTTGCAGAATGTGGGACTCGGGGTGTACCAGTTACATCTCAATCGAGGGAAGAATGGACACAAGCCCCAACAACCGCAATGACTCCCTAAGAGGGAAGAAGAGGCAAGCTTTAGAAACAGAATATACGTAGTGTACACACAATATATGCACAATGATTTAGACTACATTTACTTTATCTCAATATGTTACTGTTACAGTTGCTAAGGAAAAACAACATAAAAGTGTGTCATTTCATCCTCTTAAAATTAGTTACAGGATACAGCTATAGCGTTAAAATAGTTCCAAGTCTGATCTCGACAATGTACTGTTGTATACTTCTAGACAAAAAGGTTCACCAATTAAACTTATCACATTCAAAATTACGCCTTTTTGAAAATAACATTTGCATTATTAAATTTCGCAAAAAAAATTTGTAACGTAATTGCAGGGACAGGTGGTCCAATCAAACATTGAACTGAAAGATGCTCAAAAATACAACTCAATAGAATTAAACGCAGCATATCATGTACGAGGGTTTGGTCGTCAACCAGTAGAAAAATGGCAGCAAGCAGTGGACGCCAAATATACATTGCTAATTGAACTGCATGGAGATGATGTTGCTCAGCACGCACTAGCACAAACAGTTTATGGGTACGTGCTAAATGAGTACATACAACGGCCAGGTATAAACTTTTAAACAGTCAGCAGCTTACTTGAACGAACAACCAGGTATAAAATCTTCTAAGAAACGTCGTTTTTGGGTCTGTACAGGTCATACGGACAAAGTCACAGTAATGTCTTCATGTATAGTTATGTCGATAAGGATCAGAAACATGTCAAACATTACAACTACGGCGTGAGCACTTAGGTTACCAAGGAATGCCGATGAGGAAACGGTATGTAATATGAATATTCAAATATCTGTTATTAGTATATTCTTCATCTTATATAGAGAGAAAGAATGTAAGTAGGAATTGTTATTTAGGCTGCAAAAAAAAAAAAAAAAAGTTAATGTGTTCATTTTTTTTTTGTCTGTTCGGATCATAAAACTGTTGCGTTATTTGTTTGCAGTGAGGATGAATATCAGAAGAATAAGAATTGATGAGTAATGTGACCCAGTTCATGGTTGGTCAAGAGAAGCAACTGTTGCTAGCGATTAGAATAAACAGGTAATATTCATGTAATTTCTTTCTGAAATTGAGTTCTTAAATTCTGTTAAGTTACTTTAACTGATTAATATAAGAATCTTAGAACAAGTAGTTGTTAAGATTCTGATAATCTGTTTATTGGTCCAGTCGAATTATATGGTAACCCCGAAAGACGTACGCTGTTCTGTAGGAAAATGTCTCATAGCGCCGCATTGGCTGCTATAGCAAAATCTGCTGGAAAAAGGCCACTTATGCAAGGTTTCTCCTGTTCTAATCACGCCTATGTCGACGACTTATTAATGTGAGCAGCGTGCGTATTTGTAGTGGCTGCATGTGTTGCTTTGGGTTTGTATCACAGCCTCACCTTTTTGCGCTTCTTTTAATAGGTGAACCTCATATGGCTGTTACCAGCTCTTCTACCTACACTGTGCATCCCCACCAGCATGCGTGTATTTACGGACGTATGTTTTCATTCTTTTTTTATAGATACCTGTTACTGATCTGCCATCCACCCCTTGATTTCTGAGATGTGATTATGTAAATATTCCTTTTTATGGTCAAATGGTTCGAAAACCACTAAAAAATAAAACGCATAAACGCAGTCAATCCTGATATGTTATTTGTGATATTTGAATGTCACGTGATAACATAGTTTTCATAATCATATTTAAGACATAAAGTAGTTGTAAATTGTAATTCAAGAAAAAGAGTTTTTTGGTCAGCTCTACTAACGCACGCTTTGGCACAACCATTAGAAAGTTGCTGCGAATGTCGGTCTTGGATAGCATCTTTTGTTTGACCTTCTGTCGCCTTTTCCTATAGCTTAAACTTCTTTTTGTTTGACCTTTAAAACATCTCAGAAATAGACTGAGTGAGTGTCTAATGCATTGCAGGCATACTTTGGTGAGAACCGACTTCATCTAAATTTAATGGAGTGTATGGATCAACATCATTGTACGTAAGTTCACCTTCGTCCGCTCATATTCTGACTTAGAATACCTCACTCAACAGCAAACTTAGACATGACATTACACTGGATTGCAGAGACGCGACGCAAAGGCAGATATTATCAGCATTATTCGACGCCGCATCCTACAGCCAGAAGGGAATTATTCAACCGCTGGAGAAGGGAAGAGAGGCAAAACATGAATAGCGCTGCAGCAGACACGCCAACGCATGAGCTCAACCTCAAAGCACTCCTGTTTCAGTAGTTTAATTAACAGTAGTATCAACTATTATTAGCGATAGTATCCACTCGAGTATATGTACAGGAACTAAAACAGCTCCTCCAAATGTGATACCACATATCTTGGCTGAACTTGCAGTTAAAATGTAATCAGAAAGCAACACATTTATCATTTGCAGACTCTGTTGAAAAACTTAATCGTTTCTTCGTGGTCGTATTATAATATCACGTTACTATTAAGTTTAAAGACACTTACTATTAAGTTTAAAGACATTCAAATTATGTATGAACTGTATAAAAAGGCGACAAGAAAAGCCGTTCCTTCATATAAGCATGTTCAAGCTCACTTACTATAAGTTTAAAGACATTCAAATTATGTATGAACTGTATAAAAACTTCAAAGCTTACACCAGATGTTAGGGCCATTGTGCAAGGCCATTGTGCTGCTTAGAATAGGTTCGTCCACTGATGAATCACTGTTGCTATAACTTCGTTAGGATGTATTTTCATGTATTTAATTTTCTGTCATGTGTTGTTGCCAAAACATCTTAAAAAATAATTGACGGAATAAACAGGCACGCCAGCAACGCGGCGACCATCGCCAATCTTGTGGTTATTTTAATCCATAACCCAATTTTCGTTACAAAAAACATAATTTTTGTCCTTGATAATCTGATTATCATCCATATCTAAATAATTGTTTGTTAATTGATAATTTCGAACCTAAAGTTGAGCAAATAAACTAAAAATTGATCTTTACTTTTGAAAACTTTTGAAAAATTATGATCACTGACGTAGAATTATTTTGAAATCGAACAATTAATTTTATTTTCGATTGCATAAATTTGTATGTTATTTTGGAAAGGTCAAAACCTTAATTTTGGTGGAGTATGCAAAAAGAGTTTAGGATTTATGAATTTTTTATGCGACAAAATTCTTCAAAGTAAAAATACAGCTTCATCGAGTCCGACTTTGTTGACTAACAGTCAAATGTAGGGTAGATACGGTCCAAAGACTGACCAAGACCGGACCGGTCCTAAAGCCGATTTAGTCCAAATCACAAGACTGAGTACCATACAGAAATATCCGGTCTAGTTCGTTCAATTTGGTCCAAAATACCGGCATAAAATGGGCAGTTGCGTGCAAGACCGACCCGGCTCGGACCGAAGACCAAAACCCAACCAGACCGAATATATTTCAGTGTGGTTCTCTGTCTACCATTTTCCTCATATTCGTTCTTCGGTCTGGTCCGGTTCGATCTTACGTAAAACCGACAATTATGCTTTGTTAGACCGGCCCGGACCGACGATCTAGATCTGAACCGAACATTTCGGACCGGTTTTCGGTCCATGGTTTTGGGCCAAATTTGTTTTTGATCAAGTCAGGTTTTGATTGGTACGGACTGGTTTTGCAGTCATAGTAAACTGTCACATGCATTCCATCATTTGCATTGTTATTTTTGGAAACATGTTGTCGTTGATTGCGTGGGTTGGTCTTCTTATAATTCATTTATTACTAGCACTTTATATATATGTTTATTTTTTATTGTGACTTCTGTTTATGTGACGAAAACCACCTTTTATTTATCTTTTATATGATAAAAGAAAACATCATTTCGAAATATTTAACATAAGAGGAACTAAATTTGTTACTTATTTGGTAATTATTAAATTTTTTTATTTTTAGATATTAAATGCAAAAAAAAAAAATTAAATGTTAAATCTTTCCTGATATAGTAAAAACTCATATGTAAACAAATAAGTTAAAATATGTATATCCTTTGTAACACCCGTGAAAATTTAAAACCATTAAATTACTATTTTTATTTACTTATTATTCTATTTTAAGTAAATTTACTTTCATTACCCGGGAAAGTTACCCGCGTTCGTCGTAACACGTACAATTAATTCACACCGACACAAAACTATGCCCAGTCTATATTTTTTTATGCATTTTTGGTTCCTTACAATTCTATTTTAAAATTCATAATTTACTTTTCTAATTTTACGTAAACCTTGCACCTTTTACGTTTTACGCGATTTAAATATACGTTTTAAAGTTTTAACAACGTTTAAACCCTCCGTCAACCTCAACACTTATCTAAACTACTCAAATAAGTTATAATAACAAGTTTTAACATTTATATAAGTTTTGTAATTTTTACATTACCCGATTTTACGTTTCGCGTCTTAAAAACTACACGTTTGCAATTACCGGGATCAAACTACACCTACTAAACACTAAACTATCAAAATAAGTCAAATCTACCCCCACCATCACCATGTGAACGACACATACACTCTTATATTCTTCAAAACTTGGACAGGTGTTCATGATTCTCTACTTATGTCCTCCACTAACACCAAAAACCATTAAAACCATGTACATAATACCACTTCTCTCATTTGTAACATGCAAACCACCAAAGACTCTCTCATTCTTGTTTTCTCCTCCTTGTGAACATCCCATATAGCACCAAAACACCACCATACTTTGATTTTTCTAGTCCAAGATTTGTGCAAGATTGAAGGTCCTTTAGTGCTAGTTTGATTCTTGATTCTTTCCCCTTCAAAAGTCTTCATTTCAAGAGTTATTGAAAGGTTTTCCAAGGTGATAAGGGCTATAATTTTAAGGTCTTTCAAAGTGTTTTCAAAGCTTTCTTTCAAGGTTTACAAGGTTTTGGGTTGGTGACTTTGGAAGCTTGGGTTGTGGTAAAAGATCTAGGTTTGGTGTCCTTTGTTCTTAAATCTTTCTTGTTCATCAAACTTAGTATGGAATCAGTCACTCACACTTTTCATTTGATATTGTGATTATATGTTAAATTATGTATCTTATATGTTTCATAATTTTATTATGCTTGGTTATACTTGGTACATATGCTAGATCACTAGAAAACCTAATAAGGACCAAACATGCAAAACTACTTTCTGACCAGGGGTAAAAACGGAATAAACTGATTTTATCAGTGAACTTTGGACCTTATATACAAATATGTGGTTATATATCAATGTCTTATGGTTGTTTTTCCGGGTATTTCATTGAGTAACTCATTACGATGATTAAACTAAAAATGTTTTCGTGAAACATGTCAAATTTTGAGTAACAAATTCTAAATGTAAAATTATAATTGATCTAATCATTTTCATTACTTGGCCCAGTTTTATGAAATGTAGCTAACAACTTAACTTAAACGTGACAGCGAAAATGGGGTTAAACGGGCTTGTAGAACTCTAGATATTGCATTTTTCCAGGGACTGTTGTGACGCTGTTAAAATCATAACTGGGTAGTTAAGGGTAAACTGGTAATTTCACTATTGTTGGGTAATTTTTGACTCAGTAGGACCCACAAATCTATTTAGTACACTCAAATACCTTTCCAGGGATATAAAGACTATAATTTTTAGACTTATGGTTTGCGAGCAATGAATTTTTGAACATGGACATTGTTATTAAATTTCTAACAGCAATGGACTTAAAAATTTGTGAAAAGTTATTAACTTATAACAATTGACCCTTGTACAATTAGAAACTTGTCAAATGACACTAATTGACCGTTTTTACATAAAAACCGAAGTGGTTGGATCCACTATCAGAAATAGACCCGTGAATCCTCTCGTTGACTAAAGAAACTAAAAATGACAAAACTTGGATTTATGACACATTTTGAAACCTTTAAGTTTAATTTTTAAACAATTAAATATCAATTGAACTCTTTGGCTAAAAATGAACTTTTTGAATTAATTTGAACCCTTTTTAATTAAATTGAACTCTTTGACTAAAAATGAACCCTTTCACTTAACTTGAACTCTTTGACTAAAAATGAACCTTTTGACTTAATTTGAACTCTTTGACTAAAAATGAACCTTTTGACTTAATTTGAACCCTTATGACTTGTCTTGGATTTATAGACTAATAAATTAACATAAGACTTGATTTTGTATTAACTTATTTAATTCAAACTTGTGAATATTTTTAAAGTGTCAAAACTAAGTCTTAGCATTTATTTAATATTACAAATATTATGTACCAAACATAATTGAAATAATAATCTATAAGTCATATAGACATACTGTTAGGAATTAAACCTAACAGTTAGTACTGGTGGTTATAAGTTAGTACTGCTGAAGATTTATTGAAGAATACACTAACAGTACTAAGTCAGTTAATATTGCTGGTATAGACATTGGTACTGCTTATGTGTTAGGATTCGACACACGGTTAAGGTGGTTAAACATTTTGTACTTTGTGTGTATGATATATTGAGTTAATATGATTAAGTATGCGGAATCTACTTAATCACACTTAGAAGGTTATTATGGTTATGGAAATGGAACAGTTGTGTTTGTTATATGTTAATGAACAATGAAAGATTAACACCAAACGATTCAATATTATTAATGATAATAATACGAGTAATCTTGAGATATCACTAGGGTTACAACCTTGAATCTTAAGTTTCTATGTTCTTGAGAGATATATTTTTCACTATAAGTTTTAACACACACATAGACATTTAATCAAAAGTCTAAGATCTTTCTTAACATATAAAAGAAAGATCTTTTACAATATTGTTAAGTCTAGTCAAACTACTTGCTAACTTATCTTGAGTGTGTCAGTACATAAGATACAACATGTATCTTAGTACACAACTTGATATTGATCACTTTGCTAAAAGATATTATCTACCGTATATCTTTGACTTTAGTACACAAATATCTTTTCAATACTTATCCAACCAGCAGTTGTATATGTGACAATTATCCACTCAGCAGTATCAACTAGCAGTCCCTTCTTTGTACTACCAGTACTAACATCAGTTAGTACGGTTAGTTATAACTTGAACAATCCTAAGATATACACTAGCAGTTGGAACTGTTAGAGTATTCTTCACAGCAGTTGGAACTGTTAATACTTGTAATTCTTGATACTTAATCTTCAGAACATTTAATTCCTAACAATCCTCCCCTAAACATGTGAATCCATTTCAACATGTTTCTGAATTAAATTATGGATTGTGAAGATCTTTCAAACACTTCATAGTCTTCTGTTCTGTGAGATTGAATATCTTTCTCAGTAGCTCATCTGCTTTCTGATCTTTGACTTCAACAATATCAATACACTAATCTTTAGTCTTCAAACATTGACCTAAAGATGGTGCAATTTCCTTGGATGGAGGAATTATAAGAGGCAATGGTGCTGTGTATCTTGGATGCTTGTTTCAACAAGTGAAATCATCTATCAGCATTGTTGGGAATTTTGGAAATAAGATATTTCTTGTTGCTGCCGATAGTGAAAGTTGGTTCCTGCCGATAGCTTTGGTTCCTGCTGAAGCTCATTGTTGCTGATAGTGATATTTTGTTTCTGCTGATAGTGTTTGTTGCTGCGGATATTATTGTTAGTTATCCGTATGTTTAGTATGTTTGATAGAGTTATTTTTAGCAGAGATCATGTTTATCTCTTTACACGTTTTCTTGTATGACAGGTTAGGGTTAGGGTTTCTTATCATTATAAAAGAAACACCTCGTCTATGAGTTTGATACATCTTTATGACTTAGCAATCTTAAATAAAAATTATCTTTTAGTTCATTATTCGATCCATAGAGGATCATTGTATTAGTTCTTTTCTTTTCTCATTCGTACTCAGAGATTCTCTTGTAGTGTGCTTGTGATTACATAGGCATCCTACCGATCCACATAGGCTCAAAGATCTAGCAGGTGTGTTAGATTCAACAAGTGGTATCAGAGCCTCGTGAGGATCTCTGATCAAGAAGCAAAAGTTCTCAAAACAATCTCTCTAAACCCTTTCACAATGGGCGATGAAAACCCTGAATTCGCTGCCATTAACAATGAAGAACCTGAACCCACAAAAGTTCAACAACAAATTGTTACAACCACTGTGTCCAACAGTAATGCTAAGTTCCCATATCTTAAGAAGGAAGAGTATGAAGTCTGGGCTATGAAGATGGAGTACTGGATCTCCAACAGTGATCATCATCTTTGGAATGTTATCCTCACTGGGAATAGCAAGAAGAGAATTGGAAGAGATAAGAATGGGGGTATCATTATTCTCGCTCCTACATCAGCTGAGGAGCAGCTGGCTGTGCAAAGGGAAACTAAAGCAAGAATTCTCTTGCTTCAGGCTCTCCCAGAGGATCACATGGGTGATTTTCATCACCTGGATGATGCTAGAGAAATCTGGCTTGCTGTAAAAGCTAGATTCGGTGGGAATGAGGAGTCCAAAAAGATGAGGAAATCAATGCTTAAGCAGGAATTTCAGGAGTTTAAGATCTCTGAGGAAGAAGGTATTCACAAAGGGTATGATCGATTTCACAAGATCCTCAGCCAACTTAATCAGTTGCAGGCTCGACCAGACAATGAAGACTGCAACACAAAGTTTCTGAGGGCTTTACCTTCATCCTGGTCTCAAGTTTCCATAACTCTTAAAGCCAAAGGAGGATTGGACTACCTAAGCTTTGATGATCTGTACAACAAGCTCAAGACCCTAGAGATTGACATCAAAGGGGTTTCTACTTATTCATCTCATACACCTATACATACTGCATTTGTTAGTGCTTTCGGTACTAACAAGGTCTCTCATGGTGATAGCTCAAACCCCTCATCTTCATCTGTTTCCTATTCTCCTGCAACACCTAGATCTCAATCAAGGAATGACAATGTTGTTGAGGAAATTCTTCATTCATTTGTTGCTGAAAGTACTCCACAACAGCAATTTATGTATGATGACTTTGATCAAATTGATCAATTTGATTTGGAGGAGATGGACATCAAGTGGCAGTTGGCTATGCTGTCATTAAAGGTTAACAGGTTTGAGCAGCAGTCTGGGAGGAAGCTCAATCTCAATGGAAGGGAAGGTGCAAGGTTTGACAGAAGGAAGGTGAAGTGCTTCAAATGTGGTCAGATAGGTCACTTTGCCAGAGAATGCCAAGACAAGAAAGTTGATGATAGATCAAGGTATTCGGCATTCAGAATGAAAGAATTGGAGCCAGAGGAAGATAAAGCCCTAGTGTCTGTGGATTCAATGCTAGATTGGGAACAACATGAGGTGACTGGAGCTTCACGGATTTATGGGATGATTGCTGGAAATGGAGCTGAGACACATGTGGCTGGAGAATTTGGAATGATGGGCTATCCAACTCAGGTACTCAAGTGTCCTTTTGATTGTGAAATTAAATATACTAAATTGCAAAAGGATAGTGAAAATAAATAAACTGAGTTAAAAAGGGAATTTGATGAAATGGAGCCTTAATATAATAAATTGTTTGTAGAAATTCAAGCTTATAAAAAGGCACTTAAAACTGTGGAAAAACAAAAGGCTTGGCATGAAGCTAATCAGCTAGCATATGAACAAAAGATAAGGGTTTTGAAAAGAGACTTAGAGAACTCCAATAACTGTCTAAAACATTCTGAAAGAGAATATGCTAAGTTGAAATTAGAAAATCAGGATTTAAAGGCTAAACTGGATAGTGAAGTAGCTAGGATAAATTCATGGCAACAATCAGAAAAATATCTTGTTAACTATGGTAATCAGTCTGGTTGGCGTAAGAAAGGGTTGGGATATGATGTTGGGGAATATAACCCTAGAATATTTGACCCTACCCCTAAGGAAGTTGATTATCAAGTGCCTGTTAAGTTTGTTAAGGAAGGAGGGATGAATGCAGTTCCTCCACCTATAAGAGGTGTTTTTAAGCCTGTCCCTATCCACTCAGCCCTTGACCTTGACTTTGATGATTCACAAATGACTTATGGCAAAAAGGCAAAGAACTTGCCTGATCTTGATTGTGACTATAATGAATTTGTCTCTTGTTCTTACAGTGACAAATCTGAAGAAATCAAGACTGATGATTATGCTACATGTGGATCAAGTGAGAAGTCGGCATCAATAAAATCAGAAGATTTGTCTTCAAAAGTGGCTTCTGTTGAATCCCAAAGAGCTGAAGATGTTTCTTTTGATAGTGTTAGAAACAATAATGTTTCTTTTTTTTGGTTTTGTTTCAAACAGTTTTGGTTGTGATTCTAATTTGGTTAAGGATAATTTTGATTCATGTGTTTGTTTGAATTCTTCTGATTGAAATAAGAAAGATAATGTTAAGAAAAAGTCCCCTAGAAAGAAATCTTGCTTTGTGTGTCGTAGTTATGATCATCTTATTAAAGATTGTGACTATTATGAAAAACAGATGGGTAAATATGCTTGTCGAAATAGGTCTGTGTGGAACAATGTTAATGAAATTCCTCCATATATTCCACAAGCAGCAAGAATAAACTCTTGTAGAGCTTCTGTTGCTACTGGCAAGACAATACCAGCTGGTAAGCCTGTTGCTGCTGGTAAGCCAGTTCCTGCTGGTAAGCCAGTTGTTGCTGGCATGTCCATTCCTGCTGGTTGGAGAAGCAATGTTACTAGACCTTACTACAGACCTACCAGCACTTACTTTCAAAATGATATGTGGCCTGTTTATTTAGACACCTTACACATGGGTGGGGCAAGATGGGGAACTGCTGTTAAGTCCTCAGCAGGTTGTTCTTGGAGAAACAATAACAAATATATGAGAATGGGGTCCAAGAACAATGGTGGATCTCATCAATCTCCATGGTTTAATTTTTATTGATCCACAAGGCAGACCCAAGTCAGTAATGACTTGGGCCTCCCATGTATCTAACATTGTTGTATGTATTTTTGTTCTGTAGGACATTCCTTTTAAGAGTAAAGATGTAGGTATTGTTGACAGTGGTTGTTCAAGGAGTATGACAGGAAATTTGGAAAGGTTGCATAACTTTGTGCCCTTTTATGGAGGAACTGTGACATTTGGAGGAGGTGATGGAAAGATTACAGGGAAAGGAACCATTAAGACTCCTAAATTGGACTTTGAGAATATTCTCTATGTGAAGGAACTCAAAAACTTCAATTTGTTCTCTGTTTCACAAATATGTGATAAGAAGAATGGAGTTCTCTTCACTGAGACTGACTGTCTTGTGCTCTCCAAGGACTTCAAGATGCCTGATGATAGTGAGATAGTACTCAAAGTTCCAAGGACTCACAACCTGTATTGTTTCAATTTGAATGATGTTAAGCCTGAGGGTAAACTTGCTTGTATGGTGGCAAAAGCTTCTGTGGATGAAGCAAACAAATGGCACAGAAGAATGGCACATGTGAACTTCAAGACTATCAATAAGCTGGCAAAGAATGGCTTAGTGCAAGGACTCCCTTTCAAGACCTTCACAAATGAACACAATTGTGTTGCCTGCAATAAAGAAAAGCAACACAGGGCATCATACAAGGCCATTACTGCTGTGAGCACCATCTCTGAGCCTCTGCAACTGCTTCATATGGATCTTTTTGGTCCAACTTCTATCAGAAGTAGAGACCATAAGTATTTTTGTCTGGTGATTACTGATGAGTTTAGCAGGTTTTCTTGGACTTTCTTTTTAGGTACTAAAAATGAAACCTATTCTGTGCTTAGGGATTTTATTACCTTAATTGAAAATCAGCTAAATAGAAAGGTTAAGGCTATAAGGTGTGATAATGGAACTGAGTTTAAGAACTCTAATTTAATTGAATTTTGTGGGAATAAGGGGATTAAAAGAGATTATAGCAGTGCCAGAACCCCATAACAAAATGGGGTTGCAGAAAGGAAAAATAAGACCCTTATAGAAGCAGCTAGATCTATGCTAGCTGACTTTAAGTTGCCTACCATGTTTTGGACTGAAGCAGTAAGCACTGCTTGCTATGTACTGAATAGGGTATCTATTACTAATCCCCACAACAAAACTCCTTATGAGCTCTTGTCTGGAAAGGTTCCCAACATTAGTTACCTTAAGCCTTTTGGATATCATGTAAGTATCTTGAATATTAGTGATCACCTAGGTAAATTTGAAGAGAAGGCAGATGAGGGGTTCATTGTTGGATATTCTGCTCATAGTAAGGCCTATAGGGTTTATAACTTGTCTGCTAAGAGGGTAGAAGAAACACTCAATTTAAGGTTTCTAGAAGACAAACCTAATTTACAAGGTGCAGGTCATGACTGGTATTTTGACCTAGATTATCTGACTGATTCATTAGGTTATTCTAGATATAAAGCTAATCAATCTGTAGGTACACATGTTTATTCATCTAACAATGCAGGTACCTCAGATGATGAGTCTGATTCAGAGTGTGATGAACAACCAATAGTTGTTCCTTCTTTTCCCTCTAACCACTTTTCAGGTACAGAACTCAAAGATTCTTCTGATAAGACTGAAGATAATTCAAGTTTTGCAGAAGACCTTGCTAGGCTTCAAAGACAAGAATATCAAGCCAAGAGAGCTGCTGAAACGTTTGGTTCTGGGTTTTCACAAGAAACAGTGGAGCTATTGAGAAATGCTGAAGCTGAAGTCAGAAGAGAAATGGCTTCTGCTGGTAGTACACCTGTTACTGCTGATACATCTGCTGTTCCTGCCGATGTCACCAATCCTGCTGCTTCTTTGTCTACTCCATCTGCTGATTTGTTGGGATTCAGTGAGCCTCCAACTAGATTCCCAAGTCCATCTGATCTTGGAAATTCACTCTCTTCAGCAGCTAAGCTGAATGATCCTCATCATCAGTCAAGATCTGGAATTTTCACTCACTCTTCTTATGATGGTGAAGCAAATCCCTCTATTACTAATCAAGCCACAACCTATGAGGTAGATCCTGTTGTTACCAAGAGGATTAACACTGTACATCCTCAATCTTTGATTCTTGGTGATCTCAATTCTCCTGTTCAAACAAGAAGAAGGGTAAATCAATCCAAGTTTGGAGAATCTGCTTTTCTCAGTTACATTCAGGAACAGTTAAGGAGCAATCACACTGACTATCTTTATTGTCTCTATGCTTGCTTTCTATCTCAAATTGAACCAAGTAGTGTGGCTCAAGCTCTTGATAATTCTGATTGGGTTGAGGCTATGCAAGAGGAAATGCAGCAGTTCAAGAATCAGAAAGTATGGGTATTAGTACCATTGCCTGAAGGAAAACATGCAATTGGAACTAAATGGATTCTCAAGAATAAACGGGATGCTAGGGGAATTGTGGTTTAAAATAAAGCTAGATTGGTAGCTCAAGGAAATAGATAAGAGGAGGGTATTGACTATGATGAGGTGTTTGCACCAGTAGCAAGAGTTGAAGCTATTCGACTGTTTTTGGCTTTTGCTTCATTTATGGGGTTTGTGGTTTATCAGATGGATGTGAAGAGTGCATTTCTGTATGGGAGTATTGAAGAGGAAGTGTATGTTACTCAACCACAGGGATTTGTGGATCCACAACATCCTGATTTGGTTTATAAAGTGGTGAAAGCACTCTATGGACTTCATCAAGCACCAAGAGCATGGTATGCCAGGTTGTCTGCTTTTCTACTTAAACATGGTTACAGAAGAGGCACAATAGATAAAACACTCTTCATAATGAAGAATTTTAAAGATATCATCTTGGTACAAGTGTATGTAGATGATATTATTTTTGGTTCCACTAATGAAGCCTGGTGTAAGGATTTTGAGGAATTAATGAAAAGTGAATTTGAAATGAGTGCTATGGGGCAGATGACATTCTTCTTGGGCTTACAGGTTCAACAAAGACCAGATGGTATCTTCATTAACCAAGAAAAGTATGTTCATGACATACTTAAGAAGTATGACTTGGACAATGTGAGGACTGCTACAACACCTTTTGAAGCTCCAAAGCCTAAATCCAATAATGAACCTGATGACGCTGTAAATGTTCACTTATACAGGTCTATGATAGGTTCTTTGATGTATTTGACAGCTTCAAGGCCTGATATCATGTTTGCAGTCTGTGCTTGTGCTAGACATCAGGTTACACCTTTGACTTCCCATTTAAATGCTGTCAAGAGAATCTTCAAGTATTTAAAAGGACAGCCTAAGCTGGGACTTTGGTACCCAAAGGATTCTTCTTTTTTGCTGGAAGCTTATAGTGACAGTGACTATGCTGGAGCAAACTTTGATAGAAAATCTACTACTGGGGGTTGCCAGTTTTTGGGAAGAAGTTTGGTTTCTTGGCAATGCCAGAAGCAGACTATTGTGGCTACATCTTCTACTGAGGCAGAGTATGTTGCTGCTGCTAGTTGCTGTGGACAGGTTCTTTGGTTGCAAAATCAATTGTTAGATTATGGGTTCAACTTCATGAATACTAAAATTTTCATTGACAACCAAAGTACCATCTGTATTGTTAAAAATCCAGTATTTCATCAAAGAACAAAGCACATAGAGATTAGGCATCATTTCATAAGGGATGCTTATGAGAAGCATCTCATTCAGGTGCTTAAGATCGACTCTGATGAGAATGTGGCTGACCTGTTGACTAAAGCATTTGATGGTCCAAGATTCAACTATCTGGTGGTTCATATTGGCATGCTCAATCCTTAGGTGCTGAGATTAAGGGGAGGTTTAAGCCTAAGGGGAGGCTTCTTGTTGTTGTATATCTTTCTTTCTTTTCTTATTTTTCTTTTGGTTTGTTTCTGATTTCTTTTAGTTAAAAAAAAAATCTTTCTTGTATATTTTGTGTGCTAATAAGTTGGTTTTAAGCAACACCTTGCAGGTACAGTGTTGGTGTTTACACCTACACAACAAATGGTATTCAACTCACCATGTCTCGCAGACAAGAAAGAGTTGACTCACCATGAGGGTACGGCTCTGGTGTGATAATCAAATCCGTTGATAGCTGTAATAGCTTGCTCAAAGCTATAGGGTACTTCAACTCACCCATGGTTTATTCCTGAGAGTTGAAATGGTTCTCAATTCACCATGGATGTAACCCTTTATGGGATCCAAAGAATTGGCTAGTCCACAAAAGTATGGTTTGTGGTAAAGACATTTGGTATCCATATTTGGTCTTCAATTCACCAAGGTTCAGTTGAAACCAAGATTTGGCTAGTCCTGAGCAAACGGCTACAGGTAAAGACAAGTCAAATCCGTTTACAGTTGCTGGTTTACTAAAAATCAGATTGTTATCAATGTACCATGGTCTTACACACCTCAACATTGGCTACTCCAGTAGTGATGGCTATTGGTAAAGAGACATCAAATCCATTAATTTTCAATGATTCACCTCTCACAGGAGTTAACACACCTGGATGTGATGAGAATAGTCTGAAACTTAAGTGATTTGATGTACATATTGTCATAGTAGCAGTCAAGATCCAGAATGACATGGTGACCAGCTTAGATCTTCTTTTGAGGATACTTTCCTATTGCTGCTGAACTATTGAAGTTGCTGCTGGAAGTTTCAAGTGTTGCTGCTGGTTACTTACTGATGCTGCTGCTGGAATAATCCTCTCCCTACTTTCAGAGTAGAGTGGACGCTTAGGGAATCTTGTCGGAAATAAGCTATTTCCTCAAGATTAGGGGAGGATTGTTGGGAATTTTGGAAATAAGATATTTCTTGTTGCTGCCGATAGTGAAAGTTGGTTCCTGCCGATAGCTTTGGTTCCTGCTGAAGCTCATTGCTGCTGATAGTGATATTTTGTTTCTGCTGATAGTATTTGTTGCTGCGGATATTATTGTTAGTTATCCGTATGTTTAGTATGTTTGTTAGAGTTATTTTTAGCAGAGATCATGTTTATCTCTTTACACGTTTTCTTGTATGACGGGTTAGGGTTAGGGTTTCTTATCATTATAAAAGAAACACCCCGTCTATGAGTTTGATACATCTTTACGACTTAGCAATCTTAAATAAAAATTATCTTTTAGTTCATTATTCGATCCATAGAGGATCATTGTATTAGTTCTTTTCTTTTCTCATTCGTACTCAGAGATTCTCTTGTAGTGTGCTTGTGATTACATAGGCATCCTACCGATCCACATAGGCTCAAAGATCTAGCAGGTGTGTTAGATTCAACAAGCATGCCTTTGCAAGTGATGAACAAATGTGGTAAACTGAAATTGAAACTTTTCTTCGTTTGACCTAGATAGAAATTTCTCCTTTGGAATGCTTCATCCCTTCTAAATATATATATAATACTCCAGAATAAGCTCTATTCTTGTCATTTTCAACCTCAATGTCATCATCTTGTATGCTCTTGTCTTTTCCTCCCTTTCATTGGTTAATCTTCCTTTCTTGGGCTTTTATTTCCTCCCCTGAAGCAAATAACATTTTATCCTCCCCTGTTTGGAAGATCTCTCACCATCATCCCATCATTATCTGATCTACCAATGTGAACTTGTTTTCAGACAATGTTGTACATGAAGCCATCAATTCCTTAAGAGTTTAAATTGCTGCCCTCATCACTTCTAGGTGTGTTAACTCCTATGAGAGGTGATTCATTGGACATTTGACTCATGGTCCATCAATGTGATGGTTTTTGTGAGTCTCTTTTAAAATCCTTTTTAAGAAACTTTTGCCTTAGCAGTATGTATATGATTTTATTATGAAAAACCATACTGCTTTCAACCATTTTGAAGGGATTAAGTGTATAACAGACACTTAATCAAAATTTCGGTTTAAAGCAACCTCTGGTTGTGTGAGAACCAATGTTTTCAGTTATAAATAACTGCCTGTGTGCAGATAAACTCATTCAAAGAGTTTTCCTGACAGGGTTTCCAGCTCATAGTAATTGTTACCTCTAACACAAGTGTTAGATTCACTTTTACTAGCTGTTCTTTCTATCAGATGTCCTTAGACTTGCTCATTATACTTTGAAAGTATAAAATGATAGAAAGTGAGTTGAGTCAGTTACTATCTGACCAACTAAGTCATCAATTCAATGTGAAATATGATAACCAGGTTTCAAGAAAGAAGTTTTAAAGAATTAATTAACTTAGGTGTAAACCTTTGTTAATGAGTTCCCAAACTCAGTCCATCATGAACCTGTTATGAAAGCAACTGGAATCACTTTTCTTCTGCTTCCATTTCACTTGAAATTTCCTTATTGCTCAAAGTTCATACCTGAAATTGTTAGTCCAAAACCAAGAAACAAAATGCCTAGCATTTGTCTTATAGCAGTATCAATATATGACCAATAGTATGAACTGTTTAAACAAAATTTGTACTAGCAGTACTAACTGTTCCATTAACAGTATCAATTTACAATGATATCAGTACAACCTTAACATATTTAAAAACCACATAGATTAGAAATTTTAAGGATTAAACATTCCAATACTTGCTACCAAGTACTGAAACCTTCCAACATCAAAAGCTTTTGTTAGCAGATCTGCAAAGTTAAATTCTGAAGCAATTTTAAGAACTTGAATTAATCTTTTCTCATTGCAGTCTCTTATAAAGTGATGTCTAATTTCAATGTGTTTTGTTTTAGAATGTTGTACTGGATTTTTAATGATGCAAATTGTACTACTATTATCAATATGAATAACAGTGTTTAAGAAATTATACCCATAGTCAAAAAGTTAGTTTTGAAGCCATAGAACTTGACCACAGCAACTTGCAGCAGCTACATATTCAGCTTCAGTTGTTGAAGTAGCCACAATTGTCTGCTTCTTACACTGCCATGAGATAAGTCTACACCCAAGGAATTGACATCCTCCAGTTGTGGACTTTCTGTCCAAGCTAGCACCAGCATAATCACTATTCAAAAATGCTACCAAGTCAATAGGAGATTCCCTTGAATACCATAGACCCAACCTTGGTTGACCCTTGAGATATCTAAAAATTCTCTTGACTGCAGTTAAATGAGAAACCTTTGGAGTAACTTGAAATCTTGCATAAGCACAAACAGAGAATATGATATCAGGTCTTGATGATGTAAGATACATCAAAGAACCTATCATAGATCTGTAAGTGTGTACATCCACATTTTCTCCATCTAAGTCTTTTAGAAGAGGCTTCTTAGAGTCCATTGGTGTGCTTGCCATTTTTGAATCAGCAAAGTTGAACTTCCTTAGTATCTCAGCAACATATTTATCTTGACTAATAAATATGCCTTCATATGACTGTTTAACTTGCAAACCCAAAAAGAATGTAAGTTCCCCCATGGAACTCATCTGAAACTTATCATGCATAAGTTTCTCAAACTCCAAACACATTTCTTTCCTAGTAGACCCAAAGATAATGTCATCCACATACACCTGCACTAACAGAAGATCCTTCTTGTGCTGTTTGATGAAAAGTGTCTGATCAATCTTTCCTCTTTGAAATCCATTTGCTTTTAAATAGGAAGCAAGTGTTTCATACCAAGCTCTTGGTGCCTGATGAAGGCCATATAGAGCTTTAACTACTCTGTACACTCTATCTGGATGTTCTGGATCAATGAAACCAGGAGGTTGTGAGACATAAACCTCGTCTTCAATAGTACCATATAGAAAGGCACTCTTGACATCCATTTGGTAAACTGTGAAGCCTAAAAATGAAGCATAAGCTAAGAAAAGCCTAATTGCCTCAATTCTTGCTACTGGAGCAAAAACTTCATCATAGTCTATCCCTTCTTGTTGTGTATACCCTTGAGCTACTAATCTAGCCTTATTCCTAATCACTATACCCCTTTCATCCCTTTTATTCTTGAAAACCCATCTAGTGCCAATTACCTTTGCATTCTTAGGTAAATCAACTAGCACCCATACCTTCTGAATCTTGAACTGAAGAAGCTCCTCTTGCATAGCTTCTACCCAGCTTGAATCATCTAAGGCTTTCAGAATGTTCTTTGGTTCATCTTGTGAGAGAAAACATACAAACAAGCAAGAGTTTGAAAACTCATGCTGCTTTGAAGCATAAAGGGCATCAAGAAGCCCTTAATGGTCTGAAGACATCAATTGTTGTCTTGTCTTCACCCCTGATTGTACATCTCCTATCACGTTTTCTAGGGAGTGGACTTTGTGAATTCTTGTTTGTGGAGTAGAAGGAACTTGATAATTTGATGGAAGATTATTGAAATCCTCCTCACTGTCTGAGAAATCTGCTTCAGTTGAGTCTGAAGGGCCAGCAGTTGAATGCTCTGTCTCAGCAGTACAAACTGCTTTTGAACTGCTAACTTGACTGTCTTGTTTCTCAGTTCCATCTTCCTTGCTTTCATCTTCAACACCTTCTTTAGCTTTGCCAGAAGAAGATTCATCAGTTGTTGAAGTTGATTCCACACTTGTACTTGACCATATTGGCATCCAAACATGATCTTGGTTTTTCTCCTTTTCTAACCTTGCCTCATCTGTTGCTTGTGAACCTGAAAAATCATTAGTTTTTGCAACAACAGGCACATAATTCATTGATTTGGTTAGTGCTTCAAGATCAAATAGCCATTTTGGTCCTTGACCTTCTACATTGGATTTATTCTCTAAAAACTCCACATGTAGATTTTCTTCTACAATCATAGTTCTTGTGTTGTATACTCTAAATGCTTTGCTATTAAGAGAATATCCAACAAAGAATCCTTCATCTGCTTTACCATCGAATTTTCCTAAATGGTCTAAGGTATTGAGAATTGTCACATGACATCCAAAAGGTCTAAGAAATCCTATTGCAGGAGTTCTACCTCTAAAAAGTTCATATGATGTCTTATTGTGAGGTTGTACAACTAAAACTCTATTTTGAACATAGCAAGCAGTGCTAACTGCTTCAGCCCAAAAAGTTATAGGTAGCCTAGAATCAGCTAACATAGTTCTAGTAGCTTCAATTAGTGTTCTATTCTTCCTCTCAACAACACCATTCTGTTGTGGAGTTCTAGCAACACTAAATTCTCTCCTAATACCTTTTTGTTTGCAGAAATCATCCATAACTCTATTCTTAAACTCTGTCCCATTATCACATCTAATGACTTTCACTTTCTTGTCTACTTGGTTTTCTATCTGTGTAATGAATGTCTTAAGGATGCTTGTAGTCTCATCCTTAGTAGATAGAAAGAAAACCCATGTAAATCTAGTAAAGTCATCAATTATAACAAGACAATATCTCTTATGCATTATACAATTTACTGAAACAGGTCCAAATAAGTCCATATGAAGCATAGACAATGATTGATTGATAGAGTTAAAAATCTTGGGCTTACAAGTGGCTTTCTGTTGTTTGCCTTTAAGATAAGCAATGCATGTTTGATCATTTTCAAATCTTTTGTGAGGTAAACCTCTTACCAAACCATTCTTAACAATTTTATTTATGGTTTTGAAATTAATATGACCAAGCCTTCTATGCCATAACATTGATTCATCCAATGTGGCCTTTGCAACAAGACAAGTTAAATCCTTTTAAGAAACAATGTTCTTCATGTCAACACTGTACATATTGCCCTTTCTAGGAATTTTAAGAAGTACTTGACTTTCATCAGACATCTTAAAATCAGGAGAAAGTACAAGACATTCAGTCTCACAGAAAAGAACATTGTTCTTTTTGTCACACATTTGTGAGACACTAAAAAGATTATAATTTAGCTCTTTTACATAGAACACATCTTCAAAATCTAAATTTCCAGTTTTAATGGTACCTTTACCAGAAATTTTGCCACTAACACCTCCTCCAAAGGTAACATAGCCTCCATCTATTGATTGAAAATCTGAGAGATAAGACTTGTTGCCTGTCATGTGCCTTGAACATCCACTATCTGAATAAACTTGATCCTCTTGTTTATCAGTTGAATGTTCCTGCACATAAATGAGAAGTATTAGTTTCTTTTGGGGACCCAAGCCATTACTGACTTGGATCTGCCTCTTGCATCAATGTAATTTAATCTTTTAAGGACAGTTGGTGCAACATTGGATTTAAGAATCCAACATGCTGAGGTCTTTACAGCATTTGCCCTATTTTTCCAAGCAGCAGTACTAACTACTTTTCTAGCAGTTTTAACTGCTGGACTAGCATACTAACTGCTGGTTTTGCAGTTGAACCCTTTGGTTTCCAAACTTGTTTTTGGACCACTGCTTTTGATTGAATGAGCCTTGTAACAGTTTTTAATGCATTTTTGAAAGTTGTTTTTCATTTTTAACTGTTAGTTTTGGGTTAACAGTTATAAATGGTCTAGCAGTTGAAACTGGTTGCCTAGCGGTAGAGACTGCTGTCGAAACTGCTCTGGGTTTTATGCTCTTGGACTTAGAGTGAAAGTGAGTTTGAGGAGTTTTCCTTTTGAAATTTACCCTCTTATTTTCATACCCAGATACCCAATGGCTGTAGAAAGCTGCAAGATGATCAAAACTACCACATGTGTAACAAGCTTTATTATAAAAGAAAAAGTCATCACCTAATTGGTTAGACTTGAGGCCATTCCAATTTCTTTGGTTACCTTTGGGCTTGCTAGTGGATCTATATTGTTCACAATATTTAACTGGTTTCCTAACATGTTTAATGTTTGAACTAGGCTTAACAGTATCCTTTTTGATCACTTTAGGAACCCTTGTTCCCGCTTTCTTAACTACTTCAGGTTTAGACATAACCTGTTCTTCTTCATCACTATCAGTTGTACAGTCTTCAACAACTATAGCATCTAATTTCTTAACAAAGGACACCTTGTCCTGATAAAGTAAAGTTTTATCTAAACTTTCACTTACTTTTTCTACCTTAAGACTCTCAGTAGTCTTAGAACCATATTCCATTATTGGTTCTTGAAACTCAGGTAAACCTGAATTCCTTAGGTCAATCCCTGGGGGTTTTGGGATGCCTCTATAAGGAGGTGGGACACTCTTATATCCTAACCCTGACTTAGCTCTATTAATCACTTGACATTCTATTATGTTGTGCACACCTCTAGAAGCATGTTCTAGTGCCTGTGTAGTCAAGTGAATGTTTCCATTTTCCTTTTTGACCCTATCAAAAGCTTCTCTCAAAAGCTTAATTTCAGCATCTCTAAAGAATATGTCCTGTCTTAGGAGAGCTTTGTCATCAGAAAAAGCTAATTCATTTTCCTTATAGTGTGTGATTTGTTTCTCTAGAGTCTCTAATCCACACTTATTGTTTATAAAGTTTTGAAAAGTGCTGCTTAGCTCTTTCTTTTGATCATCATATTGTTTGATTAAAACTTGTAGAGCATTAAGAGCAGAACAAGTATTTGAACAAGCTTTATGATTTTGTACCTCAGTAGCAGAAAAAGCCATAAGTTCCATCTGAGCAGGAGTTTCTTCTTCATCTGCCATGAAGCTCCAATCAAAACCTAAGCCATCAATAGCTACCATAGCTTTTGATTTCGGCTCAGAAACCTCCCTTGTTTTCGATGTGCTTCCAAAACCTTTGTTCTTGCTATCTTGCTGCCTTGGTCTTCTGCACTCTCTTGAGAAATGACCCATCATGTGGCAGTTATAGCACTCTATCCTTGAGTTATCAAAACCAGCAGCATCAGTGTTGCTGATTACAAGCTTCTTCCCCGTCTTGTGATAGAACTTCTTGGCTCTCATGCTAAGAAGAGAAATTTGCCATTTTAGATCCATTTCCTCCAGATCATCTTCATGGATCTCTTGGAGGTCTTCATAGGTGAGCATGGACCCATTATTTTGACTTGTAAGAAATGCACAACAAGTCTTTTCATCTAAAATACTTATGGTACTGCTTGATGAACTAGCAGTACCAACACCATCAACAACTTTCACCTCTTCACTTGATTTTGAGGTACTAGGAGTTGACATAAATGCCATGTTCCCAGTATTAGAACTAGTACCTCCATTCTTCTTCAAATCTTGCTCCACAATCTTGAAGTTGCTATACAAATCTATAAGCTCCATTATATCAAGGTTTGGCTTATTCTTCCAGACAACAACATGCATAGCCCACTCTTCTGGTAGGCTTCTCAGAAATTTTGAGTTCAAATCTTCTTGAGGTATTTCAACCCCAAGAATAGCAAGTCGGCTCACAATATTCTGAAGCCTATTAAACATATGGTCAAGAGATTCATTGTATGTAGAGGAGAAGTTTTCAAACTGCTGCTTGAGCAGTGTCTTGTGGGTTTTCTTGGTGGCTTCATTTCCACCATATCTGGAAATAATAGCTTCAAATAATGACTTGGCATCTTTGAACTTGCTGAAGTTTAGAAGTTGATCATTGGGAATGGTCATCATCAGCATGCTTCTTGCCTTCAAGTCATTTTTCTTCTTTATTCTTTCTTCTGCAGATGTTGGCTTTGTCTGCAGAGTTGACACCACTTTTCCGTCCACTATTGATGAAGTGGTGGTAGGCTGGTAAGAGTCTCCATCTTCAATGATTTCCCAAAGTGCATAATCTTTCACTTGGAAATATTGCTCTATCCTCAGCCTCCACATCTCAAACTCATTCTGTTTGAGCATGGGAATCTTCGCAGCAACATTTGTCTGAATAGATTCAACGTCCATTTCTACTTCTTCTTCTAAATCAAATATCAGCCTGAGCTCTGATACCACTTGTTAGGATTCGACACACGGTTAAGGTGGTTAAACCTTTTGTACTTTGTGTGTATGATATATTGAGTTAATATGATTAAGTATGCGGAATCTACTTAATCACACTTAGAAGGTTATTATGGTTATGGAAATGGAACAGTTGTGTTTGTTATATGTTAATGAACAATGAAAGATTAACACCAAACGATTCAATATTATTAATGATAATAATACGAGTGATCTTGAGATATCACTAGGGTTACAACCTTGAATCTTAAGTTTCTATGTTCTTGAGAGATATATTTTTCACTATAAGTTTTAACACACACATAGACATTTAATCAAAAGTCTAAGATCTTTCTTAACATATAAAAGAAAGATCTTTTACAATATTGTTAAGTCTAGTCAAACTACTTGCTAACTTATCTTGAGTGTGTCAGTACATAAGATACAACATGTATCTTAGTACACAACTTGATATTGATCACTTTGCTAAAAGATATTATCTACCGTATATCCTTGACTTTAGTACACAAATATCTTTTCAATACTTATCCAACCAGCAGTTGTATATGTGACAATTATCCACTCAGCAGTATCAACTAGCAGTCCCTTCTTTGTACTACCAGTACCAACATCAGTTAGTACGGTTAGTTATAACTTGAACAGTCCTAAGATATACACTAGCAGTTGGAACTGTTAGAGTATTCTTCACAGCAGTTGGAACTATTAATACTTGTAATTCTTGATACTTAATCTTCAGAACATTTAATTCCCAACATTATGTTTTTGTAAACGTGTAAAAGGATAATTATAGAAAGGATTTAGTAGATATCCTTATTGATATAGATTATAGTTAACTTGTAAAGGAATCCTTGGTCTATAAAAGGATCTCCTATGTTAGGTTATACGAGAGATAAGTTTTTGTGAAGATTCAAGGTTGTAAACCCTAGTACTAGCAAGAGTACTCATATTATTGATATAATAATATTGAATTATTTTGGTTAAACAATTGTCTCTTGTTCATATACATAAACACTGTTCCATTCATTGATCACATATACAAATAATCTTCTAAGTGTTAACTAGTAAATTCCGCGTGCTAGTTAATATTACTCAAAATATCTATATAACACAAGGCATGTGTTTAGATCCGGTCAAGTGGTATCAGAGCCAGGTTCTGGTACTTTGAATTAGAAGATCCAAGATGAACTTTATCTATAAGGAAGATGGACATAGAGACAACAACCCAAACCAATGTTGCTGCAAAATTGCCAATTCTCAAGCCTAATGAATTCGATATGTGGAGGCTGAGAATAGAGCAATTCTTCTAGGTGCAAGACTATGCACTCTGGGAGATCATAGAAGATGGGAACACATTCAAGCCTACAACCACTACAACTGTAGTTGAAGGTAGAACTGAAACAAAAGTGCAGACAAAGCCTATGACTACTGAAGAAAAGGCCCAGCACAAGAATGATGTTAAGGCAAGAAGCATGCTGCTTATGACCATTCCTAATGATCAATTATTGAACTTCAGTAAGTTCAAGTGTGCCAAGACTTTTTTTGAAGCTATTGTTGCCAGATATGGTGGGAATGAAGCCACCAAGAAAACTCAGAAGACATTACTCAAGCAACAAGTTGAGAACTTCTCAGCTACAAGCAATGAATCACTAGATCATATGTTCAACAGGTTACAGAAACTAGTGAGTCAGATTGCTATTCTTGGTATTGAGATACCTCAGGAAGATCTCAACTCCAAATTTCTGAGGAGTCTACCATCAGAATGGGCTATGCATGTGGTTGTATGGAAGAACAAGCCTGATATAGATTCCATGAGCTTAATGGATCTATATAGCAACTTCAAAATAGTGGAGCAAGATGTGAAGAAGGTTGCTGGAACAAGTACAAGCTCAGAGAATTTGGCCTTTGTATCAACTCCCAGTACCTCAAGTTCAGAGGAAGAAGTTCAAGTTGCTGGAGCAGTTGGTACTGCTAGTCCAAATATTGGTACTGCTAGTACTTCAAGCAGTACTAATGGACTTTTGGATGAGAATACTTATTGTGCTTTTCTGACTACTCAGCACAATGGAAGTATGTTGACTCATGGAGACCTTCAAGAGATTGATGAAGATGATCTTGAAGAGATGGACATCAAGTGGCAGCTTTCTCTTCTTAGCATGAGGGCTAAGAGATTCTTGAAGAAGACTGGCAAGAAGATAATCATTAACAGCAATGATGTTGCTGGGTATGACAAGTCAAAAGTTGAGTGCTATAATTGCCATAAGAGGGGTCATTATTCAAGAGAGTGCAGAATGTCAAGACAACAAGATGGCAAGAACAAAGGCTTTGGAAGCAAGACCAGGTTTAGAGGAATTTCAACTACCCAAAATGGAATATGGTCCAAAACCTAAGGAGAATGTGGTAGTAGATAAGCCTGTAGAAGTAAGTTTTGAGAGTGCAAGTGATAAATCACTCTTTGAGGACAAAATATCCTCTGATAGGTCCTCAAGTAGGGAATCAGATGCTCCAACCATAGAGGATTGGACTTCTGATGATGATGAAAGTGATCAGGTTAAGGCTAAACCTGATAATGCTAAGATAGGAGGAACAAGGGTTCCTAAGGTGGTCAAAAGTGAGACTGTTAGTCCTAAAACCAATGCTAAACCATTTAGACCAACAATTAGGTATGCTGAAATGTATAGAACCACAAACAAGTCCAGAGGTAAACAGAGGAATTAGAACAACCTCAAGTCTCACCAACTAGGTGATGACTTTGTTTGCTATAGGAAAGATTGTTTTACATGTGGTAGCTTTGACCATCTTGCTGCTTATTGCAACAATAGGGTAACTAGGTGTGCAAGTCCTAGGGTGAACTCAGTAAGACCTCCCATTCACCCTACAAATGCTAGAATGATACCTAGATTAGTCCTTTTAAGGTCTGGACCAAGAGCAGTTCATACTGCTAGACCAGAAATTCATACTGCTAGGCCATTTAGACCTGTTTACCCTAGATCAACAGTTCAAGGTGCAAAAACAACTTTTAAATCAGCACTAACAACTGTTAAGAGGCCCTTTAATAACAAAGCAGTGTTAAGCAAACAAGTTTGAAAACCAAGAATACAAACCACAAAGCCAGCAGTTTATACTGCTAGCCCAATAGTTAGTATTGGTCATCTTAATCATACTGCTAAGGGAAATATGGGCAATGGTGTTAATGCATCAGCATCATGGGTTTGGAGACCTATCAAACCTAACGGTACTTCAATTGTTTTAAAGAGAATGAATTATATTAATGCTAGAGGCAAACCTAAGTCTGTGATGGCTTGGGTTCCACAAGGAAATTAATTCCTTGTTTGGGTGCAATGTTAGTGATGCGTGGTTTTGCGACCTTACAACAGGTTTTACCTCTCGAGGGATCTCAAGAGGCTTACAACCCCACCAGGCAGTGTACCTGACCGATGTAGTTTAGTGTAGTGGTAAGTACGGGGGATTGATCGTTCTCCACAGGGAATAGTGTCGTTAGGATTGAAAAACTACTTTAATAGGTCTAAGGGTGAGGGAAGATTCTTTTTGTATTTTTATATTTTTATGAAAGCAAGTAAAATATCGGGTTTGAAGGAGTGGGCGGAATTAGTTGCTAGTCAACTAACCCAAATAACTACAAATGCAAATAAAATAAAATAACTGAAAATGAATAGGTTGTGAAACTTATGTGGAGAGAAATGTGTTTACTTAGATTTCCCTACTCCCTAACTATCTTTTACCGGTTGATTAGTGTGTATTAATTGCGTGGATGACGGGTGTATTCCTTAATACCAATCGTGGGGTGGCATACGTACTTCCCCAACTCTACAAGCTCCTACTTCACTCCTATGTCGAGCCGGCTAAGAAGCTCCTAACATGGGATCACTAGAATTCGCTCATGCATTAAATACAACCATAAAAACCTAGTACGCATTGGTTCATGCTTCTTAAGACGTTCAAGCAAGTTACCGTATAGGAAGTTAGCCAGTTTTCTTAAGCCTAACATCGATAAACAATCATCCAATACAATAAATAACACACTAATAACCAATAATCAATAGTTAGGTTTCATTAGATCTAAGCAAACACAAGATAAATCTAGCCTAGCATGTTAATTAAAAGACAAGAACAAGATATAATCAAACAACACATAGACATATTGATTGATTAAATGAATACTTATCTTCAATTAAACATGGGAGATCCAAGGGTATGAAAACCCTTAAAAATGGCAGAAATTCGTCTTAGGGTTTCTCCTCACAAAGTTGCACACTAATGAAAAAAAATTGCAAAACTATATATAGAGTTTAGGGGCTGACGGCGTCACGTTATGGATCTTGACGCCGTCACCTCGCCGTGTCTAGGGTTCCCGGATGGCCTTCTTGACGCCGTCCCTCTTTAGTGCTCCAAAATCCTCTCTGGCTTATCAAGGCTTGACGCCGTCAGAAATGAGCTTGACGCCGTCTCTCTTTAGCTTAAACCGTGATGGCCTTGATCACCTTAAAGGGTGACGCCGTCAGACTTCCCATTGTAAAATTCTCTGGCTTATCATGTGTATTTTTCATATCCACCTCTTTTGCCAAGCCATGACGCCGTCTGGAACAATTTGTGACGCCGTCAAAGGTACTTTTCCAGCCGATTTTGAGACTTTGTCGTTTTCTTCACTTTTATGCTCCAAAAACATCCAAAATGCTTCCTTTTCCAGATTTCTTCTCCAAAGTACCTAAAATGACAAAAGGAACGATTTAGGGCAATATTTGATCAAATAAATATGATTTAGGGCTTAAATGACCCCCTAAAAGCGGTACACTTTTCGCTTCATCAGTTAGTCATATGCTTATATTGTTGTGAGACAAGTGCTTTGCACCTTGTTTCCTTGTTTTTGGACTAACAATTGCAGGTATGGATGATGAGCACAAAGGAATTACAAGTGCTTTATGTTTTGGACTGAATGGTGTTTTGGAGCTTAGTGTGTGATCTGTGCACACAACAAATGGTTATTGGTTCACCATGTCTAACCCACATAAGAACCAACTAGTCCAGAGCAAACGGTTTATGGTAAAGACTAATCAAATCCGTTGGAAGTTTGTTGCGATTTTTACTGACTAAATTATGGTTTTTAAGGGATCCTCTTCTAGATATTTTAACTTTTATTCTATTATAATCTTATCCTAAAATAAAAGTTAACTTATTCTTTAAGTCGGTCAAATACAAACTCTAATTCTCTCAATAATATCTCATCTCACTTTCATCTTCTACTTTCTAACCTAAATTCTTACTATTCACAGCAGTTAAATCAATTTTTACCAAGAATATTATGGCTGAATTAGATTTTGTGAAAACACACAACCAAGTTGCTTTTCTTGAAAAATAAGAGGAAGGAGATGGACCGAAATTTTCTGAGATAGTGGATTTCCTCAACCACTCTCACATAAGGTATGCTTTAACTGTCTCTCCTACTCTATTTGTCTCACACATCACACAGTTTTGGCAAACTGCCATTGTCAAAATCAATGAAGAAGGAGACATACAAATCCATTCAAAAGTGGATGGCATATCTTTTGTTGTTACCGAATCTACACTTAGGAGACATCTTAAGTTGCAAGATTTAGATGGTATCAACAATATGCTAAACACTGAAATTTGACAAAAAATTGCCAGAATGGGGTATGAAACATCCAATCAAAAACTCACTTTTCAAAAGGGATGTTTCTCCCCACAATGGAGATTTCTAATACATACTCTCTTACATTGTTTAAGTCCTAAAAGAACATCATGGGAGCAATTCAGTAGCAATATTGCTATTGCCCTCATATGTCTGTCAACAAACAAGGTTTTCAATTTTTCAAAATTTATATTTGAGAGTATGGTTACAAATGTGAAAAGTAAGACAAAATTTCTTATGTATCCAAGATTTGTTCAAAGCTTTTTGAATAAGAAAAAGAATTTGCTTAGGCAACATAAAGACATTTTCCTACTCCTAGCCTACAATCAAAAGTTTTTCAAAATATGGCTATGGCTAGTAGATTGTTTAATGGGGTAGAAATACCTCTATTTCCAGAGATGATTCAAGTTGATCAGGGTGAAGGGTCAGTAAACCCAACTGATCCCCAACCAACACCCATTCCAGTTCCAGAAATAACCCAACCACCCCCAATTATCACAACCTATAGGAGAAGGTCTACACCTAGTTTAACTAGAGTGGAAACTGGACCCTTGCCCAATGACTCACCTCTCCTAGCAGGTAACACAGCTAGAAGTGCTGAGGGCAGAACTAAACTTGATGAATTGACGGATCTTTGTACCAAGTTATCTGCACAAGTAAAATCTCTGGAGGATGATCTGAAAAACCACAAGAACAACTTTGCCAAGGTGTATACCAAATTGACTCTCAGGGTAAAAAAGTTGGAAGATCAGCTAAAGAGGAAAAGATCAAGAGTGGTGATAGATGATGATTCTTCAGATAGTGACTCAGATAATTCAGATGATGATGGTGGTGATTCTCTCAAACAGGGGAGGAAATCTGGGAAAGAACAAGGGGATAAGAGATCTGGAACTCAGGGGAGGCATGAAAAAGGTACTAGTGGATTGTATGAGGAAGGAACTGCTAGTAGAAATGATGATACGGATATGGGTGAACAAGATCAAAATCCAGATACTGCTGAGAATGTTGAAAAAGCAGTGCAAACTGCTGATGTTGAAGAACAAGCAGTACAAACTGCAGAGACAGAACAAGAAGCAGTACAAACTGCTAAAGACAAGGGTAAAGGGATTTTGATTGAAGAAGAAGAGCCTCATCAGAATAAAATTGTTAAGCCAATAACTCAGATGCAAATAGATCATGATGCTGAAGTGGCAAAGAAAATTCAAATGGATGAAGAAGCAAAAGAACATATGCAAATTGATCTTGATGCAGAGTTAGCAAAGGAGATGTCTGAAGCAGAAGTGATTAATTTTATGGAAGAAAGAAGGTTAGAAAAGATAGCTTCAGATGAGCAGATTACTCAAGAAACCTTTGATGAACAACTTCAATACTTATTAGACTCAGATCCAATTATGAGAGCACAAGGAGTGAAGCTTCTTAAAGATCAGAGTTTAAGTGAAGTAGAAAAGTCAGCAAAGCTTACTGAATTCATTTTGAAGAAGAATAAAGAAGTTGCTTGGAGCAATCTTATGCAGAGGATAAGAGAAAGACAAAGTAGATGTTACAAAAAGAATATGCCTACTTATAAAGAACAGATCAGCTTCATGAAGAGTTATTTGAAAAATCAAGCATTATGGAAGCAGAGTTACTTTAAAGGAAGATCTGATGCTGAAATTGAACAAGCTTACTATTCAACTTATGCAAGACTCAACAAGCCAATTTCAAAGGATTTTACAATTGATACAAGGCATGGTAAAGGAAAGAAAAGGGAAGCAGAGATGTTAGAATCTGATACAGCAAAGCAACAAAAGACTGAACCTAAGGGATTAACTGATGAGCAAATCAAGAGTATGATTGTGGTAGTTCCTGAATCCACAAACATCAATCCAATACAAAAAAAACACCCTATTGTAGATTGGGAAGTATTCACAGAAGGTAGAATGAAAGGGTGGAAGATCATGAGAACTGGTGGAATATCTGAGAGATACAGATTATTTGAAGATTTGCTTAATGGTTTTGATAGGGAAGATTTGCTTAAGATTATTTGAAGATTTGCTTAAGGGTTTTGAAATTTTGAGGAGTGACTAAACGGTCAATTTTTACGCTAAATTCAAATTATGGTGTAACGATGAAAATTTTGGCCCAAAATTCAAATTTTTAGGTCAAAATTCGAATTTTTTCGGTAAAATTAGGCGTAAAAATTTCTAAAACTCAAATTTTCCTAGTATCATTAGAATTGCATTTTATGGCATATTTGAAACTCACCACACCAAAATCACAAATGAAATTATCGGTCTACACCTTCAAAACTACCACGTATAGCTTAAAAGATCCTGATCAAGAATCAATCAAATGACAATGGCTAAATTTTGAACGTTATCAAAATGTGACTACAGGGATTATTTGTTTATTACTTATTTGAGCTTGAAGTGGAATTTCACGGGTGCGTGCAGCTAGTATCTCAAAGTCTAGGGGTTGGTTGGATGCAAGACATTTGGAGATCCTTGTTTGAGCATTTATAGAATAGTGATTAAGACTTTGACATCTAGCTATGTGTGAGATCTATAAACGCATAAGTTGGTTCTTAATGCTCACAATGGCTATCACTTTAAAGAGTTACGTTGTAGTGCTCAGTGTCACAAAAGGTTGTAGATTGTTCAAGAGGCGGATATATAATATAGGATGGATGGTTGGGTATATGCCACTACCTATAATTTAAGGAGTGACGTTGTTGTGCTCATTATAGGTTCTTAATCACACATTAGTACAAGCTTAAGTCACAAGTCTGGATACTTTACTTCATTCTCAAGTTTGTCATATCAGGTTGTCTCCATACGTGGTCATTTACTATTAGCCAGTGGAAGAGAAAAGAGGTTTGATAAGAGGTTGATCAGAAGAGAATTGTAGAGAGAATAGTTATCGACATTCACTCATGGGGTATTGATTTGTATGTTTCTTCCAGTTGATATGTTTATGTACACATATGCAGGATGAGTCCGAAAGATCGTCATCATCCTGGAGGGAGAAATGTGTACATCGGGGCTTTTATTGAAGAACTGGAAGCATTCTAAGTGAGTTGAAGATGTCGATATGATGCTCCCCAAACAAACCTGTGAAGAAGTTACATATTATCAGTCGATGATCCATTTTCCGCTGTGCAAGAGACTGAAGACAATTTGGGCAAAATTTCAGAGAAACTTCTTCTACAAGCATCAGGGCTATATCAAACGGGTTGTCAATTTGGGAGGGAGCATGTAAAAGAAAAGGGCTTACTTATTGGGAGGGAGTAATAACCCAATTAGATCATTACAGTGATTCTGCAAGTAATTCAAGTAAGCTGAGAAAGATACAAGAAGATCAAGAGCTGTGAAGACATCCTCAAAGGAAACTGCTCTACTTCAGCATTGTATTCATCATTGTTATGTACTTGTTAGGAATCATTGTAACCAATTCACGTATATCTCCAGCTGGAGGGAGATTGTTAGAAATGAAGCTGAGCGATATTTACGTGAATTGGAGTAGACAACTAGTATGCATATAATGCAGGGACTGCTAATGTAATATTTGAGTAGTTGTCATAAGTAAGGCCTATAAATACCCCTCAAGTCTCCACTTGAGGGGTGTGAGAGTGTAACCTTCATTTTCATATCAATAATATCTAGTTTTCCTCTCCACCTTCTCTCTACTTTCTCTCTCTAAAACTATCATGGATCTCATCTATTTTGATCAACCTCGACCTCCTGATCTTGATTCTTGGTTATTACAAGACAGGTTCAAAGTTGCAGATCCTAGTGAAGATAAAGATAAAGAACTATGGGTACAGCTGAAGAGGATTTATGAACCAGATGGTGGAGAAGCTATATGGAGATTTCAAGCAGTGATCAAGGATGTCTCATGGAAGCTTTTTGACACATGTGGTGTACACAGAATTTCTACCAAGGATGGGATAGAAATATATATGCTGGTTGAGAAAGACTATCCTCTGAGAACAGCCGTATTAGTTACTTTAGTGCATTTAAAACTGGAGGTTGAAGCAGATTCAGACATGGCTGATATGTTAATCAGAAGAATTTGTGATATTGCTGAACAGAGGAAAGCTCAGACAAAGAGAATTACTTGATGATGTTTGGAAGAATCCCCACATCATGGAGATGAAGTTTAATTCAGAAGAAACATAGTGATTTGGAAAGAAATCATAAGTTTAGGGGAGGATTGTTAGGAATTAAACCTAACAGTTAGTACTGGTGGCTATAAGTTAGTACTGCTGAAGATTTATTGAAGAATACACTAACAGTACTAAGTCAGTTAGTACTGCTGGTATAGACATTGGTACTGCTTATGTTTTTGTAAATGTGTAAAAGGAGAATTATAGAAAGGATTTAGTAGATATCCTTATTGATATAGATTATAGTTATCTTGTAAATGAATCCTTGGTCTATAAAAGGATCTCCTATCTTAGGTTATACGAGAGATAAGTTTTTGTGAAGATTCAAGGTTGTAAACCCTAGTACTAGCAAGAGTACTCGTATTATTGATATAATAATATTGAATCATTTTGGTTAAACAATTGTCTCTTGTTCATATACATAAACACTGTTCCATTCATTGATCACATATACAAATAATCTTCTAAGTGTTAACTAGTAAATTCCGCGTGCTAGTTAATATTATTCAAAGTATCTATCTAACACAAGGCGTGTGTTTAGATCCGGTCACATACTTACTGTTAGCATTTATAAAAAAGTGATGGTCATTTGTCGTTATAATATTTTTAGTAAATGTGTCGTTGTGTAATTAAGTAGAATAGTTAATGGGCTTGGTATATTAATCTAATAGGTTAAATGTTAGCAATTAGAAAATGCCCAAGCCCATGAGCCATCCTTGTTGAAAAACTATAAATAGCACATTCCCCTTCATTTGGAAGGTTGGATGTCTAGGTGCTTTAGGGTTGTATCAAAGAGTTTAGTGTGTGATTAATATATTCTCTCTCTAGTTTCTCTCACTAGATTTCAAGTTCCACTCTTCTCTCTTTGATCTTTATTGATTGATTGTGTGTATGATAGGATAGATTCTAGGGATAACAAGTGGTATCAATAGCCAAACAAAGATTTAAGAAATTTTTTTTGCACGTTACTGTTCATCCGAGAAGATCTTCCGAGTTTCTGTCAGAATCTTCCGAGTTTGGAAATATTTTGATATCCTTCGAGTTTCTCATCAAGTTTCCGAGTTTGGAAATATTTTGATATCCTCCGAGTTTCTTATCAAGTTTTCGAGTTTGGAAAACTTTTGAGTTCTTCGAGTTTCTAATAAGTGTAATCCTCCGAGTTTCTTAAAAATCTTCCCAGTTTCTTACAAAGTTTCCGAGTTTGGAAATATTTTGTAGTTCTCCGAGTTTGGTACAATTTAGCATCCTCCGAGTTTGTGAGTGAACATACTCCGAGTTTGTCAAGATTCTCCGATTTTTTGAAGATCCTCCGAGTTTGTAAGGTTATAATTCCTCCGAGTTTCTATTATTAAGAAACTTCCGAGTTTCTATCATTAAGAATCTTCCGAGTTTCTAACATTAAGAATCTTCCGAGTTTCTATCATTAAGAATCTTCCGAGTTTCTATCATTAAGAATCTTCCGAGTTTCTAACATTAAGAATCTTCCGAGCTTCTATCATTAAGAATCTTCCGAGTTTCTAACATTAAGAATCTTCCGAGTTTCTTAAAAATTTTCCGAGTTTGGAAAGTTGGTAGTTCTCCGAGTTTCTTCAAGTTTTCCGAGTTTCTAAGTGTAGATCCTCCGAGATTCTAAGAACCAAGTCTTCGAGTTTCTTAGGCAGAGAACCGAGCAAGGATTATTAAAGACTCTTCAAGGACAGCAACAAAGGACTTAACTTAAACCTCTTATTTCTTTGAACCGATCCAACATCATCTTTATCATACAACTTCATCAATGGCTACTCAACAAGACATCCATGCAGCCGGTGCAGAAAACCGTCCTCCGATGCTTGAAAAAGGTGGATATCTTCCATGGACGAGCCGTATGCTTCGCTACATCAAAACTAAACCTGATGGTCTAGGTAAACTCCTGCTCAACTCCATCAAGAATGAACCATTCAAGCCTCGTCAAATTCTAGACCCTGGGGATCCAAATGGAACACCTCCCACACCACCATTCTATCGTGATCAATTCGAGCATGAATACACCGAAGAGGATAGAAAGCAAATTGCAGCTGATGACTTAGCAATGCACTTAATTCAACTTGGTTTACCACGAGAAATATTTGCTGCTGTTGACAGTTGTGAAACTGCTTATGATATGTGGGAACGAGTTAGAAGGCTTTGTCATGGCACATAAATTGGGCAACAAGATGTTGAAAACAAGCTTCTAACTGAATGGGAAAAGTTCACATCCACTCTAGCGGAACCCATTGAGTCTTACTACACCAGGTTTTGCACTTTGATGAACGAGCTAATCAGAAACAAGTTGACACCAAGACCAATTGTTCAAAACATCAAGTTTATCAACAACTTACCGGAAGAATGGGGACGATTTGTTACAATTGTCAACCAAACAAAGGATTTTCATCAAGTGAACTATGATCAGCTCTATGATTTCCTTAAGCAAAACCAGGCAGAGGAAAATGAAGTCAGGAGGGAAAAACTAGCAAAGCAACATGATCCTCTTGCATTACTTGCTCAATCACCAACACCTGTACCAGTGAATACACAACTATCATCATCTTCCACTCAGAACATCATGCAACAATAATATGTTCCACAACAACCATTCTACCCACAACAACAACAAGTCATTCCACAACAACAATACCCACAATACCCAGAACCAGAGTTCACTGACAATGATGAGTCCACTGCTGCTTTAACTCAAGCATTTGCTTACCTAACCAAGGCATTCCAAGGACGCTACTCTACGCCTACCAACAACAACCAAAGGATTTCATCGAACACTCGCAACAGGCAGATTGCACAGCCGAGTTTCAATATGGGCCAACAAGGACAAATGGTTGGAGGTTATGGGAATCAGCAGAGATATGCTCCTAGATATCAGATGGGTAATCAGAATGCAGGGCAGTATGTAGGGAATCAGATGGGTCAGTATGCAGGAAATTAGATGGGTCAAGTTGTTGGAAATCAGAGGGGTCAGAATGTTGGGAATCAGATTGGGAATGTTGTTGCTCCAGTTGCTGGGAATATGAATCAGGGGAATTTGTTAAAGTGTTTCAACTGTCAGGGAATTAGTCACATGGCAAGGAACTGTCCCACCAAGCCGAAAAAAAAAGATCTTGAGTATCTACAGAAAGCAGTGCTGTTGGCACAGAAGGAAAAGGCAGGGTTTCAGTTGAATGCTGAGGAGAATGATTTTATGGCTCTTATGGATGATATGGAAGACCTTGAGGACATCGATGCAAACTGCATTTTCATGGCAAATCTTCAGGAGGCTAAGTATGACACGGATTCTGAAGCACCTCCTGCTTATGATGTCAATGCAGTCTCTGAGGTACCACCATTCACTACATGTCACAATAATGAAATATTTGATATGTCACCTCATGAGGAACAACATCCTGCGACTCCTGCACCCACTTATGATACATATATGGACATGCCAAGTTGTAGCAATATTAATTTGGCAACTCCAGATAAGGATCCTAATGGAGGCCTCGAGTCACAGCATACTGAGAATGATGAGGAAACACGTGCGTTATTTGAATCATTATTCCAAAATTGTAGTATTGAAATTGAAAAGGTCAAAAAGGTCAATTGCAATGTTAAGGCCGCGAATGAAAAATTGACCGCTGAGCTTGAGAGGTATAAGGTGAATGAAAAAACTTTTGAATTTAATAAAACACGACAGTCAGAATTAGAAAATGGTTATAAAAACTCCGTTTCAAGAGAAAAACAATTGCAAATCAAGTTTGACACACTCGATGTGAATTTAAACATGAAAATCAAATCCTTGAACACGGAAGTTTCAAATTTGAAAAACCAACTTTCTAAAAAAAAATCAACTTGTTCTGATCTTGAAAAAGAAAAGAAACAGTTGAAAGCAGATTTTTCAAAACGCGAAAATGAACTTCTTGATGAAATCATTGAGAAACAAGAAACAATTAAGAAGTTGGAAGATTTGCTTGTAAAAACGGGTCACTCTACTCAAACAATTCATATGCTCATTAAAGATCCAAACCCGCTCTTACACACAATGAAGAAAATGGTTATCGGTTGTGAAAACCCTTATACACTAAAGAAAGCTCAGAAAGAACAGAATGTGTTGTATAATGGTAATGTACTATTTGATAAACATGATCATCCTGAGGTTCAGGATTCTGATGAAACGATTGAGCTTGCTGAAGAGAGTCGAGTTAAAATGAGACAAATGCACCCATAAATTAAATTAATTGATTATAATAAGCTTAACAAACTTTCTGGAGTAAATTTTGTTAAACAACAGCCAATACCAAAGGTTTTCAAAAGACCAGTTGTGTCAACAAAACAAAAAGTTGCTTCCAAAAATCTTTCTAACATCGAACAAATGTCCTCTAGCAACCCTTTTAACACAAGTGAAGCTAGAAGATATTTGGATGATCTTAAAAAGAGAATGAAAAATTTTCAAAGTCTTGTTGCATCCAAAACAAATATCAGGATCAACAACTGGCATTCAAGTTTTCATGCAAAATAGAAAAAGATGTTTGACAAAGAAATTATTCCTCCTCTAAATGCCATTAGTGCGAGAGTTTTTAATGTTGAAAATACTCTTTTAAAAGAATCAGCCGACTTTGCCAAGGACCACAAATCCCTGGTAAAGGAAGAAAATGAAAACATTGAATACATTAAAGTTTTGGAAAAACATAATGACACTCTCTTCGAAGTAGCTTTGTCGACTGATATTATGTCCATTATTTATCAAACATATTCTGTGGAAGACGATGAAAGGCTTTGAGCTGAGACTTCGGCAATTATTTTAAAATATGAAAATGCGCTTGCTAAGCTTGAAAAGGAAAATGTAACATATTTTAAACAACTTGATCGGTAAAAGGAAGAATGCAAGTATGACAAATTGTCGTATGAGCGTGCTTACAAAAACATGAAAGAGCAAAATGATCTTTTGAAGTCTCAGCTTGATAGCCAAAAAGGAAAGGGCGAGGAAACTAAGTTTGCAAAACCATTAACTTCGGACAAACCGGTTGTAAAACCAAAAATGTCAATTTCTCAAAGTGTTCCAAAAGTTGATGTGATAACTGATTTGACAAAACCAGTCACTCCAACACCCTTGCCAATGGTAAATGAAAAAGGTAAAGGGAAAGCTGTTGTCGAAACATCGAATGTGATAGCACCTGGCCTTTATAGGATTAGCCTCACTACTGCGTCTGCCTCTTCATCTCAAACATATAGGGCGATAGAAAAGAGTGTAAAAGATAATCCTAAAGAGTCTAGGGATGCTAAAACAACTTTACAGGACAGCGGGATAAATCCTAATGTGTGTGCCTTATCTTCTACAGGAATAGAAAGCACCTCTAAGAGCAGCAGACCAAAGCCTAGGAGCAATACAAGGAACAATAGAGTCTCACCTGCCTCTAAGAGTGAATGCAAGAATAAAAATGAAGAAGTAGAAGAACACCCTAGGAATTTATCGCTTTCGAATAAGAAACATATGTCATCTGGATGTAATGTTAAAAGTACTGATTCTAGTGCATGTAATGACTCAGTTTGTTTAATTTGCAAGAAATCTTTGTCTAAAAATGTCTGTGATGATAATGTTTCTCATAATGTGAATGTGTATGCAATGCCCGAACAGAAAGATGTTCCTCCAGGAAGTAGTGCTAGGTCTAGATATATTAAAAGACTTATCAAATCATCTAGGTCAACCACTAGTACATTACCTAGGAACTATCTTAAGTTATGTGCATGGAAACCAACGGGTAGAAAGTTTACACTTGAGAATGGCAAATTACAAGCGGTTCCAAAAGAACCAGTAGAAACCTTCTATGAGTGTGATTCATTTGTTACCCCTAACCCCATGGAACCAAATGATAAACGGTTTCCAAATGCAAAATCATCTGTTCTTGGCAGGTTATCGAAATATGTCTTTGGATCGTCGACTCGGGTTGCTCTAAGTACATGACCGGGAATCTAAAGCTGTTGATTAACTTTGTCTGAAAATTCATGGGAACTGTTCGTTTTGGAAATGATCATGTAGCAGCTATTCTGGGTTATGGAGATCTACAGTTTGGAAACTACTTAATCACTCAGGTTTACTACGTTGAAGGGTTGGGACACAACTTATTTTCAGTCGGGCAGTTTTGCGATGCAGATTTAGAGGTTGCATTTAGGAGAAACACTTGCTTCGTTAGGAATTTGATTGGAGATGATCTCTTAACCGAAAATCGTGGCACCAATCTCTATGCTATCGACATAAACCAAATGGCCTCTTCATCACCAATTTGCCTCATGACAAGAGCATGCGAAACAAAGTCCTGGTTGTGGCACAGAAGATTATCCCATCTCAACTTTGACACCTTAACCAAGCTAGCCAAAGACAACATCGTCAACGGTCTCCCAAAGTTCAAATACACCAAAGATCACTTATGTCCATCCTGTGAGCAAGGAAAAAGCAAGAGGGCAACATATAAACCTAAAACCGTACCCAGTTTGGTGGATAAGTTACATATGTTGCACATGGACTTATGTGGCCCAATGAGAGTTGAAAGTATCAATGGGAAGAAGTATATTCTTGTTATCGTCGATGACTATTCAAGATATACATGGGTAAAGTTTCTGAGGTCAAAAGATGAAGCACCAGGCATCATCATCACCTTTCTGAAGCGCATTCAAGTCCTACTTTAAGCTCCAGTAAGGATTGTCAGAACAGACAATGGCACAGAATTTACTAATCAGGAGTTAAGAACATATTTTGAAGATACTGGAATCACTTACCAGACATCAGTTGTTAGAACTCCACAGCAGAATGTGGTAGTTGAAAGAAGAAATCGAACTCTTGTGGAAGCTGCTCGCACAATGCTGATCTATTCTAGTGCACCGTTATTCTTATGGGCTGCTGCTGTTGCCACTGCTTGTTTCACTCAGAACCGATCCCTAGTCCATCCAAGATTCAATAAAACCCCATATGAGCTAGTGAACAACAGAAAAACCGACATCTCTTACCTTCATGTATTTGGCGCTTTGTGCTATCCAACGAATGACAGAGAAGATCTGGGGAAGCTGAAAGCTAAGGGTGATATTGGAATCATCATTGGTTATTCAGAAAACTCGAGGGCATTCAGGGTGTATAACAGAAGAACAAAGAGGATAATGGAGATGATGAATGTGAAATTTGACGAGATTTCACAAATGGCTTCTGAGAGACTCGCTCTAGAACCCGCGCTTAACCCGTTGGCTTCTAATCATACCAGATTAGGACCCGCACCAAACAGTCAGACTTCTGGACATATTAGTTCAGGACTCGTACCACAAGGAGCTCAATCAACTAACACCGACAAACCAACAAATCAAGAACTGGAAAATTTCTTCGAGTTTATGTATGATGAGTACTATGGTGGAGCTTCGACAAATGCATCACAACAACGTTCCACTGCACCCGCTCAAAATCATCAACCACCACCACCACCACCATAAGATGCATAAACAACAATCGAAGCTGACACACCAACTCCCTTAACGTCATCAACATCTACTCCAACAACTTTAGTAATTGAGATTGTTTTACCAAGAGTTGACGAGCAAAACCCAAACACACCAATTCAAGAAGAACCACAACAAAACGATGTTGTGTTAGAAGAAGAAGTGTTCGAAAACCCATTTGCAATGGATTCTGCTAAATCATCTTAGAGGTTACATGAACCATCTAACACGCATTTGTCAAATCCTCGGTATCCTTCGACGTTACAATGGACTAAAGACCATCCAATAGAACAAGCAATTGGTGAACCTTCACGGCCAGTTCAGACGAGAAAACAACTCGCCACCGATTCTGATATGTGCATCTATGTCTGCTCAGTCAGTCTAAAAGAGCCAAAGAACATTCCGGAGGCGATGGCAGATAATGCTTGGATTGAAGCGATGCAGGAAGAACTTCTCCAATACAAGCTACATGACACTTGGGATTTAGTTCCAAGACCAATTGACAAACTTTTCATTGATCTTAAGTGGTTATGGAAGAACAAAAAGGATGAAGAGATGACTGTAATTCGCAACAAAGCTCGTCTCGTGGCCAAGGGATTCAGAAAGGAAGAAGGGATAGATTTCGACGAGTCATTCACGCCATCTTGAGGCAGTCAAGATTTTCTTAGCCTATGCAGCTCATAAAAACATCACGGTCTATCAGATGGATATCAAGACGACATTCTTGAATGGAACTCTAAAAGAAGAAGTGTACGTGAGTCAGCCAGACGGGTTCGTTGAGAAAGATCATCCAGACTACGTCTACAAGCTAAAGAAAGCTATCTATGGTTTGAAACAAGCCCCAAGGGCGTGGTATGACGAATTATCATCTTTCTTGCTGCAAAATAATTTCACAAAAGGAACAATTGACCCCACCCTGTTTACAAGAAAATTCAAAGATGACATTTTGATTATTCAGATTTACGTGGACGACATAATCTTTGGGTCCACTAATCCGAAACATTCAAAACATTTTGAAAATCTCATGAAAAGCAAATTTGAAATGTCCATGATGGGGGAACTAAAATTCTTTCTTGGTTTACAAATTCATCAATCCCCACGTGGTATTTTTATAAACCAAACTAAATATACAATTGAGATTTTGAAAAAACATGGAATAGAAAATTGTGACTCTGTTGGTACACCAATGGTCACTTCACCAAAAATAGGTGCCGATTTATATGGGAAACCCATGGATCCGAAGAAATATCAGAGCATGATTGGTTCTCTCATGTACTTAACTGCTAGTCGACCCGATATACATTTTGCTGTTTGTTTATTAGCATGGTTTCAGGCACGGCCTACCAAACTGCACCTCCAAGAGGTTAAACGGATCTTTCAGTACCTACGAAGAACCATTAACATGGGACTTTGGTATCCGAAGGATTCGGAGTTTAAACTAATAGCATTTTCAGATGCGGACCATACCGGTTGCCAAGTTACAGCAAAGAGTACATCAGGTGGAGCACAATTTTTGGGAGAAAAGCTAGTAGGTTGGTCATCAAGGAAACAAGATTGTACGGCGTTATCAACCGCAGAAGCCGAGTATGTGTCTCTATCTGCGTGTTGTGCCCAAGTTCTATGGATGCGGACACAGCTCACAGATTATGGCTTCTCTTTCGACTGCATACCTTTGTATTGTGACTCGAAAAGTGCCATAGCCATCTCGTGCAATCCAGTTCAACACTCCAAGACCAAGCATATTAGAGTCCGCTATCACTTCATAAAGGAATACGTTGAAAATGGTACTGTTGAATTATTTTTCGTGAAGACTGAATACCAACTCGCCGATCTATTTACTAAAGCCCTCCTAAAAGAACGGTTTGATAACTTAGTTCGACGAATTGGAATGCGAAGCCTAACTCCCGAAGAGTTAGAAAGTCTTCTCGAATCTTCTTGAATTATCTCAAAAAGCTTCGCATGTAAATATTTTTGAAAAACAAAATACAAAATTTGAAAAACAAACAAAAACAAAATATAAAATTAGAAAATTTTCAAAAATACAAAAACAGTAAAAAATATAAAAACCAAAAATATTCTTCCCACGACATGTCTCTCGTATAATCGATATTCTGTACGTATCTAGAAATGTCATTCAACAATGATACGGACATGTACAGATGCTTGAGCAAGAGTTTATTTAAATATTTTCTAAAACATGTCGTTTCTCAAAATTTCTTCACAACGGCTTTCGTATATTTCAGTACGAAACCAGGGCTACATTGATGACTTCTGATTATTTCAGATCAGGACTCGTAATGTTAATGGAAAAAACAAAAATCCTTGAGCACATGATCAAAAAGATTTTTCAAAAAGATTTTTCAAACTCTTTCTCAAAATTCTGTGCTCAAGATAACTCTCTCTAGACCCTTAAAATTAATTTTAAACTCAAAAGTTTAAAAATATGCTTTATTTAAGGGGGAGTATTAAAAAAATAAAATAAATTAAAAACAAAAAGTTCCAAATTTCATGTGCAAATCCGTCTATCTCTCCAAAACGCTTTCATTTAATCAGTTGATATAAAAAAATATCACTACATGCTATTTTTGAGGGGGAGAAGTCGTGATTAAAATGTGATAAAAATGTTTAAAAGATCGTGGATTGAATCTCAAAAGAGCTCTCCAAAAGGACTCAGATCTGAACCCTCGAATTGACGAAAGCTAAATGTCCGTAATCGAAAAGACTTGTTCGGGACGGGTAATAATTTTAAGCCGGTTATCCAGTGATGTAAACGTGTCTCGCAAAATACTTGTCTGAGTAGAATGTACCAATTCGAGAGATTATCATTGAATATGACCGGGACGGGTAATAATTTCAAGCTAGTCCAACTAGTGATGTAAACGTGTCTCGCAATGGTCATGTTCATTGAAACTCAATCACTTCAAATGTGCGAACTCTACCCAATATGTGAAAATTTATCTTAAAAATGCATGAGCTCATGTTAAGGGGTTGAAGAATTAAAAAGAAAAGTTTATGAAAGGGTAAAAAGAAATAGCCCTCCATGAAAACTCCGGGCAGAAACCGGGTCAATACATCTGCTATTGGTATTCACTATGGTGATACTGATATTGGAGACAAGACGTCATGAACCCAGTGACGCGCTGCACAAACCCCTCCTAGCCACTCAGATATCTCTTAAAAGATATTTGTTTCATTTCTCACGGAGAACACTGCCTAATCTATCGGCCTCTCATTCCGATATGTGTTGATATTGAAAAGGTGGCACTCTGCTCCATGCCTCCGACTACTAAAACCAAAACGCACATTATAGAGTCTAGAGCCATGAGATTCATCAAAGATCTCTTAGGAACACTTACATTATAATACACCTGTGTTCGCCAAAAAGGACACATGGTGTACAGGAGTCTTAATGAGATCTATGGATCTTGCCTTATATCATGATGGTTACTATGTTACAAACGGTCTACAGTCGTAGGGTGATCCTCAGCGGCTCACTGAATCGTTGATGCACTTCAGTGTGTCTGTGTAAGCCCTTTCGGGGGTATCCGATTCAGAACGGCCTGGGTTAGGATTAGAGAAAGTCTTCACACTATGTTGTTGACGATCTCGAAGTCCAAACCTGTAAGCGCTGGACGATTTATTGCTAACTGTTTTATGCAGGTACTGACGAAAGTCCATCAACCATCATCACATGTCTCAACATCTGCATCTCCTCATGCTCATACTTATGAAGATCATCCTCAACGAAGCTCAAGTGAAAAAAGTTCAAGACGAAAAGATCAAGTTAAAGACAAAGTGTTAAAGACAACGTCAAAAAGCTAATCAAGAAGTCAAGAACAAGCTCTTGTATCAAGAAAGGATGACATAAGTATGAAGTTCAAGAAGTATGAGTATGATGGAGGATACGACGCTATAAACAAATAAAGATGTTGATCAAGGCAAGAACATCCAAAAGACGATACTTTGAAGATCACATAGCATGAAGGAACGAAGAACAAAGACTATTCTACAACGACACACAAAGCACAAGACAACGAAGACAAAAGACCAATTCACACGGAGCATCATTTGAATGACCATCCCTTAGAGGGAGATTGTTAGCATTTATAAAAAAGTGATGGTCATTTGTCGTTATAATATTTTTAGTGAAGGTGTCGTTGTGTAATTAAGTAGAATAGTTAATGGGCTTGGTATATTAATCTAATAGGTTAAATGTTAGCAATTAGAAAAAGCCCAAGCCCATAAGCCATCCTTGTTGAAAAACTATAAATAGCACCTTCCCCTTCATTTGGAAGGTTGGATGTCTAGGTGCTTTAGGGTTGTTAGCTTTAATTTTAGTTTAAAGTGATGGTCATTCACTTTAGTTAGAACTTTGTGTTAAGTGGGCTTGTATTAGATTTAGTATCAAGTGTGAATGTCCAAGCCTTTGGTCAAAAGCCCTCAAGCCCACACAAAAGCCTTTAGGGCAAAAAGCTTGTACTATATAAACCTCACATCTCCTCATTTGTGAGGTGGTTCAATGTGTGTGTAATGTGTGTTTAATATAAAATCTAACATCTATCTATCCTTCATATCATACAATCCAACATACACTTTGTCCCATCATCTCTTGTGTTTAACGAGCAACATACATTTGTGTGATAAAGAGTGATTTCTAGCTACAACAAGTGGTATCAACAGCCATCTTCGATGTAGGAGTTCTTGTGTTCGGTTCTTGATAAAGAGTTACATATTGTTGCGTTTTATTTTCTGTAAAACGTGGCGTTTGTGTTTTCTGTGGCTACCGAACGCAACATCAAAGATCAAAGGTTGTATTTTTGTGTTTAATCCTAAAGATTAAAACACCCATTGTTATTTTTCTTTCACTAGAAAAGTTACAATTTGTGTTTTTTATCTATTCAATTCATACAAAATCTTCAAGAAAGTTGTGTTTGTTTAAGCTACTTCGACTTGGTTCGTGAAGAGTTCATATTCTTTCACTCAAATACAGTTTGTGTGGATTGGATATTGGTTTGTTCATAGCTATCTTGATCGACATTCATAAAAGATTTTGTATAAGATTATTGTGGATAAGATTGTGTTAGATTTGAATTATTAGAGTTAGTAAAAGTTGGTGACAAGTTAGTAAGAGTTGGTAGAAAGTTGGCAGTGAAAAGTATTACATGCATGGGCAAGTCAGTGGGTGGTTAGTATAAGTCCAAAGAGTTGGTAAAAGTTGGTACAAGCTGGCAAGTTTCGAAATTGGACCAATCTTTTGGAATTGCTACTCTTCTTCGGAATTGCAACTGTCTTTCGCAATTTCAACTGTTTCTCGCAATTGGTTAGAATTTCGGAATTTATTGCGGAATTGACTTAAGTTTCGCAATTCCTGCATATTTCGCAATTCATTTCGGAATTCAGCTTCGCAATTGGGATAACTTTCGCAATTGTCACAATCTTTCGAAATTGGACTGACTTTTTGAAATTGGCATATTCTTTCGGAATTGAGACATATTTTCGCAATTGGGGTAGTCTTTCAGAATTGGACCAAACTCTCGCAATTAGAGAAGATTTTCGCAATTGACATCAGACTTTCACTTTTCGAAATTGACAAAATTTTTCTAACACAATATTAAATACTCTATAGCAATTGTAAGGATTAAAAAAAAAATTACAGGAGACTAAACGTTCAATTTTTACTCGAAATTCAAATTTTGGTACAACAGTGAAAATTTTGGCCCAAAATTCAAATTTTTAGGCCAAATTTCGAATTTTTTCGGCTAAATTTGACGTAAAAATTTTCAAAACTCAAAATTTTCTAATAATCTTAAAATTGCATTTTATAGAGTATTTCAAATTCTGGTAGAGAAATTTTTCAAATTCAAAATTTGGAGGGAATCCAGAATTCACCATTACGAAAGATTTCAACGATCATCAACAACAAACCAAGGCTTCACAACAACACAAACTAAACTTAACCTTCAACAACCTCAACTCCTATTTCATTGCAACGATCCTGAATCAACTTTATCACACACCGCAAGTAAATGGAATCGACTTCTCAAGCGGGACAGATGTCTCCAGTTGTGCAAAACGTTTTTCATTTGAAGGAACGCTATCTCATACACTTAAAGGTGTTAAGAGTCAATGTGTAACACTCTCTGAAGCAAGGTCTCCAATGTTAAAACCATATTTATTCCATCGAATTTTTGGAAGACTCTTCGGATCTGAAATGGATTTTTCAACCTTCAGAGAGAAACTCTTGCACAACATATTTCAAATAGAGAATCAAATTGAACAAGGATGTGACTGCATAGAAGCCTATCAAGCGCTCCAGACGCAGCTTAAATGGTTTCTCGACTTTGATTTCAGAAATTCTCCAGATTATGAATCAACAAGAGAAATATGGAGTGAATGCGTCAGCAGATACCTAGACGTGGAAACGTTTAGAAATCAGTTGTTTAGTCGAATGAGCACACTGGAACAGATGCTTACTTCAAGATCACTTCATCTGAAAGAGATGCTGAATGAGAAGAAAGTGATGGAACGGGAAAGGGAGCAAACTGTAAGAGAAATGCTTCTAAAGGAATCAAAGGGAAATGAGAAAGAGGCAAACAAAGATGAAGAAACAGTCGATGAGGGTACTACATCTGATGATAGCTTGGTTTTAACGGGAAGTGACACATCATCAGAAAAGCCGGTTGAAAGCAGTACTCCAAGATACGATTCGGATGCTGATGGTTCACACAAGAATGAAGCTGTTTGGGATACTGAAGCTGACCATATCAGACCTTCATCGGACACGGCAATATTGGCTACGGTACAACATTCACATGATAATGATAATGTTGTTTTGTTCGATAATGTGTTTGCTCATGACAAGACACATCCTGCGCATCCTGAGTCCATAAGTGACACATATGTGGTGGAACGGGTGGATAGTAATATCACTCCTACAACCCCAGATATGGATCCTAATGGAGGTGAGCCTGCCCAGGATGGATCTTCTCATGATCAAGATCATGCCTTATTTACTTCTTTAATCGATAATTTCAAACATGAACTTGAAAAGTGCAAAGAGGACAATCACAAAGCTAAGCAAACCAACGTCTTATTGTCCAAAAAGCTTGAGGGATTTAAAGTAATGGAAAAAAGATTTTGAAAAAATAACAAAAAGCAAAGACATTGAAATCTCAAACCTTAAATCTCAAGCTCGGAAATTAAATGAAGAAGTTCTCACACCAATCTTAAAACGAAATAAAGAACTTCAAGTTGAGTGTAGCGAAGCCCTGTCACGTGAAAAACTTTCCATTAAAAAACTGGATACAAATATGGGCCCCGCTAACATAAGGATCCAAGAGCTTTTAAAAGAGAACGTTGAATTAAAAGTTAAATACTCAGCACTTCAGGAAACCACTTCAAATATTAAGATTGTTAACTCAAAACTTGAGAATGAGAATAAACAGCTTTTGAAACAAGCAAACAATCTTGAAGTAAACTTCGAACAACAGAACAAAGTGCTCAAACTCTTCAAATGATGCTTCCAAAAGATGAAAAAGTTCATCAAGGAAAATCCGGACTTGGTTTTGAAACTACAGATCATGTGGAACATAAATTTTTGTCGAATGATGTTCTGTTCATGTTAGGAGAGGAAGAAAAATTGGAAAAGGAAAAATGCTTAAAAGTCAAACAAAGAAGAAGCTCATTCTCGTACCAAGGCTTTGTGTATGCTTGTACACAATTGTCAGAAATACCAAAGACACCTTTGAAAAGAAAATACCCAAATGTGAAAAGATTTTTCAAAGAAGCTCAACTTGCTACTTACGATGCTATAATTGTTTTACAAACTCCGTGGGGGAGATACATGCTATATTTACTTATGATCACAATCTTTTGAAACTATATGCTTTCCTGATACTATTATTGCCTAAGTGTTTCCCTATAGCCTGAAAGTCCTTTTAATCGTGAAACCGTTAATTACATGCGTATAAACGCGTATGCCGTGAATAGATCTATTTGGGAGTGACATCCCCCACATTGCTATGCTGAGTGCGGCTACCATGTGTATTGTATTTGTAAATTTTAGGTAGATTGGCTATTACCTATTGACAAATGACATATTTATGAGATGAATAAAACTGAGTTCTCTATTCTTTATATCTTTGTTGTCGTTCTTCATCTTCTTCTTTATTGTTTCAGAACACTCTATTTTTTTTTATTTTTTTTTTTATCAACGGTTACTATTGTTCCGTATTAATAATAAACCAGTACATGAAAAAACCAGAAGTTGCAATTTTTGGTTTGTTTTGTAGTATAAGGAGAAATCAAACACATGGGAAATATGCATTTGATAATCATGCATCAATCTACCACGTATCTTGAACCGATAATCCACGTGTATACCATTTTTCTATATATCATTAACCTAGACCATATCGAACACTCTCTTTCCGTACCCTCTTTAACTAACATCTTTTCAATCTCACGTACACTTTTCATAATATCATTAATGGATACTATCAGGCTTATTTAGTAACGCTTGTAAGGTTCTTTCTTTATAGTTGTATAATTTTAGCTGCTAGCTTCTTGATAGATTGGTTTTAACTAAAGAACTGTTCGAAAAGAAATGGGCACCACAACCGTCACCACCACTAAGCATCTACTTAACCGGCGTAAGCAAACTGTGCCAAAAGGGTGTTTAGCTGTGAAAGTTGGTGAAGCAAGTGGTGAACAACAAAGATTTGTAGTTCCTGTTACATGGTTCAACCATCCACTCTTCATGCAGTTGTTGAAAGAAGCCGAAGACGAGTATGGCTTCGAGCAAAAAGGAACCATTACGATTCCTTGTAACGTGCACACCTTTTGCACTGTCATAAGTCTCATCGGGCACAATAACCGTGACCAGCATGTCGGGTGCTTTAGGGTTTGGGCTGGCTAGCTATATATTGTATATATAGTACTAACTTGTGGCGGTTATGAGGTTGTACGTGTAACAATCCAACTTTCCATGCAGTTTTAGTGGTTTTGATATTATTATAACACTAGCAGGTTCTTATTTTAGTTTGAACCTAGCTACATACTTTTAGTTGATAAAACAGACACGGTATCGTTTTTGCTAGATGGTGTTAGTGTCACATGAATAAGTATTTGTTTGTTTTTTCTTTTTAATATGTAGGATTTTCGAGCCTTTAAACCGATTAGTTTATGAATTTTGAGAGACTGATTTATGAGATTTGAATATGTTTTTAGAATCTCCTTTGATTAGCGCTATTTTGAAACTCAATTGTTAAATCGGAGAGAAAATCTTGACTACTTCTTGTGTCTTCCTTCACATCAGAGTCGCTATCAGGAATCTGCAGACTAGAGTTAGAAAACAAAGCAGTTGATACTGAAGATTGAACTATGCTCTTTTTGGTGTCTGTTTCATAGATTTGATCAATTAGTTCTTCCTCATAATTATATTTTCCATAAAGTGAGGCCAGTGTGTCATTTTTTATGGGGATATTTGCTCTTGAGTATGATTAAGACTCATCTATTTTCTAGGAAGACTATTGACAAAAGTTGCATTAACTTCAGCTTGAGGTATATCAACTCCTTGGTTTGAATGATCATTTAGTAAGATTTTCAGCCTGGTAAAGGTTTGAGCAACCTTTTCACCTTCAAGTGCCTTGAAGGCATTGAATTTTAGTCTCAGAGCCGAAATCTTAGTGTCTCTGGTCTCAGAGAGACCTTCATTAGCTAAAACTAGGTCAATCCACATTTGTTTTGCAGTTTACACCTAACGTGCAGTTTACACCTAACCATAGATTTCATAAAAGGTTCTCAGTAGTGCAAAGCACGCAAAACGACATAACAAGGTTTAAAGGTTTTTCGAATGATAGTAAATAAAGATAATAAAAGTAGATAGCCATCAATAGTTTTCATGTCACTCCAAAAGCCAGAACAGTAATACTTCAAATATCTGAGATAAAACATGTTAAAAAGTCAACACAAATATTGAGTGAAATCCATAGGTTTGAAAATAAATAGTTGAACACAAGATTTATTAAGTCCGGATGATATAAGTAACAAATACAATATCGGGTAAAGCGTCGTATAGTTGCTAAGCTCATGACACGCAAAACGTTAACCAACATCAATAACATTGATGTAAATAATAATAATAATAATAATAATAATAATAATAATAATAATAATAATAATAATAATAATAATAATAATAATAATCTCAACTTTACCCTCAAGTAGGTAGTTTGCCGTCTACCTAGGTAAATCGAATATAGCACACACATGTTGCCTATCTGGTCAACAGAGTGGGTTGCGTCAGTCCTATAGGCATATACACTATATTCGGGCTCACTCGCAAATGATTAATGGTTCATGATAAAGGGACTTGCTGGTGGCAATAGCGGTACTTAGCATAGGTATTATAATCAGGAAAGCATACGTTTAAACAATTGTGTTCATAAAAAGTAAGTAGCATGTATCTCCCCCATGGGTTTATAAACAATTTAAAAGTAAAAAGTGAGGCTATTAATCACACCTTAGCAGTAGAGGAAGCAAGATATCACAGTATGATCAGATAGAAGAACACGGCAGATAAACCTCAGCACAACCTATCATTTAGGTAACATGTTTCAGAAAATGATACTCAAAGGTAATATATAAAAGTAACGTTTATGGAATACTCATGTTGTTGATTAAAAGATTTAGTTTCAATAGTGATGAAAAGAAGTAATCGTTCGTATCTCGTGTGATTTTTAGAAAGTATATTTTCAAGATCAAATACGTTAAGACAAGGAAAGTCAGCGAAACACGATCAAACAAATAGAAAAAGAATAAGGAAAAGAAAAGAAATAAGAAAGAAGAAAGAAGTCAATAAGTGGTTTCGGTGTTTTACCTCGTAGCCCCAAATAGTTGATAAAATGTTGCGATTTAGGAAAATAATATACATTTGCTAAAAATGTTTACGATGTTGATAATTAAGTTATAAAATGGTTTTTATAAAATTTGGAAATGATGCGTCCGTTTATACAACATTTTCAAGTCGTTACGACTTTTGAATAACAAACTTTATTTATTACATTTTCACAAATTAATACAAGCTAATACAAGTTTATACAAGTTTATACAAATTTATACAAATTTTAATTGTTTATTCGTCGTTATCATTTGCGTAAATATTAGTGTCGGGTTTATCGACTATTTTGTGTCCGAAGTACAAAATCGTCCATAAGTCCATCGGCTAATACCGTAAATCCAATATAACATCCAAGCATAGGTTTTTGTTGCAAATTCCAATATCCAATGTACTCCCAAATAGCATCCGAAACACCATCAACAAAACAAAATATAAATTAAGTTAGTAAGTGAATAACGAATTGGTTAGCAAAATGAAAGTAAATTAGACACACATCATCGGGCTTTAGGCCCAATGTTAACATTTTAACCCAACACACACCAACTTGGGCTTACGGGCCCAAGTTTACCAAATATTAAAGCTAATGGGCTCTTTAGCCCATTTAACCAAAGTAAAAGCCAAAAACCATATCACAAACACAAACACAACGCGAGACGCAAAAATACTCTAGTTTTAGTTCTTAACCAATACATTTCGACATACACGACTACGACCACAACGAGGTTTCCTTAACCTCGTTAAGGACTCAAATAGTATTCGATAACTCAAAAATATAACCAAAGTCCCCACGACACTTTTTGTGTCGTAGTACACATCACAACACACACCAAGTGTGTTGTTTTCAATCTAACGATCCACAATATACTACCACGGCTAATCTAATATCCCACGAAATCAATATTTGACCACTGATGCGTGGTTTTGCGACCTTACAACAGGTTTTACCTCTCGAGGGATCTCAAGAGGCTTGCAATCCCCACCAGGCAGTGTACCTGACCGATGTAGTATAGTGTAGTGGCAAGTACCGGGGGATTGATCGTTCTCTAGGGGAATAGTGTCGTTAGGATTAAAAAACTACTCTAATAGGTCTAAGGGTGAGGGAAGATTCTTTTTGTATTTTTTTTGTATTTTTATAAAAGCAAGTAAAATCTCGGGTTTGAAGGGGTGGGCGAAATTAGTTGCTAGTCAACTAACCCAAATAACTACAATTGCAAATAAAATAAAATAACTGAAAATAAAAAGGTTGTGGAATTTATATGGAGAGAAATGTGTTTACTTAGATTTCCTTACTCCCTAACTATCTTTTACCGGGTGATTAGTGTGTATTAATTGCGTGGATAACGGGTGTATTCCTTAATACCAATCGTGGGGTGGCGTACGTACTTCCCCAACTCTATAAGCTCCTACTTCACTCCTATGTCGAGCCGGCTAAGAAGCTCCTAACATGGGATCACTAGAATTCGCTCATGCATTAAATACAACCATAAAAACCTTAGTACGCATTGGTTCATGTTTCTTAAGACGTTCAAGCAAGTTACCGTATAGGAGGTTAGCCAGTTTTCTTAAGCCTAACATCGATAAACAATCATCCAATACAATTAATAACACACCAACAACCAATAATCAATAGTTAGGTTTCATTAGATCTAAGCAAACACAAGATAAATCTAGCCTAGCATGTTAAATAAAAGACAAGAACAAGATATAATCAAACAACACATAGACATATTGAATGATTAATTGATTACTTATCTTCAATTGAACATGGGAGATCCAAGGGTATAAAACCCTTAAAAGTAGCAGAAAAATCGTCTTAGGGTTTCTCCTCACAAAGTTGCACACAATGACTAAAAATTATGAGAATATATATAGAAAATCAGATCTGACGGCGTCACGTTATAGAGCTGACGCCGTCACCTCGCCGCGGTTAGGGTTTCTTGATGGCCTTCTTGACGCCGTCCCCTTTTAATCATCCAAAATCCTCTCTGGCGCGTCAAGGGTTGACGGCGTCACAATGGTGCTTGACGCCGTCACAAGTACTTTTCCAGCCGATTTTGAGACTTTGTCGTTTTCTTCACTTTTATGCTCCAAAAACGTCCAAAATGCTTCCTTTTCCAGATTTCTTCTCCAAAGTACCTAAAATGACAAAAGGAACGATTTAGGGCAATATTTGATCAAATAAATACGATTTAGGGCTTAAATGACCCCCTAAAAGCGGTACACTTTTTGCTTCATCAAATACCCTTACACTTGAGATTTGCTTATCCTCAAGCAAATGCGCTTTTATTCTAATCAAAATACAAGTTAGGGGTCATTTAACGCAAATATAAAAGTAATTACAACAAATAGTCGTTCCACTTTAATCATAATAAGCACGGAGATTACAAACTAGTACCTCACAAGTAGTGTTTAGATACTCACATCTCTCAGGTGTCATAAAAGTATATCTCATAAATGAAAATGAATAATATCTCTCACTACCTGTCATAGCAAATAGATTACCATAGGCTTGGGAAAGGATCAAAAACCTCATCCACTAGGCGTAAGCACCTAAGATAAACTATCAAAGAAGGCTTTTAAACGGGTTATAACGTTAGGTGTAGGGATATGATAAACACGGTTTTGTTGGATAAAGGATATTTTACTGGTAGCGAGTTAAAGATCTTGATTAATTACATGTACAATATGGCGTTGCTAAGCCAAGACTAGACTCGACTTAAGCTAATGAAAAAAAAATAACAAAAAGATAAAATAAACATAAAATGAAACGGGATGGTAGTCCGTATGTTTTCTCTACTTTTTTTTTTTTTTTTTTTTTTTTTTTTTTTTTTTTTTTTATTGAATACACTCTTGCCCTACCATCCAAAATAATACATCGTAGGGGGGGTTGTATCCCCCTTACACTTGAACTTTTACATAACTTTACAATTAACTATTCTAATGACTCGAATTAAGATAATCGAAACACTTGGAGTACTTTTAAAATATTTAGCACATATGGGGGTAATAATGTTGTTCTTCCCCATTACTCCATTACACTAGTACTTTACCCATGAGTCCCATGAGTCCCAAAACAATATGTACAAGGATATGACTCGACTTAGCAACCATATAATCAATTAGATAATTAACTTGGGGTTTAAACAAATGTTGTCACAATAATGCACTAAAAATGAGTGCATACAAGGTAGGCTAAGGCGATTTGGGTGTACATTTAAGTGGGTTGTAAACAAATTCTTACTTTAAGTAAAATGCTTAAAGTTAGAAACGAAAAGATAGGCTCTGAGGGGTGTACTAGGGGTATCGTGTACTAAAAATGAGTACAACGCAAAGGGTGTGGGAGAATTACTTGACCAATGTAGCCAATGCAATTATAACAAAAACACAGGTGTAAAACAATGGGTTAATCCTAATGCCTCTTATCATGTAGTAAATCTAACTACACGAATGTAGTCTCACTTGTGGCCTCGGAATGGTCCTAACGCAAGTTCTAGAATCTAAGTGCTACCGGTACACACATCATAGCATAAATGCTTTTCCTACCAATTCTAGGGGCGAACCTCGCATATTTGGGGGTGGAAAATTTTTTAGTGGTACGGTTTTGTGCTAGTCATATAACTCCTATCCGTGAGACGCTCATTAAGACCAAAGTTTCATTCCTATATGTTGTAAAAAATTTTAAATTTGGCACTAAAATTGCCTTAACAGGTGTTTCTCTCAGTTTTATTACACATCTACCATTAAACAAACGAAAAATCAAACGTAATAGCATTCTCTAAGGTATCGTACTTTACCCCCCCCCCCCCTTACACTTAAGATGAACATTGTCCCCAATGTTCAAATAACAAGATGTAAAAGTAAATAAGGTAAAAGAATGAAATCAAATACTCCCCTGATTCGCTCGGTGGATAAAGAGGTAACATGGTTAGATCTTCTTCCAAGGTAATGTTTAAGCTTCAAGACTAAAGCAGCGCCAAAAGCTAGATTCCACATACATCTCCTTGTCCAAAATAACCTGTTAAACCTGAGAAAACAAACACGAAAACCTGCATAACATCGGCGGGATAAATCTGTATAAGGATATAATGCTTGTGGAATGATTATTTTGCAGATTCCTGGAGTTTATAAGTTAGAGATTTAATAAAGCATTTTATGATTCCGGAAGAAAAACAAAACTTTCAAAAAAAAAGTTCCAGAAAACTGTTCCTGACGCCGTCAGACTGGGGGCTGACGCCGTCAGAAGTGATCTGACAGATTTTTCATGTTAAGTTTCCGGAAAATTTCTGGAAAAACTCAATCCTTATTTCCTGGAAATCCTGCAAAATATCATTATGACTCGATACAAGCATTTGACACAAACAATTACTAATATGTATGTTAATTTAATATTGTTATGATTCATGTTCATTTGTTCTAATAAACCGATTTGGATTTCCCTTACACTTATCTTTTGCAAAATACCTTTATATGTAGTTAAGACGAAGTTAAAAACAAGATAAAGCATTTTCACAATTTAGTTTCGAACATGAATCAATAATAATAATAATTAAACATACATACGGAAGCAAATAAAATCAAACAAACAAATAAATAAACACACAAAGCAAATAAAGCTTGGGTTGCCTCCCAAGAAGCGCTTTTCTTTATTAACAAGTCTTGTAGCTAGACTCAAAGTCCTTTTAACCTATGTAAGTGAGATCGTCATCGAGGACATCTTTAGGGTTAAGCTTGGATTGAAGTTTTCTATTGGTCCGCATAGTACGATATATCTTTTCAAACCTCTCTCCATCCGGGTCATACAATGTCATCTTAATATGCCATGACCCATCTCCATCTTTGGTTGGTTTGTCCCAATCCCACTTATGATCATTGTCTTCACATGTCCACCTATTCATCCTTAGGTTAATTGGCAAAACTCCTAGGAAATCAATCATCTTCCTAAAAACTAGAGGGTCTTCAAATGGATCCAATTCGGTGTCCCTAGCCAAGAGTTGTTCTACCGTATGTGTTCGGCTCACAAAGTCCTCTTCTAGGTAAAATGGGCGTTGGGGTCCTATGAAGTCTCCATCAATCCAGGGTCCATATCTAGATGGTCTCCTATTTAATTCTAACCTATGGGGTGTTGGTTCCTCACTAGTATCATAGGCATGTTTCTTCACATCATAGACTGACCAAGTATCACCTTCTCCTACCGCTATCTTAGATTCCTTACAATCAATCATAGCACTAGCGGTCGCCAAAAATCCTCTACCTATCAACAAGGGGCATGTAGGGTCGCTAACCATATCAAGGACGTGGAAATCGGCTAAAATGGTTAGTTTTCCTATGTGTACTAACACGTCCTTGACTACTCCAACCGGGTAAGCAACACTTCCATCCGCTAAGCCTATTATTACCTCGGTTTCTTCAAGTTTCCCTAGTTTTAGAGAGGTGTGGAGAGGTAACGGAAGTAGGTTAAGGCTTGATCCAAGATCGGCTAATGTGTCATAAGCCTCTGAATTACTGATCTTGCAAGGTAGAACAAATAAGCCCGGATCATCTAACTTCTTAGGTAGTTTGTTTTGAACGAAGGCGGTCCCTTTATCACCTAACTCGAGCTTCTTCTCATATTTTTCTAAAAGGGCATTATAATAGGGGGCTCGTGCTAATACATCAATAACCGGACGTTCAAGGTGGAGCTCCTTGAATTCTTCGTCAAGGTTTTGAGTGGGAGGTGTTTCAACTTTTTTGTTGACCAATTTAGTGTCGGATATCATAACTTCTTGGTCATTTTGAACGACTTGGGTTTGTTTGAAACACGAGCTCATGGATTTGAGCGAATAATATTGTGGACAAGAACTAGGAGACGAAACCGATGAAATGGCGTTGACGTTTAGTTTCGGGTTCTTGACTGTGTTGCTAGGGAGTGCTCCCATTTCTCAGTCATTGAGGGCTTTCAACAAAGTGTCAATCTTATTGGTCATCTCGCTTTGTTTTTGTTTGAAATCGGCTTCAAACTTTGCTAAACGAGCTTCTTGAGATGTCACGAAGTTGGACATCAACCCTTCAAAGTTATTGGTACTACCATAGTTGGAAGGATTGTTGTTGAAAGTACGGTTCGAGGATGAACCGCTTGATTGAAAACGATTAGGTGGGTTGGAAGAATTGGTTTGTTGTGCGTTTTGGTTTTGTTTCCACCTAAGGTTTGGGTGATTTTTCCATGAGGGGTTGTATGAATCACCGTAGGGGTTTGGCTCGGGTTTGAAAGTGTACCACTTGTCTCCCGCTCCGTCGGTACGCGAGGATGCGTAGTCCGCAAAAGCTTGTTCGGGGAGTTCCATGCAATCACGAGTGTCGTGGGGACCACTACATAATTCACACGAAGAAGTGATTTTGTTCACTTGGCTTGAAGGTTTAGGAGCCTCGTAGGATTTCATAAGAAACTTGACTTGGTCTTCAAGTTCTATGATCCTACGGTCGGAAGTGCTTGAATTGTTCGAAGGCAAAGATATTGCCTTGACCGTTTTATTCAAATCACGGGGATCATTCCAACTTTCGTTGTCATAAAGAGCAAGATCTTCCAGGAAAGCCCATGATTGTTCCGCACTTAGATCACGTAGCTTACCACCGGCCGATTGGTCAATGGTTTGCCTCGTAGAAAGATTGATGTGGTCATAGAAGATTTGGACTTGGAGCCAAAGTTCTATGCCATGGTGAGGGACTTTTTGGAGTAAGTCCTTGAATCGAGTCCATGCCTCGTAGAGGGTTTCGCCTTGACGTTGTTGGAACATCAAGATATCATTCCTTAGCTTGGTAGTTCTTCCTGGTGGGAAAAACTGAGCGAGGAAACGAGTGGTGAGATCATCCCAAGAGGTGATGGATCCTGCGGGTAGACGCTCTAGCCATTGACTAGCTTGGTCCCGCAGAGAGAATTGAAAGAGACGCAGTCGGGTCGTCTCTCGAGTGGCAACATCAAGGTCTATGGAATCAACGATTTTGAGAAAGTCCTTGAGATGTTGATTAGGATCTTCGGAACGAAGTCCATGGAATGCGCATCCGCTTTGCACCAACTGGATGGTGTCGGATCGCAAGGGAGTGACATTGGCTCCTTGAGTGAGCTCAATGGTGTTTCGATAGCCATGGTGGCTAGGACGAGAGTAGGCTCCTAAGGTACGGGCTCTAGGAGGTGGGTGTTGTTGTGGTGGTGGGTTGTTGGGATCGAGGATATTACCACCTTCCATGATGTCGGATGGTAATGGTTACGAACAAAGAAACGAAGAAAAAAGATAGACTAAAGAAAACCTAGAAAAATAAAATAAAAATCTCACTAGAAAGGAATCTAGTGAGTAGACCTAATAAACTAAAAATTAAACCTAAACAATAACTAGTCCCCGGCAACGGCGCCAAAAACTTGATGCGTGGTTTTGCGACCTTACAACAGGTTTTACCTCTCGAGGGATCTCAAGAGGCTTGCAATCCCCACCAGACAGTGTACCTGACCGATGTAGTATAGTGTAGTGGCAAGTACCGGGGGATTGATCGTTCTCTAGGGGAATAGTGTCGTTAGGATTGAAAAACTACTCTAATAGGTCTAAGGGTGAGGGAAGATTCTTTTTGTATTTTTTTTTTTTTTTTTTGTATTTTTATAAAAGCAAGTAAAATCTCGGGTTTGAAGGAGTGAGCGGAATTAGTTGCTAGTCAACTAACCCAAATAACTACAATTGCAAATAAAATAAAATAACTGAAAATAAAAAGGTTGTGGAACTTATATGGAGAGAAATGTGTTTACTTAGATTTCCTTACTCCCTAACTATCTTTTACCGGGTGATTAGTGTGTATTAATTGCGTGGATGACGGGTGTATTCCTTAATACCAATCGTGGGGTGGCGTACGTACTTCCCCAATTCTATAAGCTCCTACTTCACTCCTATGTCGAGCCGGCTAAGAAGCTCCTAACATGGGATCACTAGAATTCGCTCATGCATTAAATACAACCATAAAAACCTTAGTACGCATTGGTTCATGTTTCTTAAGACGTTCAAGCAAGTTACCGTATAGGAGGTTAGCCAGTTTTCTTAAGCCTAACATCGATAAACAATCATCCAATACAATTAATAACACACCAACAACCAATAATCAATAGTTAGGTTTCATTAGATCTAAGCAAACACAAGATAAATCTAGCCTAGCATGTTAAATAAAAGACAAGAACAAGATATAATCAAACAACACATAGACATATTGAATGATTAATTGATTACTTATCTTCAATTGAACATGGGAGATCCAAGGGTATAAAACCCTTAAAAGTAGAAGAAAAATCGTCTTAGGGTTTCTCCTCACAAAGTTGCACACAATGACTAAAAATTATGAGAATATATATAGAAAATCAGATCTGACGGCGTCACGTTATAGAGCTGACGCCGTCACCTCGCCGCGGTTAGGGTTTCTTGATGGCCTTCTTGATGCCGTCCCCTTTTAATCATCCAAAATCCTCTCTGGCGCGTCAAGGGTTGACGGCGTCACAATGGTGCTTGACGCCGTCACAGGTACTTTTCCAGCCGATTTTGAGACTTTGTCGTTTTCTTCACTTTTATGCTCCAAAAACGTCCAAAATGCTTCCTTTTCCAGATTTCTTCTCCAAAGTACCTAAAATGACAAAAGGAACGATTTAGGGCAATATTTGATCAAATAAATACGATTTAGGGCTTAAATGACCCCCTAAAAGCGGTACACTTTTCGCTTCATCAACCACATAAATATTACCACATCCAAATACAACCAAACGGACTCAGAAAACAATTTAACTCGAGACCATGACTCCCATGAGCCACGGCTCGCTACTAGTCGACACTCACAACCATTTCCATGGTTCGAATGACACAAAAACAACAAGTCGTGACTCCCTTGAGTCACAACTCACCTCTATTTGAGAACCACATCAATCGGCTTACCACAAAACGCATGACCGGATCTAAACACATACGTTGTGTTGGGGATACTTTGAGTATATACTTGATAGCACGCGGAATTTACTACCAAGTATCTAGAAGTTGTTTTGTGTTTGGTGATTGATTGAATAAAACAATAAGAACAAATAAGAACACAAACAATATCAACCAAACAATCACTTCAATATATATCTAACGATTACAATATGAACGTGAAGCTCTTGATAATTCGTATGAAGGGATATATCAAAACCCTAATCTAAGGATCTCTTTTTATAATGCAAAGAGTCCTATACAAGTAAAACATCTAACCGTATCACTCTATACAAATAAGATATATACCATATCTTTTCTATATTTATCTTCACACGGTTTCACCTTGATCTTCTTAAGCAGTCCTAACTTTTCTTCATCAGCAGTCCTAACTGTTCTTGTATTCTTCTCTTCCATCAGCAGTACTAACTGTTCTTGTACTCTTCAACCGTACTAACTGCTTAAGTTTAATTCCCAACAATCCTCCTCTAAACTTATGATTTCTATGCAAATCAATAAGTTTCTTGAATTAAACTTCTGATTATGTTGATGGGGAAGATTCTTTCAAACACTTATCTTTAATCTCGAAACACTTGGGAATTTTCTTCACATATCGTACTCTTTTTGGTCAACTCTTCAAAAATTGCCAAAATTAAATTTATCCTTATAAGGAATTAATTCTAAGTACCAACCCAAAGAATTTACTTCCTTATACCAACCCAGCATTTAATTACTTTAATAACTCCGTTGGTTCTATAAAAACACCTTAAATACACAATACTAACCCATCATTCTTCACATCAATCTTCAAATCACAACTATCAAACCCAATGAGTTCATCCAATCCAAACATTGTTGAGATTTCATCAGATTCTTTTTCAGATTCAGAAAGTGATGGATGGAGATCTTACTTTCCACCGAACTACACTAATCTGACTATCAAAAATCCATCTCCAAAAGCTCAAGAAGTATCTTCTGACGATGACCTTTCAATATCCTCTGATGATGATGATCAACAATCACTTCCACTATCAGTTGTATTGACAAGAGAGATAGAGAAAGCTGTGGCAAAAATGAGTAAGGTTCAAGTGCCAGAAAAACATCAACCACGTCCACTTCCAAGACCTGAGAAACAAGTTTTGGGACTTCCTAGTTGGAAAGTGTGGAACTCAATCAATAGCAAAGGAGTTCAGAAATCCATGCTAGACTTCAAGGACAAAGGCAAAAGGAAGCTTGAGTAGTGATTATGTGTTAGATTGGTTTAGGTTTGTGTGTTGGTAGTTGATCGGTTTGTGATGTTAGGAGTTGGTTGGTTTTGTTGGTTTGGCTAATGTAATGAATCCACCTTTAATGAATAAATTTTATGCACCTGTTTATAATCCATCTCTGACTTCTTAATTCCTCCCCTGAATTTCATATTCATTTTTAACAGCAACTAGAACAAACTTTATTCCTCCCCTGGTTGGAAGAATCTTCACCATCAGATGAACTAGAATATATCACATCCAAGCTCAGCATCCAATATGACAATTTGTACAAGTTACCATCAATTCAGTTGTTTAGTTTCAAACTGCTCTCAACATTACCAGATGTATTACCTTCTGAGAGAGGTGTATCACAGAGCATAAACTCAGTAGGAACTAAGTTTGAACAATTAGTACAAACTGGTGAAGCCAGCAGTACAAACTGTTAACCCCAGCAGTACTAACTGTTAGCAAAATTTTTTCAGAGATAAAATCAGAGTGTAAGTTTAATGTGGATTCGAAAACAGTTTTTTCCACTTATAGTTTTTAGCAAACTATCAACTATGAACGGATTTGACATGTCTTTACCAATAGCCGTTTGCTATGGACTAGCCAACTCTTCACACTTTAGATTTGGTGAGTTGATAACCAACCAGTTTTTGGTAAACTGTCAACCATAAACGGATTTGAGTAGTCTTTACCAGAAACCGTTTGATCTGGACTAGTTGATTCTTATGTTGGTTAGACATGGTGAATCAATTACCATTTGTTGTGTGACAAGCATGCACACTTGACAATCCAAACCACCATACTTTCCAAAGCACAATCCAAAGCAAAAAGCTTTTCTTAACCTGAAATGTTAGTCCAAAACCAAAGAAAACACAATACACAATATTCTCTTTTAACGGTTATCACAATTGACTAACAAATTCACAAGCAGTACTAAAAATTACTCAACAGTACTAACTATACAAATAGCACAACTAGCAGTACAAAAACTAAAAACATTTAGACATTAATCTTTTGAAGGATTAAGCATTCCAATAGCTGTTACCAAGTACTGAAATCTGCTTACATCAAAACCTTTTGTTAAGAGATCAGCAAAGTTGTCATCAGTGTGTATTTTAACAACTTGTATTAACTTCTTTTCAGCACAGTCTCTTATAAAATGATGTCTAATTTCAATATGTTTAGTTTTTGAATGTTGAACTGGATTCTTAATGATACACATTGTACTGCTATTGTCTATATGTATAATTGTGTTTAATAAATTGTACCCATAATCAAGCATCTGGTTTTGAATCCATAGAACTTGAGCACAACAACTTGCAGCTGCCACATATTCTGCTTCAGTAGTAGATGTGGCCACCATAGTCTGCTTCTTACACTGCCAAGAGATTAATCTTCGACCTAAGAACTGACAACCACCTGTTGTAGACTTTCTATCCATGCTAGCACCAGCATAATCAGAATCAGAGAATGCCACTAGATCAAAGGCAGACTCTTTAGGATACCATAGCCCCAAGTTAGGCTGACCTTTAAGGTATCTGAAGATTCTCTTTACTGCTGTGAGATGAGACACCTTAGGATTTACTTGGAATCTTGCACAGGCACAAACAGCAACCATAAGGTCAGGCCTAGATGAGGTAAGATACATCAGATACCCAATCATAGATCTATACATGTGCACATCCACATCTTCACCACTGTGATCCTTTAATAGCAAATGTGTCTCCTTGTTAACTGGTGTACTAGCAACCTTGGCATCTGTGAATTGGAATTTCCTCAATATTTCACCAACATATTTATCCTGAGAGATAAATATACCATCTGGCTTTTCCTGTACTTGAAGACCTAGAAAGAAGGTAAGCTCTCCCATATAACTCATCTGAAATTGGTCTTTCATCAGCTTTTCAAACTCCTTACACATCTATTTCTTTGTAGAACCAAAAATGATGTCATCTACATAGACTTGAACTAGTAGAATATCACCCTTGTTCTTTTTAATAAAGAGAGTTTGATCAATTTTCCGTCTATGAAACCCATTCTTCAAAAGATATTTAGCAAGAGTTTCATACCAAGCTCTTGGAGCTTGATGCAATCCATATAGAGCTTTCACCACCTTATAAACCTTGTTAGGATGCTCTGGGTCTATAAAACCTGGAGGTTGTGAAACATAGACCTCCTCATCAATAGTACCATATAGAAAGGCACTTTTCACATCCATTTGATAGACCATAAACCCCATAAATGAACCATAAGCAAGAAATAATCTTATTGCTTCAATCCTGGCAACTGGAGCAAAAACTTCCTCATAATCTATACCCTCTTCCTGAGTATAGCCTTGAGCAACCAATCTTGCTTTGTTCTTTATCACAATGCCCCTCTCATCCTTCTTGTTCCTGAATACCCACTTTGTACCAATCACTCTCATTCCCTTTGGTAGATCAACCAGAACCCATACATTCTAAATTTTGAATTGAAGGAGCTCTTCTTGCATAGCTTCAACCCAACTTGATTCTTCTAAAGCCTTTAACACATTCTTGGGTTCAATTTGAGATAGAAAACATACAAACATACACTCATGCTCATCATCATGATGTTTCTCCTCATATACCACACTGAGAAATCCATGATGATCTGGGTCTTGTATTTGCCTTCTGGTCTTGACTCCAGATTGTACATCTCCTATGATATTGGTAAGTGGATGATTCCTATGTACAATAGTATGGGGAGTAGAAGGAGCTGCATGGCTGGTAGGCATGTTTTGCAGACCATCTCCAAAGAAATCAAACTCATCAACTTGAGAAGCAGTATCAACTAGTGAATCAAGATGAGGTTGACTTGGTCCAGTAGTATCACTATTTTGCTTAGCAGTTGGAACTTGTGGCTGAGTAGTACTAACTCCATTGGTACTGCTCGTTGGATTTTCAGCTTCTTTACCATTCTGACCACAGGATTCAGCAACATCTTTCTCTTTGTCTACACCACTTGATGAAGGAATATCATCATTCTTTGTAGAAGACTCATTCACTGGACTTTCTTCCATGACTGGTATGAAAATGCAATCATCATCTTCCTCCTCTGAACCTGCATCATGGTTAGTATTTGTACCTGTAACAGGCACATAATTCATGGAATCTGAAAGACTGTCAATATCAAAGATCCAATCTGGACCTACACCTGCAACATTTGGTTTATTCTCCAAAAATTCTATGTGTAGATTTTCTTCTACATGCTTGGTGCTTGTATTATACACTCTAAAAGCCTTACTGTGCAGAGAATAACCAACAAAGAAACCTTCCTCAGATTTTCCATCAAACTTTCCTAGTTGGTCTTTGGTATTAAGGATAGTAACATGACAACAAAAAGGTCTCATGAAGCTTAAAGCATAGGTTCTACCTCTAAGAAGCTCATAAGTAGTCTTATTGTGAGGTTGCACAACTAAAACCCTATTCAATACATAACAAGCAGTGCTAACTGCTTCAGCCCAAAATGAAACTGATAGCTTAGAGTCAGCTAACATTGTCCTAGCAGCCTCTATAAGAGTTCTATTCTTTCTCTCAGCTACACCATTTTGCTGTGGGGTTCTAGCTACACTAAATTCCTTCTTAATACCTTTTTCTCTGCAAAAATCATCCATCATCCTATTCTTAAATTCAGTCCCATTGTCACATCTGATTATTTTAACTTTCTTATCAACTAAGTTTTCTACTTCAACAATGAAGGTCTTAAGGATTTCACTTGTCTCATCCTTAGTTTTCATAAAGAATACCCAAGAAAACCTACTATAATCATCAGTGACAACAAGGCAGTATCTCTTAAAGTTCAAGCTATTCACAGAGGTAGGACCAAACAAGTCCATATGCAACATATATAAAGCTTGAGAAATAGAGTTTTGGGTCTTTGGCTTACATGAGGCTCTGTGTTGCTTACCTTTAAGGCAAGAAACACAGGTTTGGTCATTGATAAAAGTTGTGTTTGGTAAACCTCTTACCAACCCATTTTTAGCAATATTGTTAATGGTTTTAAAATTAACATGACCAAGCCTCCTGTGCCACAACATTGATTCTTTCAATGTGGCTTTTGCAACAAGACAAGTAAGTCCAACCTTAGGAACTAGTTTATTCATCTCAACACTGTATGTATTATCCTTTCTAGGGATTTTAAGCAATACTTGACTTTCATCAGGTAGCTTGAAATCAGGAGAAAGTATAAGACAATCAGTATCAGTAAATAAAACTTTTTTCTGTTTATCACAAATTTGTGATACACTGAAAAGATTGTACTTAAGCTCTGGTACATAATACACATTTTCAAAATCAAGATTACCAGTTTTAATTACCCTTTTACCAGTAATCCTTCCTCCAACACCACCACCAAAGACAACTGGTCCTCCATCTAGAGCAATAAAGTCTGAAAGATATGACATGTTGCCTGTCATGTGCCTTGAACATCCACTGTCTGAATATCCTCTATCTTCTTTACCATTTGAGGGATGTTCCTGCACACAAAATAAAGGTGTTAGTTTCTTTTGGGGATCCAAACCATCACTGGTTTGGATCTGCCTTGTGCATCAAGATGAGAAAACTTGATGGAGGTCTTTGATGCACCATTGGGTTTGGTAGAACTTCTAACCCAATGTGCTGAGGCCTTGACAGCATTGCCCCTTTTTCCCTTAACATTTAAGTACTTAGCAGTAGGATTTGCTAGTCTAGCAGTTGGAACTGCTGACCAAGCAGTTGGAACTGCTTGTTTAATTTTAGGCACCCACTTCTGATTGGTCTTTGTTGTTTTCTCATAAAAATGCCTTTTAACTGTTTGTGCATGATTTGAAAATTGTTTTGCACTTGTAACAGTTTGCTTGTTATTAAACCACTTATTTTGACTAGCAGTTGAAACTGTTTTGATGCCAGTCTTTAACATAACAGCTTTGGGTGACATCTTATGATTTGCATTAGGGCTTGTCAATCTAGTTGGACTATTTTGAGTTACCCTAGCATTGTTATTCCTGTTCACCCTTGCATTCCCATAAACCCTCTTTTTCCATGGGTTAGAATCACAATAAGCAGCCATATGATCAAAACTTCCACAAAAAAAACATACTTTTCTAATCATAGCAAACTTATCATCTAATTTCTTAGATTTTGAGTGATTCCAGTTCCTATGACTACCCTCAGAACTTGGTGATCTGTTCTTAGTCCTATACATCTCAGCATATCGAACACTTTTCCTAACTGGTTTTATGTTTTCAGTCTTAACCACTTTAGGAGCATGTTTAACTTCTACTTTAACAACATTAGGTTTATCCTTAACTTCTGCATTCTCATCATCAGATGTCCAATCCTCAATAGTTGGTGCATCTGAGTTCCTATCAGAGGACATCTTTTCCTCAGAAAGAGATTTATCACTAGCACTCACAAAAGAATCTTCTGCCTTAACAAATTTAACAGGTTTCTCACTAACCTTAACACCATATCCAGGAAAATCCATATCCTTAAACTCTTCTAAACTTGTATGAGCTAAATTAATTCCTGGTGGAGCAAACAATCCTCTAAAAGGGGGTGCAACTGACTTATAACCTAAACCAGATTTAGCTTTGTTAAGTATTTGACTCTCTACAATCTTCTTAACTCCGTTTGAAGTATATTCAAGAGTATCTACACTTAACTGGATGTTTTCTTTTTTCCTTTTTAAGCTTCTCTAGTTCATATACAAGTCCACTCATTTTATTATCTTTTATTTGCAATTCCCTCTTTAAAATACCTATCTCATCAGAGAAGTTTGACTCATTCTGTCTATAAAACACAATTTGTTCTTCCAAAATAGCTAATCCTCTTTTATGATTTGTTAGACTAGAATTTACTTGATTAAATTCAACCCTAAGATCATCATACTGTTTCTTAACATTTTCATAATCTTTTAAAGCATGACAAGAGTTTGAGCATTTTTCAAGTATATGTACCTCAGAGTTTGAGAAAGCCATCAAACAAAAGTTAGCTGGTTCCTCTTCTTCCTCCATGAAGCTCCAATCAAATCCAGCTCCATCTACAGCTACCATAGCCTTGGAAGAAGGCTCTTCAACATTAACTGTTCTCCTTGTTCCTTGCTGATTCTTAAACCCTTGACCCTGGTTACTTTGTTGTCTTGGACCTCTACATTCCCTGGCAAAGTGCCCCATCTTGTGACAATTAAAGCATTCCACCTTAGACTTATCATACCCAGCAACATCTCTTCCATTGAAGGTAATCTTATTCCCAGTCCTTTGGTAATACTTCTTAGCCCTGATGCTTATCAAAGCCAACTGCCACTTTAAATCCATAGCTTCCAAATCATCTTCAGCAATTTGAAGAAGATCTTCATTAAAGATCTTAGACCCACCAGACTGTTCTGACACAAATGCATATATGGTCTCTTTAGTCAAGCCAGCAGTACTAGTTTTTACACTAGCAGTGCTAACTGTTGGTTTAGCAGTACCAACTACTTCTTCATCTTCATGATTCGAAATGTTTGAAGAAGATACAAAAGCCATATTCCCTGAACTGGAACTGGTGCTACCACTCTTCTTGACCTTCTGCTCAACAATCTTAAGATTGTTGTAAAGCTCATTCATTGTCATTTTCTCCAGCTCTGGTTTATTGCTCCAAGCCACAACATAAATGTTCCATTCAGCAGGTAAACTATTCAGAAACTTCATGTTGAGGTCTTCCTGAGGTATCACAATCTTCAACACAGTAAGTTGACTGATGATTTTTTGAAGCCTATTAAAGATATGGTCCAAAGTTTCATTGCTTGATGCAGTGAAGTTCTCATAACTTTGCTTAAGTAGGGTTTTTTGTGCCTTCTTGGTAGCTTCATTGCCACCAAATCTTTCCACCACTTCTTCAAAAAGAGTTTTAGCCGACTCGTAATGGCTAAAATTCAGCACTTGATCATTAGGAATTGCCATTAGTAACAAATTCCTAGCCTTCTGATCATTCTTCTTTTTGATTCTCTCCTCGTTTGTAACTGGCTCAGTGTTAAGCTTTGTGATCTTGGAACCATCAACACGTGTTTCTTCAACAGGAATTGGTTTGAAGGAATCACCATTGATAATGATATCCCATAATGCATAGTCTTGCACCATGAAATATTGCTCTATTCTGAGCCGCCATAAATCGTATTCATTCTGTTTCAGCATGGGGAGTTTAGCAAGGATTGAGGTTTGAGGTGTCTCCATGTCCATCTTCTTGGTTGCTAGTGAGTAAATACTTCTGGATCTTCTAAACTCTAAGTATCAGAAACCTGTCTCTGATACCACTTGACCGGATCTAAACACACACGTTGTGTTGGGGATACTTTGAGTATATACTTGATAGCACGCGGAATTTACTACCAAGTATCTAGAAGATGTTTTGTGTTTGGTGATTGATTGAATAAAACAATAAGAACAAATAAGAACACAAACAATATCAACCAAACAATCACTTCAATATATATCTAACGATTACAATATGAACGTGAAGCTCTTGATAATTCGTATGAAGGGATATATCAAAACCCTAATCTAAGGATCTCTTTTTATAATGCAAAGAGTCCTATACAAGTAAAACATCTAACCGTATCACTCTATACAAATAAGATATATACCATATCTTTTCTATATTTATCTTCACACGGTTTCACCTTGATCTTCTTAAGCAGTCCTAACTTTTCTTCATCAGCAGTCCTAACTGTTCTTGTATTCTTCTATTCCATCAGCAGTACTAACTGTTCTTGTACTCTTCAACCGTACTAACTGCTTAAGTTTAATTCCCAACAACGCAACCAACAATTATCAAACTCGAAAATAAATAAACAAGAACGAATCAAAAGCTAAAAATATATCAAATAAATATAAAATAACCACAATAAGCTCCGAGTCAACTCAACTCGTGAGTTGACTCGGACAAGTCAAGTGATTCGAATGAGTTAAGTGTTTAAAAATCTAGATCCATACGGTTTCATGTGAAAACAAGAGTTTTGGTTTAGTTTTATTTTTAAAATCGTTTAGTGTTTATTAATACCGATTAGGGTTTGTAGAAAAATGAAGAAATAAAAAAATAAAGGAAATCAAAAATAAATATTTTGACTAATAAAATAAGTTTAGAAAAATTACTAGTTGTTACAAGTTGTGGTAGGTCATTGCTAGGAGCATTGAACACAAAGTTAGTGTTGTTACCCCCACTAGTGTTTGTGTTGGGTGAGCCGCCACCACTGCCACTAGCACCACCACCAATAGGATTGGTGGTGGAGGCATAGGACCTAAGGGATTTGTTTTATTGTAATTGTTGCCCGACATACTTGGATCTTTGATTTTGAAATGCTATGAACAAGTTTATTTTGCGTTGAAAATTAGATTTTGAAATCAAACTTGCTCTAATACCAATTGTTTGGCCTAAATAATGTCGGTTAACTTAAAACATTTGTTCAAATCAATTTAGTTTATAACATAAAATGTAACTTGTAAGATCCTACGAAAATCCATTATAATAATCCGTATTGATTAATAATAAACTCGAGTTACCATTTAACAAAACCCATTTTTACGGGGAAATTTAAATTTTTCTCCTATTAGTACCATTACCACATTACATTTTGATAACATATAATAAATAACAACACGTACCTTGAGACTCAGCGTTTCACAAAACTCCATTTACACTAAATCTATATTACACAAATTACACGTTATAGTTAAAAATACTAAACCTATAACTTGATTACAATTATATATTAATCACATTTAAATTCCACCAGTTACATTTATATTTCAATAACTACACTTAATCTCACCAAATTAGCCTAAGCTACAAACCAAACGGACTGCACTATTCCTACCAGCCCATCACCTCCCATGATCCAAGCCCAACTCCCAAGTCATTTTCTTTTGTTATTTCATGTAAGTTCGACAAGCCAAACACCCTCCAAAACGACCCTTGTTCTCTCGATCCTTAAACACAACATGCCCATAATTTTGCATCACCTCGACCACCACCCACTAGACATTGAACATGCGAGATTACAGATTTAAACACGAAGTATTACTAGGATATTCGAAGCCAATTTGTTTTTCCCACTTCACACCCAAATCGTATAAACAAAATCTCAAAACACAACCATTTTTTTAAACCCGATTTTTCCTACACGTTTCTAAGGACCATATTAATATTTTGTGATGTTAAGAAGGAAGTTAGAGCAGCAGAAGAAGAATATGGCTCGCTATATACAACTAACACTCATTCAAAATACAAACCGAACACCTATAGCACCAAAAACAAAAGATAATGTTTACCCACGTTTCATATCTAACAAATATCTCACAATTGTCAGGAAACTCACTTAGGTGTCCTCTTCTCTACAGTGACCTTCAATGATTGAGCTTTGAGGGTAATATAGTCAAAACACATAAGTAGTCTAACTCTATATATCTCACCCTCCTCTAGCAGCATACATTGCTCCTTTCCCACTCATTTCACTCTCACTAATAATCCTAGAACCCAGAAATGTGTGTCTCACTTTAGGAAGCAATCGAATAAGAAGAAACCAATACGTGAAAGCGCATTTCGAACCAAGCAAGTACACTGCCTTTGTTCTTGTATTCTTTCGACCATCACAGGCCTCTTCATCACCCCTGAAAGGGTATAGTAAGTACTCGTTAAACCTCCTTATTTCATTTCTCACATGCACAAAAACACCCATGCATCATCACTTAGTTTATTCGAACATGTCATATCTTTTGTATTATCAGTACGTACAATAAAGTTTACAAACCCACTCCACTGTGGAAGGTTTAAGAACAACATTCACACTTTACTAGTACGTATAATATGATCACAACCCACTTTCACAACTAAAATATCACACCATGCATTGTTCTTCATTTCGTTCGATTATATAATATCACTTATTTACACTCATTATTTTATGCGTACTCAACATGAGTCGAGCCTTCACTGTGAAGACTTGAGAGTCACCACTCACTCACGTTTAACGCATTTGTTGCATGCATACATCGAACACACATATATTTAACTCCCACATGTAAACCGGAAAAACATTTGGATATAAAACAGTCCCTAGTAGCCTCAAAAACGACCTCATAACTTGACCTACGAACCAACGACTACACTTTACTTCCATACGACTTGTTAGACCAAATGACTAGCTACCATGTTTGTATAAACGACTCAACAAAATATCCAAGCTTCGACCCTCAAAAACGACCCAAGTGGAGCGCATAAATAAAACAGGTCACACGTACAAACTCAAGTTGAAATTACCAAAAATTATTCTAAGTGTTTTTAACTTGAAAACTGCCTCGACGTAGCCACAATCTACCCATTTATTTTCGATTTTTCACACGCAAGGTACTAATATTTTTGCACCACACGATTGTTCACCTAGCAAACTATAAATTTTTTACTTACACTTTTTCATAACAAGCTCATATGAACTCTTAAAAATCTCCAATCCAAGCTGCCATTACTAAGGTTACTAAATTTCATTTTCAGAAAATATAAATAGTTTTCGGTTCGGGCTAACTTAAAGCCCACTAAGATTTTGTGATTAATCAGTCCAACAGGCCCATGAAATACATTTTTAGAATCACAAAAATAGCCCGATTCCAAGCCCAAAACAGTTTACACGCCCTCGCCTCTAAAACTCTTAACGGGCCTTGTTCTAAATCGTTAATTGGCCCAATAATACAAAAATAATCTCTTTTCTGAAATAATAAATTGAAATAAGTTAAAATGAACTTAATAAAGTTATAGAAATTTTTAGAATATTTTTCCCGTTATTTTTATGCAAAAAGGACTAAAAATGTAACGCACTTTGACTAGAAGGACTAAAACTGCCAACCTGAGAAACTTATGGACTGGAACTGTGAAAACAGTTTATAGAGGACTTAAATTGATATATCATTGAACTCCAAGCCTTATATGGAAATATGGACAAGTTTTGGACTATTATTGGACTTTGAATTAAACGAAGGACTAACGATATGACGCAATCACAGTTAGGGTAAAAAGAGTAACAATCTGGAAAGAACAAGGACCAATTAATTTACTTGACATTCTTATTTTATTTTCTATTTTTCACCCCTCACTTCATATGCATTTTACATTTTAGTTATGCATTATTTAGTGTTCGTTAATTATTATAACTAGGAATTTAGCGATTCACTTTGCATATCATTTCAGCATATTTTGAGAAGGTAATATTTTGAGTCAAGTGACATAAGATCAAGATAATATCACATATGATATTATATTTTTAACTTGAGGCATTTTAAGCATATCACATCACCGATCAAATCGTTATACGATTTCTCACATCACACTCACTGTTAGTAGTAAGTCAGAATCTTAGACTTCCCTTATATTCAGGTTTCGTATCGAAGACGTTTCCGTGATCCTTTCCATAGATCTAATAATTCTATCTTGTCAGATACGCTCCAGGTGAGTCGTGGCCCCTACTTTTAACCCTTATTTTTAATAACACTTTTGGGGGAGATACATGCTTTAACTGTTTTAAGTTACTTATATAAAACTCTTATGATTTACTCAAAATCATCCACTATGCTTTACATGTTTGAATCACCTTTGAGAGGAATATATGTTCGTTGTATGTACAAACTGCTTGCTTAGCTTAAACACTGAATTTGAAAGATAACATTTTTAAACTACTTGATGTAACATGATAATGAGACTTATTGTATGCATTCATATAACAAATGGATGTACTGCTACTTTACTATGATATTTCTACATTCCAACTGGAAATAATTGCCAAGACCAGAATACTTATATTTTATGAACCCTGAGACCTATATTGCCTAAGTTTACTTTATTGCCATAAAGTCCCTCGATCATGAGCCATTAATCACTGCGGTGAGCGCGAATATAGTGAACAGCTTCGAAACCTGTTAGAGGCTGACGACCTATCCCACTAAATACTTTGACGGAATGCCTTATGGTTAGTCGTATTTAGTCGTGATGCACTATATTTGAGAAAAATAGGAATTGGCAAACCACCTATTACATGAGGGCTTAAACACCCATCAGTAACCCTGATGGGACACCGCCGTTTTACGGTAAATTGTTAACGTTTTTCGTGTCATGAGGCTTAGGGCAATATAACTTTATGAATATATGAATGTTTCATATATATTAGGATACAGCTGTATTTAGTAATCACCACTCCACACTGATAGATTTCAGACACTAGATTAATGTTTTCACTATGTGTTATGATTATGAATCATGTACTTGAACCTTAGTTGTTATCATATGTGACTCAATTGCGAATTCTACAAAATACAGCCCAAATTGTTTAGTATATCGTTACTTCTAAAAGTTGACCCAACATATCATTTCGAGCGTATAACAACGTAGCTCACTTTCATTAAAACTTATGATCGCTTGAGATCATACATGAATTACTTGTGGATTTTATTCAACACAACTTGTTATTTAATGAAGAACTACTATTTATTTTCGATAATCACTGTACACCTCTTAAAATCTATTGAAAGAAAGTTGTTTTCTATTAAACTCCACGAACTCACCAACCATTGTGTTGACGTTTTAAGCATGTTTATCTCAGGTAATTAACGGAGCAGGACAAGACACGGAGCGGGCATCTTATACTCTAATAAATAAAATGGTGTAAAATCAAATATGTCATTCTTTCCAAATTACCATACTTTTGTGGGATTTTCAAATCAGATATTTTCCTTTTATACCAAAACTATTATTTCGAATGACATATAACTTTCAAAACGCCTATTCTGGACCGTTCTTCTGAAATTTAACTCGATCCTCACCGTAACACCCTAATTACTTTTCCGCTGCCACTAAACAAATTAGGGGGTGTTACAGATTGGTATCAGAGATTATGGTTATAGAGAACCAAATGTTTTCAAACATTGAACTATAACCACACTTTCAAAATAAATGGTTTTACACCATATCATCTTATGCCTTCCGTGTCTGCAGACTGTCGTGCTCAATACATTACCTACTAAGATTGTTTTGTACTAATCTTTACACGCTTGATGTATACTCTTCACACATTACACACTGCATTATTTCACACTCAACATTACATCTTGAACGTATAAATACTCATAATTACTATTTTCGATTGCTACAGTAACATGTCTTCCATACCAGTTGACATCGCTAAGACTACCCCTCCTACTACCCATGTATCACCTAGCTATCATATTACACCAGATACTGAAGATCCTTATGTACAAGTGTCACAACCCCAGCCCGACATAGAACTCACTCAGAAATCACCTCCGTCATCACCTACTCACTCACCTCCACGTCAGAAACTTAGGAGAGCAACCGAATCCTATTCAGATGAAGATCCGATTGGTGGTCAACCAACATTTGAATATGGACAGAGTTCACAACAAGAAATGACTTGGAAGAATGTCAACCTAAATTCTCCCCTACCCAATACCTCAGATTTCTCCATGCCAGATGCCCCAAACAATGCATCCTCACCCAATCCTCCTGACTACAATGTAGACACCCATGACTCTATATGGATTCACCTTCACCAACACACCAGCATACTAAACGCTCACTTTGAACAACTAAAAGAGTTACAACCATTAAGATTCGAATGGTATGATCGTAACATTGACACCCTATTCAAGAGGACAGATGCTGAGAGACGAGAAGTGTTTGGTTTAGGAGTGAATATTGGTAACATGAAGGACAATTACGAACAAGAACTTAGAAACTTGGATGCCAGAATCCACTGTTTAGGTAGAGGTCATACTCAAACACACATTAGGATTGAAGACATTGAAAGAGCATTATGGTTGGCTAGAGACGCAGCAAGAACCCAGAGCCAAAAGATTGCAGCTTTGGAAAACATGTTAGCTAATCAGATGAATGCGTGCCAGGAACGTTTCTCAGCCATGGAAGCTGCACAACTGGATCTTGAGGCAGAAGTTAGACGTTTACGTCAGAGACATAACTGATCTTAAGTATCATTGTTGTACTCAATAAACCAAATAGTTTTGGTTAGTATTTCATGTATTTCGCAATAATTCTGTAACTCTCAGAAATTGTAATCGACTTTTAAGCTATGACAGTCTTTTACTATCTTATCGTTCTATTGTAAACAAATTTCTCCCACCAAACCCTAATATTGTGCAATAAGTACAAAGAGCCATGCAAAACCTCGTCATTTGTTACTCTTTTAAGTAAACAAATAACCCACGTAAATCAATAAGACATTAATAAAAGACCTTGTGTTGGTTGTTTTGCAAAAATCGATCAAATAAGTTATTAGAGTTATGTCGATTTTGATGATTGTATTCAAACTAACTATGACATTATCGGTGATTGTACAATAAACCATAGAATTCCAAGAACAAATTTTCAAAAGAGACCTTGATGAATAAAGAGAAAGTTGTTGAACTTCAGCTTTTGTAAAATAATCCGTTTGTTCCTTAACAATCCCATATCAAGAGATGATTATTATTTTACAATGCTACCCAGACACATCGTATTTCTATGATCTTCAATTGGTTTTGATTTTGTATTAAGATCACATTGTTAGCAATAATATGCAAATACCTTATTATTTGAAATTATTCTAATAATAAAGTGAATACTAAATCAGTGTTTCTTGTTGTAGTCATTGAAGATGGCCAACATGAGCAACACCCATACCCCCTCAGCACTTACCACAACCATGACCCCTAAAACCATCGGGGAATTTGAAAACAATATCATTACAGTGGTACATGAAGTGACTACAATAGTTCATCCGAGAAACAACAACATAGACAAGAAAGAGAAAAGGATGGCTATACCTTGTAAAGACAACCATGAAAGTTTCATGGGACGTAGGCCAGTTCATCTAAAGGATTCAAGAAAAATGACTAAACCTATCCGCACATGTGCCCAAAGAATTAGGCAAGATTTTGCACTTAAGAAAAACAACCAAAAGCGAAAACTCAAGAAGAAAAGAACCTTTATCCTCAACGAATGCGAATTTCACAACGACATCTGTACCCGAAATCACCTACAAGATCGCATCGACTACCATCGTCAACAAAGGTCCAGACAAGAAGTTGGAGAGAACAACCTAACAACCCTTACTACTCGGGACAACTACCATGGGAAGCAGCCTTTGTGTCAGAAATGCAAGATGCATCATACCGGACAATGTATTGAAAAATGCGGGAAATGCCGGAAAATAGGCCACAAGACAAGAAATTGCAAAGCCATGGAAGGAAATGAGCAACCCTCATCCATAAAATGCCACGGATGTGGTGGAATAGGGCATTACAAGAGTCATTGCCCAAACTACAATGTCAACTGGAAGGCCAAGATGGATGCAAGAAAATGAAGACTCGTTAAAAGGCCCCAGTAGTGTCGAAGAATGACCTCTATGTTAAGCAGATGAATGGATTCCTGCTGTAAAATAAATAAACTCTAGTCTAGAATTATCTAAGTTGTATTTCCTTATGTACCTTGCCTTAGGATGATGGATGTAACCTAAGTGCAACAACTATCTTTCTACCGTACGAATCTCTACCTTGTAATATTTCAGTAATCGTCATAATCTATATCTATTTCCATTTCTATATCACTTTCACTATTCATAGTTGATATGTAACAATACCTTGATACCACCCTAGGAATTTAACTAAGCACAATATCTGATCAAACAATAGACTAATACCACATTGTAAGAAATCCTCACCTAAAATCTAAGTTTATACCTAGAATATCCAAATGTCACTTTAGAAATTCCTGACTTATCATTGGAATATGAACAAAAACTTTCTAATCCTTTTGAAAATAATCAGAGGGTGTCCGACTGTGTGACGAAACCATTATAATTGAACCATATAAAACTTTTTGAAGAAACATAAATACCATAATGACTGAACCAAGCGTTACATCATTTGGTCCTCAATTATACATAGCCTAGCTACCTATGTATAATTTAGGAAGAATCATGTTATAAATGGAACAGTTATCTTTTCGAAGTTTTAATAACAATTTTCATTCCAAAAAGACGGAACCTCGAGACAAAATAATTTGTTCATAAACCTTACTTTTAACCAACCCCAGTCAGATCTACACTTATTACTCATTACTCTATTATACGAAGTCGAGAAAAATACAAATTTAGAAACTATAAGAACTCATAACAATATGTGGAAAACACAAATAACATAAATTTTATTAGAACCCATGGATGTTAATGCATAACGAAATGATTAACATTGGAAGTGCTAACACTACAAGAAAAGTGGCTTTTTAGGACCTTTTGTGTGGGACGGTATGATAATAGAGTCCTAAAAAACTGTTTAATAGGACATATGAGCGTTTAGGGTCCTTTTTAAATATTTGCTACTTAGGCGGTGTCCTAAAAAATTATATAATAGGATGGTTGATTATTTAGGGTCCTATTATCATATAACTTAATAGGACACTTAAAATATGGATCCTAATAAATTACTTTATAAGACATTTAGTTGTTGGTGTCCCATTATGTGATAGTGTAATACGACACTTGATCACTAGATGTCCTATTATGACATAACCTAATAAGACCCTTGACACTTGGGTCTTATAACTTTAACATTTATAGGACGTTTATTCATTATGGTTTTATTATAATACACCATAATAGGACACTTGAGTTTTGAGTCATAAGACATCAGTTACTTAAAACGCTTATTCACAAAAGTTTTATTATAACAAAATTTAATAGGACCTTTGACACGTGGGTATTATAACGTTAACCTTTATAGGACGCTTATGCACAATGGTTTTATTATCGTACACCATAATAGGACATTTCATTTTTGAGTCATATAACATCATTTTTTTAAAACGATTATTCGCAAAAGTTTTATTATAACAAAACTTAATAGGACCCTTAAGACGTGGGTATTATAATGTTAACCTTTATAAGACGCTTATGCATAATGGCTTTATTATCATACACCATAATAGGACATTTTATTTTTGAGTCATAAAATATCAGTTTTTTAGAACGTTTATTCGAAAAAGTTTTATTATAACAAAACTTAATAGGACCCTTAAAGGACGCATATTCATTATGGTTTTATTACAATACACCATAATAGGACACTTGATACATAAGTCATAAAACATTAATTATTTAGAACGCTTATTCGCAAACGTATTATTAAAACATAACTTAATATGACACTTGACACTTGGGTCCCATAGATTGATACACCATTATAGGACACTTGATATTTGAGTCATAAAACATCAGTTTTATGGAACACTTATTCGCAAACGTTTTTTATTATAAAAAAAGTTAATAGGACCCTTGACAATAAGGTCTTATAACGTTAACCTTTATAGAACGCTTATTCATAATGGTTTTTTTATGATACACCATAATATGACACTTCTTTTTAGAGTCGTAAAACATCCGCTTTTTATAATGCTTATTCAAATTAAGTTTTATTAAAACATAACTTGATATGACACTTGACACTTGGGTCTCATAAATTCATTCACCATAATAGGACACTTGAAATTTGAGTCATAAAGTATCAGTTTTATAGAACGCTTACTTGCAAAAGTTTTATTTTAACAAAACTTAATAGGACCCTTGACACCTGTGTCTTTTAACATTAACCTTTATAGTACGCTTATTTGTTATGGTTTTATTATCATACGCCATAATAGAACACTTCTTATTTGAGTCATAAAACATCAGTTTTTTAGAACGCTTATTTACAAAAGTTTTATTTAAACATTAGTTAATATGACACTTGATACTTGGGTGTCAAAACTTGATACACCATAATAGGAAAATTGATATTTGAGTCATAAAAGATCAGTTTTATGTAACGCTGATATGTGTTTAATTACACATATCTTTTACCCGAGAAAACAAACTAAATAGACCAAAAACTAACCAAATATGTCAAATATGTTGTGTTTATACATATGCAGGTACGGATATGTGAAAAACGGACGAAATCGATCACAAAATGAACAAAACCAAACACGAGATTGGAAAGAGTTCAAAAAGCCGAAGCCGGGAGAAATTTATGAAGTTTGATCCTTATTTATGTGATGAGTGGCCTAAAACTCATCATTTTATACCCGGAAAACCCCACAAAAACGACCAAAAACACCCAAATGGACCATATAATGTTACAAATATCCTTGGATTGTGTTTTGTGTGTTTCAGGTACAAAAGGATTGAAAACGGGGCAAATACGGACAAAACCGAGTTTGATTTGAAAAAGAGCCGAAAACCAAAGCCGGGAAAGTCGTTTTTCATGTGGATGTTTATTCAAGCTCAAAAATCACAAAATGGCCCTTGGATTATCTTTACTTGGCAAAAATGGTCCCTTGATTAAGTTTAAAGATGTGGCAGATTTGGTCCCTGAACTTTTCATGATTTACAAATTTGGTCCTTGTGTTTAATTCTAATCTACCCTAACTCTAAACTAAAAACACAAACCGGATCCACTAATATTACCAACCCAGCCCATCACCACCTAAAGCCCACCAAGCCCACCCCTTAGTTAACTAAAAAAATAATACGGGTCAAACTCCCTTTCCCTCAGTCAAAATCCCTAGAATTAAACATTGTTTCATCTCCTTCTTAATCTTTTCCCTCCAAATCCTCCATTAATCCTTCCCCAGTCCTTTTCTTCCTTTCCACCTCATCACTACCAGCAAAATACTTCACATGATCATGTCTCTCCCCCCTCCTTGCCACCTCAGCTATCCCAGGGCACAAAGATTGATCAACGGCTCAGAGTTAAAGATGTGAGGAGCAAGTTTTAATCCAAGGGTTGATAAAGAAACACAAGCAGCAAGTGAGGAACACTCACACAGAAGAAACACAAGAAAGAAGAAACCCTATCCTTTAAATAGACCATTTTAATTGTTTTAATTACTATTTTCTTAGTGTAATGTTTTAATTTTAGTTGTAATTTCACTTTCAGTTTGGTATTTAATGAAATTTCAAGTTTTCTTGTCTTTATTTTCTTGGTCAAACTTGGTCATACTGCTGATTTCTGAGCTTATTTGTTTTTTATGCATCAACTGTTCTATTCAATGCTTATTTAAGATATATAGGTAGTTTGTTGATTGCTGGTTTTAAGATTTCCCTTAGAATCATCAAAACAGTCCACTATGTAGTAGCAGCCTGCATAATTTTGAGTTTTTGTCCCTTAACTGCCCCTCTTAGATCTCCAATTAGGATAAGCTAGAGTAGGAATTAGATTTAGATTATTAATTCACTAATAGCTTGCAAGGTGATCTGAATCTGTTGTAGCTTGTTTGGACCCTAGAATGCTTATTTCCAGCTTATTGGAGGGCTGCAAAAGTGCCTGTGCAGCCCTGCCATAGCAGACTGCATTATTGCAGCCCTTAGTTTTTCAGCCTGTCTTTGCCTATTTTTCTAAGATCAAATATAAGCCCTATTAAGCTAGTTTTTTTTTTTTTTTTTTTTTTTTTTTTTGCACTTTCAATATTTATTTGCTTGAGTCTTTGTTAAAAAAATTTGTTGGATTTTTAGATTTTTTTAGCAGCTTATTAGTAGGCCTAGTTCAGCAGCCAAAAACAGCCCTCTGCCCCTTTTTGTGCCCTGTGAATCAGCAGACCCCCCCTTTGGGTCTTTTGCTTATTTTTGAGCTTTTGAACTTATTTCTTTTGATTCAAGGTTGAGTGGATTGTTATATTTAGTTTATCTAGTTTTTATTTTTAAATTAGCCATTTAGCTCATTTGCCTTTTTTTTTGCTTGTTCTCTTTCTCTTCAAGGTTTCCAAAACTTATCCAACTAAATAAGCTGTTTCTGAGCTTATTGTTGGGTTTCAAAAAAATATCTCAGTTTTAATATTGCTTATTGTAACTTGTTTGATAATTTTCAAAAAGAAAAACCAATAAAAAAAAATATAACAAAAACTGACAAGCCTGGGATTCGAACCCAGGTCTGCCAACTCACAAGTCCAGCAACACAACCACTGCACTCTTGGCTTTCCTTAGTTAAATCCTACATTATTTAATTTAAAACCCTTTTTTCTTTTTCCCCCTTTTTCCCTTTTTAGCTTATCCGAACTTATTTGCTTTTTCCCAGCTTATTGAAATAAGCTGGGACACTTTTTGTATCTTTCATAGCTCAACTTTAGTATAAAGTATTTTAGAAAAAAATTTCAGAATTTTATTTTTAGTTTAGTATTTTTAATCAATTATTTTCTTTTAAATAGTTTTTAATTTGTAAAAAATTATTAAAAAATCAAAAAAATATAATTTTTCTTTTCAAAATTTTCTTTTGTCATTTAGAACTTAGGAAAATTATTTTGATATCCGTAGGGTTAGTTTTCAATAGATTTGACGTTTTTACTCGTTCGTAGTTTCCGGTTTTCGTTATTTAATTTTCGTTTTTAGTAGATTTTGGAAACCCAAGAAACCCTCGTCTTTTCAAGCATTTTAATATCGAACCGAAAACGATATCCTCAATTTCACGCCTCGCTGGGACCACGACCCGGGTATCCACTTATCCGGTTAATTACAATCGATTTTCGCGTTTAAGCGATCCTCGTTGACTTTTCTTCGCGAAAGGGTTGACTTGAGGACGTTTTAAACGGAATACCATTATGCTCAAGTTGTCAAGATTGGCCCTTGGAAGTATTTTTGGAAAATTGCAAGACTGGTCCCTGGATTTTCGAACTTGGCAAAATTGGTCCCTAAAGTTAGCATTTAACTCATTTCTAATCCTACACTCATTGGACTCAACAAAAAAATAACCCAATCCCACTTCCCAGCCTAAGCTTTGGTCAAACCCCTAGTCATACCCACCAAGAAACAAAAATACCAGACAAAATAAAAGGCGGGGTTTTAAAACGGGAAAATGCTAAAAAAATACATCGAAGTTGACGTTTTCGTCTGTTTTTTTATGTTTTCGTCTGTTTTGACACGTTTTCGTCTGTTTTTACATGTTTTCGTCCGTTTTCATCAATTTTTTTATGTTTTCATTATTTTGACACGTTTTCGTTTTTTTTACTTTTCGTCTGTTTGAATTTTTTTACTTTGTCTGTTTTGACACGTTTTCGTCGTTTTTTTACATTTTCGTTTTTTTTACTTCGTTTTTGACACGTTTCATTTTTTTAGTTTGTCTTTTATTTTTCGTTCGTCTGTTTTGACATGTTTCGTCGTTTTTTTTTTAATTTTCGTCTTATTTTTTTTCGTTTTCGTCTGTTTGACACGTTTTCGTCGTTTTCTACGTTTTTTTTTAATTTCTTGTTTTTTACATTTTCTTCGTTTTCATTGTTTTGACATGTTTTCGTCCGTTTTTCGTTTTTGTCTGTTTTACATGTTTTCGTCCGTTTTTTACGTTTTTCGTCTGTTTGACACGTTTTCGTCCTTTTTTTTACGTTTTCGTCTTTTCGTTTTTTCTTTTTCTGTCTGTTTTGACAGTTTTCGTCGTTTCTTTTTACATTTCGTTTTTTTTTACGTCTTTTTGACGTTTTTCGTCCTTTTTTCATTTTCATCTGTTTTTCATCTGTTTTGACACTGTTTTCTTCCCTTTTTTTACGTTTTTCGTCTGTTTTTACACGTATTTGTCACTTTTTCCTTACGTTTCTCGTCTGTTTTTGACATTGACCAAACTTTCAATACACGTAATAAAAATAAAATAAACATGTCTTAACAAATGAAAACATAAAAATGCAGACGAAAACGTAAGAAAACAGACGAAAACGTTTAAAAATAGATGAAAACGTAAAAAATGGGACGAAAACGTGTCAAAACAGATGAAAACGTAAGAAAACGGACGAAAACGTAAAAAACATAGCAAAACGTGTCAAAACAGATGAAAACGTAAAAAAATGATGAAAACGTGTCAAAACAGACGAAAACGTAAGAAAACGAACGAAAACGTAAAAAAACAGAGGAAAACGTGTCAAAACTGACGAAAACGTAAAAAAACTACGAAAACGTGTCAAAACAGACGTATAAGTCGAGATGATATGGATATGCATGAGATGTTAAACGAATGAGTCGAGATGATGTGGTTATACATAACATGTTAAACGAATGAGATGTTAAACGAATGAGTCGACATGATATGGTTATACATAACATGTTAAACGTATAAGTCGAGATGTTATCGTTATACATGAGATGTTAAACCAATGAGTCGAGATGATATGGTTATACATAACTTGTTAAACGAATGAGTTAAGATGATATGGTTATGCATAACATGTTAAACGAATGAGTCGAGATGATATGGTTATACATAACATGTTAAACGAATGAGATGTTAAACGAATTAGTCGGGATGATATGGTTATACATAACATGTTAAATGAATGAGTCGAGATTTGCTATAGATATACATAAGGTGTTAAACAGATGAGTCGAGATGCTATAGATATACATAGGATGTTAAACTGATGAGTCGAGATGATATGGATATACATAACATGTTAATCGAATGAGTCTGGATGATATGGATATACATGAGATGTTAAACAGATTAGTCGAGATGATATCGTTATACACAAGATGTTAAACGAATGAGTCGAGATGATATGGATATGCATGAGATGTTAAACGAATGAGTCGAGATGATATGGTTATACATTATATTTTAAATGAATGAGTCGAGATGATATGGTTATACATAACATATTAAATGAATGAGTTGAGATGATATGGTTATGCATAACATGCTAAACGAATGAGTCGAGATGATATGGTTATACATAACATGTTAAACGAATGAGTCGAGATGATATAGTTATACATAACATGTTAAACGCATAAGTCGAGATGTTATCGTTATACATGAGATGTTAAACGAATGAGTCAATATGATACGGTTATACATAACGTGTTAAACGAAGGAGTTGAGATGATATGGTTATGCATAACATGTTTAACGAATGAGTCGAGATGATATGGTTATACATAACATGTTAAACGAATTAGTCGAGATGATATGGTTATACGTATGAACAAGAGATAATAAATTTGTTTGCTACGGTTCTATGAAAACCGCAGCAGAAAACTTATTAGTTATCACGGTTATTAAGAAACTGTAGAAAAAAAAATTATTTGGTACAGTTTACCAATAAACCAGAAAAAAAAAATTATTTGGTACGGTTTACCAATTAACCATAGCAGATGACATATTTTTTTTGCTACGGTTCTAAGAAAACCGCAACAGAAAAGTGATTAGTTATCACGGTTATTAAGAAACCGTAGCAAAAAAAAAATTATTTGGTACGGTTTACAAATAAACTGTAGCAGATGACAAAGAAAATAAAAAAAACCGTACCAAATGGATTTTAGTTAACACAGTTTTTTTTAAAACCATAACAAAAGACATTTTTTTTTGTTTTTTAACACGGTTTTTTGTTTAACCGTGTCTAATTACCGTGTCAAATAACACTTTGTGTAGTAGTGCACACTCTTTATTTTCCCCAAATTAAATTTCCCACTCAACTTTTCACAAGCCGCCTAAATTTTTCCCCAAAAATCAAATTTGCCTCCTTCCCAAATATTTCATCTTCCGTCCCAAATATATTGATGTGAAGAAGATAAACTGGGATAAATCACCACTAAAGAGGCGGGAAAATCATCAAGAAAACAAAACCCTAATTCATCACACACCGTCTTCAATTGACAAAAAATGGGAATCAAGGTACTTTTTTTTTTTAATAAAAATCAACAATCTTTATTACTTATTAATCTTTCAATTTCGTTAATTGTTAACTTTTTATAAAAAAATTAGGGTTTAACGAAGCTGTTGGCGGATAATGCACCAAAGCAATGAAAGAACAGAAATTTGTAACGATCGAGTTTACTCGATACAAGTTGTTAATGAGTTTAGTCACGATCCTTCTGCTTTCACTCAGGTCCTTTTTTATATATTTATTCTGACAAGAATCTTTTTTAATACTAGTTTTTTTTTTTTTTTTAAAGAATCCGTTCTATATTGCATGGTTGTAAAAGACGGCGGGCTGTCGATTAACTTGTAGCTTGTAAACAGCGTAGGCAGGGAGTAACCGTAGATTAATCGGATTGGAATTTTGATATTTAGATCTCAAAATTATACGTATGACATGTTGATAGGCCCATAGAATTGTTCATACCACCATAAAAAATGTGGGTTTAGAAATATTAATACAATTATTCAACCGAGTTTTGGCCAAGTTTCTTCGAGTTAACCACAAGTTTTGACCGAGGTTAGTCGAGTTTTGACCTTTTAGTGAGTAATCGGTCATTGAACTTGTTGCGAGTAATTGCCCATTACTCGACCTTGTAACCCGTGTTTTATAATTTTTTTTGGGTAAAGGGTTTCCCGTGTTTTACAATTTATTTGGATATATGATAGTTGTTTTTGGTTATAACTTGAACTTATTTTACTTTTTATGAGTGAAAAAGTAGTGGACACCCAATGAACATTTGATTCAAGTAACAGGCATGTGATAAGCGTTTTATATAAATGGCTTGGTCTGTTGCAGGGACTTTTATATGAAGGGAACAACACTATATTCGAGTCAACTGGACTTAATGGACAGGTAAGTATCCCTTCCTTTACAGTGTGTATTCTGCTCTGGTAATAAAACATTAAAATATGATAATTTTACATTATCAATCAATAGTTTTGCATCATAATGATGTTATTTGGTGTTAGCTTTGTTTATTGACTGAACACTTTTTTTACAGTCATCAGTTCGGAAAGTGAATCTTCAGACGGCAAAGGTACATGCTTATTATTATCCAAATATCAGCATTTCACAAGCAATTACTAGTAATTTTCAAGTATCTATACACTCTTTGAGCTCTTTTACTTTGTATATTGATGGACATTATTAGAGTAAACGATATATCTTTTACACCAGGCTTTTCTATTTGACTTATCTGTGTGATAATGGCTGAAAAAATCTTTAAAAAAAAAGGAAAAAAAAAGAAGGAATCTAATGCTATGGCATTCGAATCTTGATGTTGGTACTGCTTTCTTTCTAACAGATAGAAGCCCTGCATAAAATGAATGATTCTGAATTTGGGGAGGGTTTGACTCTTTTGGGTGACAGGTCAGTTTACTCTTGTTATACAGTTCGAATTCTATCTGTTCTAGTGAGTCCGTTAACAGTTTGAGTACCATCGAGTCTTTTGAACATATTATAAATGTTTAATAGTAGTTAAACACTTGTTGTGTACCATCTAGTTACAAGAAATATTTACAATATTCGCGATTGCATCGTCCGTTGTTGACTGTCTTGTGTCTACATAGTATAATGTAAGTTCCTTCTAATAATCATTAGGCACTTTCATTAGCTATAAGCCATCAATCATCTAGTAATATCTATGCTATGTGCTATGTGAGATTATCTAAGTATGAAGTCAAATACTCTGTGTATGGTTTAAGCTTGTAGTATCTGCCTATACAGTGATTATCAAACATGCTTCGACGCTCATCTATATTCACTGACATGTGCTTGATAGAAAGTTTGTGCTGCTAATGTAGAGCGATATCTGTTTCTGTAGGTTGTATCAACTAACTTGGATGCAAAAAACAGGTTTTATATATGACAAACATAATCTAAGCAAAGTAAGTATTTCTCCTGTATCGATAAACCATTTGTGCTTCATTTGATGCTACCTTAATAAATGCTTTCTTTTCAGTGCTAAATTATAAATATTACCAAATGCTCCAGCTTGATACTTGTTCAGGTCCTCATATATTATACATATTTGTCAATGTGCAACAATTAGGTAACAAACTAACATGTTAGAATGGATTCGAGAGGCATACTATGGCATAGATTTTCATATTCTTTTTTACCTTTAACTGTAATTATCACAATTTTGAGCCCTGTATTGCCCTACTATTGCCATAAAGCAATACCTCAGATTAGTTATAATCCATGTATGCCTATGATGAACGTGTATGCAGGTATGCCGAGGGAAGTAAGATCAGCTTTGTTGTCGAGGGTGAATGCAGCTGCAAGTGTGGAGACAACGGCAAATGCAATCCTTGCAACTGTTGAGAATTATGATAGGTCAGTAAGGTTTAAGTTATATGTTTTGTTCAATGGCCTAAACTTTTGTCTGCTACGATGTGTACTCTTGAGTGATATGAACTATGTCGTTTTTCATTCGAATGTATAGAAAGACCCCGCAGCGAAGCGCGGGCATCAAGTCCTTGTTTTCTCTAAAAGCATCAGGCCATCAACTGTCTGAAATATGACAGTTGATATAATATCCACTATTCCAGCTTTTGAAGAAGTTTTTTACATCACACCTTAAATTGCAAAAACTATTTTCAGCGTCTCCCTTCTTTGTGTGTGTATCCGTTATGTGCATGTTTTGTACGACGTGGGAGTGAGCCAGTGACATTTGTTTATTTTAAATATGTTTTGTATTCCGAGATATATATATATATATATTATATATATTATATATATATATATATATATATATATATATAGGCTGTCGCCTTGCTTTACTTTTATGCTTTAATTATAACATGTGTATCTTCAAGTACACCCCGATATCGGATCCAGATTCTAAAGGTTACTTTGATTTGATGATCAAGGTATGCCATTCGACTACATCTACTCATGATTATGGTCTGATAATGTTATGATACTTAATTTACACTTTCTGTCCAGATTTATCCTGAAGGGAAAATGAGCCAACATTTTGATAAACTCAATCCGGGTGATGTGATGGAAGTAAAAGGGTAAACCAGTTAATCAAACTAGTATTATGATACTTTTGATGAAATTGTTTATACGACTAACAAAATGGATTTTATTTCGCAGACCCATTGAAAAGCTCAAATACACTCCTAATATGAAGAAACACATTGGCATGGTGAGTGATTTTTTTTTTTTTTTTTTATTTTATTTTTATTTTTTAATCTGTTATCATCAACATGAAGAGTATGTATCGTAGTGTGTAAAATACTTTATTTGTCCAGATTGCAGGTGGGTCAGGAGTCACTCCAATGCTTCAGATTATTGAGGCCATTCTTAAGAATCTCGATGATAATACCAAAGTAAGAGATATTGTCATCTTGTATATTTCTCGGTAGATTTACATTATCTCCATTTGACATGTGTTATGAATCTTTTTTATTTCAGGTAACTTTGATATATGCTAATGTATCTCCTGATGACATCCGCTGATTATTTTGTTCCTGGTTTCGTAACATTGCTGGATGCGGTTCTCACTCTTATTAGAAGGCCCAAACAACTGTACAAGACTTTATGTTGGATAATGTCTATACCTTATTTATGTTTAGTGCTTTTGTTATGACAATTTCTTATTTGAAATACGATTTCGTTTTATTCATTTAATAATTAGTTGATGTTTTATTCATATCCTAAAATAGAGTGTGCATGCTGAAAATAGCGTCCTATCATATGACTTGTTAGGACTTTGAAATTGTCCTATTAAACTTATTAAGCGTCCTAACAATAAACTTTTAAGGACGCTTAACATTGTAAAAGTGTCATAATATGTTGTTATTAGGACGTTATTTAGGTTGTTAATAGACATTTTATACGACCAAAAAATTGGTTTCATAATCTTCTTTGAGATATTAGAACCCTTTTCTTGGTGCTAAAGTAGCTAAAATGTTATATGATAAGCGTCTTAACAATTATCTTTTAAGTACGCTTGTATGTGTATCAAAAGATTAAAATTAGGTAACCACATGTTAGAACATTGTAAAAGTGTACTAATATGTTGTTATTAGGACGTTATTTGGTTGTTCATAGACATATTATGCGACCATAAATTTTGTTTCATAATCGTATTTGGGATATTAGGACCCTTTTCTTGGTGTTAAAGTAACTATAATGTTATATGATAACCGTCCTAAGAATCAACATTTAAGGACGCTTGTATGTGTATCAAAAGATTAAAAGTAGGTTACCACATGTTAGAACATTGTAAAAGTGTCCTAATATGTTTTTATTAGGACGTTATTTGACCTATTATGCGACCATAAAATTGGTATCATAATCTTATTTGAGTTATTAGGACCCTTTTCTTGGTTGCTAAAATAGCTATGATGTTGCATCATATGCGTCCTAACAAACTTTTAAGGACCTTTTTAAGTGTGTCAAAAGATTAAAAGTAGGTAAGCACATGTCAAAACATTGTAAAAGTGTCCTAATATGGTTTTATTAGGACGATATTTGGGTTATTCATAGTCATATAATACGACCATAAAATTGGTTTCATAAGGTATTTGAGATATTAGGACGCTTTGGACCTATTACGACCGCCTTACATGAAACGCTTTCATCCTTGGTCCTATTAAATGAAAGGTCCTAAAAAGTACCATTTTATGACGCTTATGGGGGTCCTAAAAAGCCACTTTTCTTGTAGTGTAATAGTACAATAAACACAATACAAGGCATAGAGTCTTCAATAGGTTGGCCCGCCATAGCAACAAAAACCACCATCAACCCAACGATAGCAAGAGCCACCATAGGATGAAGTACCTTGATTATTCTGGAAGATAAATAAAAGCGAACCATTAAAAACAAAAATTAAACATAAAAACAAACGAGATTTTATTCCACATTCATTAAAGGTTACATCGACACACAACAAAGATACATTCTAACAACACTACTCGAGATCCTCAACCCAAGAACTTATCCACATTAATCGCTAAAATTGTGAGGGGTACGATGAACACCAAAGATGCGATAAAGTAGTCGGAGTTTTCGTCGGGGAAGAAGGCCAGATAAACGGCGACAAGGACGATGTACACAGTGGCGATAACAATGGCGATCGGCGGCATGGTATAAATTTTTTTGGGAGAGATGAAGTAAAGTGAAAAAGGTGAAGTGGGGAGGAAAAAGGGGAAAAGTAAATAGGGTATTAATAGGGAAAAACTAGCCGTTATTTTACTATTCACGATCATTAAAATTTCAAATCACTACCATTAAAAATCCACTAGTCTCGACCGCTAGAACACTAAACATTTAGTGTTAAATATTTCCTACTCTCGACCGTTATTTCACTATTCGTAGCCTATAAGTTTAATTGTTGACCAAACATTCGAATTTATTTCGTCTAGTACGAATAAATCTAGTTGGATCTCGCCTCTTTGATATTCAAATAAGAAGTCTCTCGACAACATCTTCCACAAACTCTCACCTCAGAACACCACATTTTTCAATACCTATCACGGACTGAACTTCGGGACGAAGTTCAAAATTTAGGGGTGGATACTGTAAGATCCTACGAAAATCCATTATAATAATCCGTATTGATTAATAATAAACTCGAGTTACCATTTAACAAAACCCATTTTTACAGGGAAATTTAAAATTTTCTCCTATTAGTACCATTACCACATTACATTTTGATAACATATAATAAATAACAACACGTACCTTGAGACTCAGCGTTTCACAAAACTCCATTTACACTAAATCTATATTACACAAATTACACGTTATAGTTAAAAATACTAAACCTATAACTTGATTACAATTATATATTAATCACATTTAAATTCCACCAGTTACATTTATATTTCAATAACTACACTTAATCTCACCAAATTAGCCTAAGCTACAAACTAAACGGACTGCACTATTCCTACCAGCCCATCACCTCCCACGATCCAAGCCCAACTCCCAAGTCATTTTCTTTTGTTATTTCATGTAAGTTCGACAAGCCAAACACCCTCCAAAACGACCCTTGTTCTCTCGATCCTTAAACACAACATGCCCATAATTTTGCATCACCTCGACCACCACCCACTAGACATTGAACATGCGAGATTACAGATTTAAACACGAAGTATTACTAGGATATTCGAAGCCAATTTGTTTTTCCCACTTCACACCCAAATCGTATAAACAAAATCTCAAAACACAACCATTTTTTTAAACCCGATTTTTCCTACACGTTTCTAAGGACCATATTAATATTTTGTGATGTTAAGAAGGAAGTTAGAGCAGCAGAAGAAGAATATGGCTCGCTATATACAACTAACACTCATTCAAAATACAAACCGAACACCTATAGCACCAAAAACAAAAGATAATGTTTACCCACGTTTCATATCTAACAAATATCTCACAATTGTCAGGAAACTCACTTAGGTGTCCTCTTCTCTACAGTGACCTTCAATGATTGAGCTTTGAGGGTAATATAGTCAAAACACATAAGTAGTCTAACTCTATATATCTCACCCTCCTCTAGCAGCATACATTGCTCCTTTCCCACTCATTTCACTCTCACTAATAATCCTAGAACCCAGAAATGTGTGTCTCACTTTAGGAAGCAATCGAATAAGAAGAAACCAATACGTGAAAGCGCATTTCGAACCAAGCAAGTACACTGCCTTTGTTCTTGTATTCTTTCGACCATCACAGGCCTCTTCATCACCCCTGAAAGGGTGTAGTAAGTACTCGTTAAACCTTCTTATTTCATTTCTCACATGCACAAAAACACCCATGCATCATCACTTAGTTTATTCGAACATGTCATATCTTTTGTATTATCAGTACGTACAATAAAGTTTACAAACCCACTCCACTGTGGAAGGTTTAAGAACAACATTCACACTTTACTAGTACGTATAATATGATCACAACCCACTTTCACAACTAAAATATCACACCATGCATTGTTCTTCATTTCGTTCGATTATATAATATCACTTATTTACACTCGTTATTTTATGCGTACTCAACATGAGTCGAGCCTTCACTGTGAAGACTTGAGAGTCACCACTCACTCACGTTTAACGCATTTGTTGCATGCATACATCGAACACACATATATTTAACTCCCACATGTAAACCGGAAAAACATTTGGATATAAAACAGTCCCTAGTAGCCTCAAAAACGACCTCATAACTCGACCTACGAACCAACGACTACACTTTACTTCCATACGACTTGTTAGACCAAATGACTAGCTACCATGTTTGTATAAACGACTCACCAAAATATCCAAGCTTCGACCCTCAAAAACGACCCAAGTGGAGCGCATAAATAAAACAGGTCACACGTACAAACTCAAGTTGAAATTACCAAAAATTATTCTAAGTGTTTTAACTTGAAAACTGCCTCGACGTAGCCACAATCTACCCATTTATTTTCGATTTTTCACAAGCAAGGTACTAATATTTTTGCACCACACGATTGTTCACCTAGCAAACTATAAATTTTGTACTTACACTTTTTCATAACAAGCTCATATGAACTCTTAAAAATCTCCAATCCAAGCTGCCATTACTAAGGTTACTAAATTTCATTTTCAGAAAATATAAATAGTTTTCGGTTCGGGCTAACTTAAAGCCCACTAAGATTTTGTGATTAATCAGTCCAACAGGCCCATGAAATACATTTTTAGAATCACAAAAATAGCCCGATTCCAGGCCCAAAACAGTTTACACGCCCTCGCCTCTAAAACTCTTAACGGGCCTTGTTCTAAATCGTTAATTGGCCCAATAATACAAAAATAGTCTCTTTTCTAAAATAATAAATTGAAATAAGTTAAAATGAACTTAATAAAGTTATAGAAATTTTTAGAATATTTTTCCCGTTATTTTTATGCAAAAAGGACTAAAAATGTAACGCACTTTGACTAGAAGGACTAAAACTGCCAACCTGAGAAACTTATGGACTGGAACTGTGAAAACAGTTTATAGAGGACTTAAATTGATATATCATTGAACTCCAAGCCTTATATGGAAATATGGACAAGTTTTGGACTATTATTGGACTTTGAATTAAACGAAGGACTAACGATATGACGCAATCACAGTTAGGGTAAAAAGAGTAACAATCTGGAAAGAACAAGGACCAATTAATTTACTTGACATTCTTATTTTATTTTCTATTTTTCACCCCTCACTTCATATGCATTTTACATTTTAGTTATGCATTACTTAGTGTTCGTTAATTATTATAACTAGGAATTTAGCGATTCACTTTGCATATCATTTCAGCATATTTTGAGAAGGTAATATTTTGAGTCAAGTGACATAAGATCAAGATAATATCACATATGATATTATAATATCACATATGATATTATATTTTTAACTTGAGGCATTTTAAGCATATCACATCACCGATCAAATCGTTATACGATTTCTCACATCACACTCACTGCTAGTAGTAAGTCAGAATCTTAGACTTCTCTTATATTCAGGTTTCGTATCGAAGACATTTCCGTGATCGTTTCCATAGATCTAATAATTCTATCTTGTCAGATACGCTCCAGGTGAGTCGTGGCCCCTACTTTTAACACTTATTTTTAATAACTCTTTTGGGGGAGATACATGCTTTAACTGTTTTAAGTTACTTATATAAAACTCTCATGATTTACTCAAAATCATCCACTATGCTTTACATGTTTGAATCACCTTTGAGAGGAATATATGTTCGTTGTATGTACAAACTGCTTGCTTAGCTTAAACACTGAATTTGAAAGATAACATTTTTAAACTACTTGATGTAACATGATAATGAGACTTATTGTATGCATTCATATAACAAATGGATGTACTGCTACTTTACTATGATATTTCTACATTCCAACTGGAAATAATTGCCAAGACCAGAATACTTATATTTTATGAACCCTGAGACCTATATTGCCTATGTTTTCTTTATTGCCATAAAGTCCCTCGATCATGAGCCATTAATCACTGCAGTGAGCGCGAATATAGTGAACAGCTTCGAAACCTGTTAGAGGCTGACGACCTATCCCACTAAATACTTTGACGGAATGCCTTATGGTTAGTCGTATTTAGTCGTGATGCACTATATTTGAGAAAAATAGGAATTGGCAAACCACCTATTACATGAGGGCTTAAACACCCATCAGTAACCCTGATGGGACACCGCCGTTTTACGGTAAATTGTTAACGTTTTGCGTGTCATGAGGCTTAGGGCAATATAACTTTATGAATATATGAATGTCTCATATATATTAGGATACAGCTGTATTTAGTAACCACCACTCCACACTGATAGATTTCAGACACTAGATTAATGTTTTCACTATGTGTTATGATTATGAATCATGTACTTGAACCTTAGTTGTTATCATATGTGACTCAATTGCGAATTCTACAAAATACAGCCCAAATTGTTTAGTATATCGTTACTTCTAAAAGTTGACCCAACACATCATTTCGAGCGTATAACAACGTAGCTCACTTTCATTAAAACTTGAAACTTATGATCGCTTGAGATCATACATGAATTACTGGTGGATTTTATTCAACACAACTTGTTATTTAATGAAGAACTACTATTTATTTTCGATAATCTGATAGTCGTGTGTCAAACGCGGTTCACAAGTCAAACCTCTTCACGAAGAACAGTCAACTCGCGACGGTTTAACGCAACAATCAATTTAATAACCGGATAAGCGTGTACCCGGGTCGTTCTCCCAACGAGGCGTGAAATTGAGGATATTATTTTCGGTTCGTAATTAAAATGCTTGAAATGACGAGGGTTTCTTGGGTTTCTAAAATCTACTAAAAACGAAAATTAAATAACGCGAACGGAAATCTACGAACGAGTAAAAACGTCAAATCTATTCAAAACTAACCCTACGGATATCAAAATAATTTTCCTAAGTCCTAAATATAAAAAGAAAATTTTGGATGAAAGAAAAATATTTTTTTTTGACTTTTTAATAATTTTTTATAAATTAAAAACTATTTAAAAGAAAATAATTGATTAAAAATACTAAACGAAAAAAGAAAATTCTGAAAATTTTTATTAAAATACTTTATCTTATCAGAAAGCTGAGAAAAATATAAAAAGTGAAATAGTTTTTAGAAATAAGCTATAAATAAGCTTCACAGCTAAAATAGCTTAATAAATAAATAAAAAAGAGATGTTAAATTAAAAAAACTAGGAAGTAAATACAAAGAGAGCAACTTAGATCAGCTGGAAAGGGTGTTGGGGTTGTGAGTCAACTGACCTGGGTTCGAACCCCAGGCTTGACACTTTTTCTTTTATTATTTTTTTTTCTTTTGAAACTTACTGTCAAGGATCAATAGCAAAAAATTTTTAAACTAAAATTTTTTATAACTCAAACACACAACCAGAAACTGCTTATACTAACTAATCAGTTTTGAGAAATAAACAAAATAAGCCACAAAGATTAAAACAAGCCACAAGCTAATTTATTAAGCTAAAATAAGCTGCAAACTTAACTAATAGCTAAAATGGAAATTATAAATAGCAATGAAAGCAAAGATAAGCAAATAATAAGCACTTAAATAGGTACAAAAGAAGCTAACAGACCCTAAGGGTCTGCTGATCTGATGCAGGGCAACACAGGGGCAGATGGGCTTATTTCAAGCCTATTTAAGCTAAGTTAATAAGCTCTAATCTTCCAAATAAGCACAAACAGATGAACTATACCCTACATGCTACTTGTGCAACAAAAATCAAAAACCAAAAACTACCTTAACTATCTTAAAATTAGGATTAAAAAAATGACTTGTTGAGGTAAAATAAAAAATATGCAGGCTTGTGGTAGGACTTCAAATGCCTTTTTTTTGTTTTCTCAGTAAAGTGCAAAATCCTCTTGAAATTTCAAAACCTTAAACAGCTATAAAGAACTAATCCAAAAGTCCAAAAGTTGTCCAAATAAGCTCAGCTTATTTGGAGCTTTATAAGGGCTGCTAAAAGTCCAAAAATTTCTTCACGGACTCAAAACCACCCAAAGTTTCAAACTAACTGATTACCTATTAAAAATTACTTATCAATCCTCAAATAAGCTCAATCTAAATTCCTAAATAAAGCAAATGAACAGTGGAAGTGAAATATACCCATTTTGACCCATTAAGTCAAAACAGCCAAACTCACAATCCTAACTAACTAAACTAACATCAACTCAAATAATTAAGACCAAATAAGCAGATAACAATATAACATAAATTATAAGCAGTTAAATAAAAAAATTATCTAAAAAGCAGTAAATTGGAATTTAAAACAAAGACTGAATTTAAATTAAATTAAGAGTAAATTACAATTGAAATTAAAATTACAAAGTACCTTAAATAAAAAAAAGCTAAAATAAACCTAACTTCTCCTCAACTGCTACTACAATATTTATACTAAAAAAATAACAAAAACCCTAGAATGAGTGTGTTTGTTGTGTGAGTGTGTTCCCCTTCGTGCACTTGTGCTTCTTTTATGGCCCTTGGATCATTTCTTGTTCCCTACAACTTTAACTCTCGGCCGTTGATTTTTCTTTAGCACTCGGATTAATGAGGTGGAGAGGGGGGGACCAAAGACACATCCATGTGGGTGAGCTTGGCTGGTAGTGGAGGTGATGGTGATTGGGTTGGGGATTAGGGCTAATGGCGGGATAAAGATGGGGATAAGAAGATGATGGTGATTAGTCTGGTTTTATTTTAGGGATTTTGACCGAGGGGTTTGACCGAGAAAGGGGATTTACCCGTATTTAGCTAAGTGGGATGGGTGGATTGGGCTTTTGGTTAGCTAAGGGTGTGGGCTTTTTAAGTAAATATGGGCCGGTGGGATAAATGGATTGGGGATCCGGTTTAGTTTTTAGTTTAGAGTAAGTTTAGGATAAATAGGATTTAAACCAAGGACCATATTTGTAATTGTTGAAACTTCAAGGACCAAACTTGCCACTTCTTCAAAGAAAATCTAGGGACCAATAGTGTGAATTGAAAATAATCCAAGGGCCATTTTGGGATTTCTCGGTGCTCGAATTAAATCCAAATGAAAATTGTCTTTTCCGGCTTCGGTTTTCGGCTCTTTTCCATTCCAAGCTCGGTTTTGTCCATATTTGCCTCGTTTTCAATCCTTTTGTACCTGCAACACACAAAACACAATCCAAGGATATTTGTAACAATATTGGGTCCATTTTGGTGTTTTTGGTCATTTTTGTGGGGTTTTTCGGGTATAAAATGATGAGTAAAAGGCCACTCATCATAATCACTGTACACCTCTTTAAATCTATTGAAAGAAAGTTCTTTTCTATTAAACTCCACGAACTCACCAACCATTGTGTTGACGTTTTAAGCATGTTTATCTCAGGTAATTAATGGAGCAGGACAAGACACGGAGCGGGCATCTTATACTCTGATAAATAAAATGGTGTAAAATCAAATATGTGATTGCGTGGTTTTGCGACCTTACAACAGGTTTTACCTCTCGAGGGATCTCAAGAGGCTTACAACCCCACCAGGCAGTGTACCTGACCGATGTAGTATAGTGTAGTGGTAAGTACGGGGGATTGATCGTTCTCCACAGGGAATAGTGTTCGTTAGGTGTGAAAGGCTACTCTAATTAGGTCTAAGGGTTGCGGAAGATTCTTTTTTGTATTTTTATAGTTTTATGAAAGCAAATAAAATCTCGGTTTTGAAGGAGTGGGCGGAATTAGTTGCTAGTCAACTAACCCAAATTACTACGAATGCAAATAAAATAAAATAACAAAAATGAAATGTGGTGAGAAACTTATGTGTAGAGAAATGTGTTTACTTAGATTTCCTTACTCCCTAACTATCTTTTACCGGTTAATTAGTGTGTATTAGTCGCGTGGATGACGGGTGTATTCCTTAATACCATTCGTGGGGTGGCGTACTTACTTCCCCAACTCTACAAGCTCCTACTTCACTCTTATGTCGAGCCGGCTAGGAAGCTCCTAACATGGGATCACTAGAATTCGCTTGTGCATTAAATACAACCATAAAAACCTTTAGTACGCGTTTGGTTCATGTTTCTTAAGACGTTCAAGCAAGTTACCGAATAGGAAGTTAGCCAGTTTTCTTAAGCCTAACATAGATAAACAATCATCCAATACAACTAACAACACATTAACAACCAATAATCAATAGCTAGGTTTCATTAGATCTAAGCAAACACAAGATAAATTTAGCCTAACATGTTAAACAAAAGACAAGAATAAGATAGAATCAAACAACACATAGACATATTGAATGATTAATTGATAACTTATCTTTCAATGAAACATGGAAGATCTCAAGGCAAAAAGCCCTGAAAAAGTAGCTGAATTCGTCCTAGGGTTTTATCCCAAAATTCCACACACTAAGCTCTCCCTAATGACAAAAGATTAGAAAACTATATATAGATTTTTGGATCTGACGGCGTCACCTTATGGAGTGTGACGCCGTCACCTCGCCACTTTTAGGGTTCCCGGATGACCTTCTTGACGCCGTCCCTCTTTAGCTCTTCAAAAATCCATTCTGGCTTATCAAGGCTTGACGCCGTCAGCTCGTGAACGTGACGCCGTCCCCTTATGATTTAAGCCGTGACGCCCTTGATCAAGTTAAAGCGTGACGCCGTCAGAATTCACATGCTATTTTCACTGGCTTATCATGAGTAAATTTCACGTCCAACTTTTCTTGCCAAAGCATGACGCCGTCCAGAGTAAATTGTGACGCCGTCAAGAGTAACTTTTAGCCGATTTTTGAGACTTTGTCGTTTTCTTCACTTTTATGCTCCAAAAACGTCCAAAATGCCTCCTTTTCCAGATTTCTCCTCAAAAGTACCTAAAATGACAAAAGGAACGATTTAGGGCAATATTTGATCAAATAAATACGATTTAGGGCTTAAATGACCCCCTAAAAGCGGTACACTTTTCGCTTCATCAAATACCCTTACACTTGAGATTTGCTTGTCCTCAAGCAAATGCGCTTTTATTCTAATCAAAATACAAGTTAGGGGTCATTTAATGCAAGCATAAAAGTAATTACAACAAATAATCGTTCCACTTCAATCATAATAAGCACGGCGATTATAAACTAGCACCTCACAAGTAGTGTTTAGATACTCACATCTCTCAAGTGTCATCAAAATAAATCTCATAAATGAAAACGGATAATATCTCTCACTACCTGTCATAGCAAATAGATTACCATAGGCTTGGGAAAGGATCGAAAACCTCCTCCACTAGGCGTAAGCACCTAAGATAAACTATCAAAGAGGGCTTTTAAATGGGTTATAACGTTAGGTGTAGGGAAAAGGAAAACACGGTTTTGTTGGATAAAGGATATTTTACTGGTGGCGAGTTAAAAATCTTGATCAATTACATGTACTATACAATGTTGCTAAGCCAAGACTAGACTCGATCTTAAGCTAATGATAAAATAACAAAAACATAAAATAAACATAAAATAAAACGGGATGGTAGTCCGTATGTTTTTTCTATTTTTCTTTTTCTCATTTTTTTTTTTTTTTTTTGTATTTTTTTTGATTTTTTTTTTTTTGCCCTACCATCCAAAATAATACATCATAGGGGCGTTGCATTCCCCTTACACTTGAATTTTTACATAACTTTACAAATACTAATCTAATGACTCGAATTAAGATAATTGAAAAACTTGGAGTACTTTTAAAATATTTAGCACATATGGGGGTAATAAATGATGTTCTTCCCCATTACTCCATTATACTAGTACTTTACCCATGAGTCCCAATCGTCCCAAAACAATATGTACAAGGATATGACTCGACTTAGCAACCATGTAATCAACTAGATAATTAACTAAGGGTTTAAACAAATGTTGTCACAATAATGCACTAAAAATGAGTGCATACAAGGTAGGCTAAGGCGATTTGGGTGTACATTTAAGTGGGGTGTAACAAATTCTTCCTTTAAGTAAAATGCTTAAAGGTCGAAACGAAAAGATAGGCTCTGAGGGGTGTACTAGGGGTATCGTGTACTAAAAATGAGTACAACGCAAAGGGTGTGGGAGAATTACTTGACCAATGTAGCCAACGTAATTATAACAAAAACACAGGTGTAAAACAATGGGTTAATCCTAATGCCTCTTATCATGTAGTAAATCTAACTACACGAATGTAGTCTCACTTGTGGCCTTGGAATGGTCCTAACGCAAGTTCTAGAATCTAAGTGCTACCGGTACACACATCATAGCATAAATGCTTTTCCTACCAATTCTAGGGGCGAACCTCACATATTTGGGGTGGAAAATTTTTTAGTGGTACGGTTTTTGTGCTAGTCATATAACTCCTATCCGTGAGACGCTTATTAGAACTAAAGTTTCACTCCTATATGTTGTAAAAAAATTTTAAATTTGGCACTAAAATTACCTTAACAAGTATTTCTCTCAGTTTTATTACACATCTACTATTAAACAAACAAAAATCAAGCGTAATTGTATTCTCTAAAATCGTACTTTTACCCTCCCCTTACACTTAAGATGAACATTGTCCCCAATGTTCAAATAATAAGATGTAAAAGCAAAAAGTAAAAGAATGAAATCAAATACTCCCCTGATTCGCTCGGTGGATAATGAAATTACACGGTTAAATCTTCCTCCAAAGAGAATGTTGAAGCTCCATGACTAATGCATCGCCATAAGCTTGATTCCATAAACATCTCCTTGTCCAAAATAACCTGTTAAACCTGAGAAAACAAACACGAAAACCTGCATAACATCGGCGGGATAAAATCTATATATAAGGATATAATGCTTGTGGAATGAAAATTTTGCAGATTCCTGGAGATTATAAGTTGGAGATTTTAATAAAACTTTTTATGAAAACAAAACTTTCAAAAATTTCTGGAAATTAAATCTGACGCCGTCAGGTTATAACCCCTGACGCCGTCAGAAATGACCTGACAAAATTTTCATTTTAAGTTTCCGGAAAATTTCTGGAAAAACCTTTACCTTACTTCCTGGAAATCCTGCAAAACCTCATTATGACTCGATACAAGCATTTGACTCAAACAAATACGAATATGTATGCTAATTTATTATTATTACGATTCATGTTAATTTGTGTTCTAACAAACCGATTTAAATTTCCCTTACACTTATCTTTTGCAAAATACCTTTATATGTAGTTAAGACGAAGTTAAAAACAACATAAAGCATTTTCACAAATTAGTTTTTAACATGAACCAATAATAATAAAAATTAAACACACATACGGAAAATAAAATCAAACAAGCAAATAAATAAACACACAAAGCAAATAAAACAAATAAAGCTTGGGTTGCCTCCCAAGAAGCGCTTTTCTTTATTAACGAGTCTTGTAGCTAGACTCAAAGTCAAGCTACCCTATGTAAGTAAGCTCGTCATCAAGGACGTCTTTAGGGTTAAGCTTGGATTGAAGTTTCCTATTGGTTCGCATAGTACGATATATCTTTTCAAACTTCTCTCCATCCGGGTCATACAACGTCATCTTAATATGCCATGACCCATCTCCATCTTTGGGTGGTTTATCCCAATTCCACTTATGATCATCTTCCTCACAAATCCACTTATTCATTCCTAGGTTAATTGGCAGAACTCCTAGGAAATCAATCATCTTTCTAAAAACTAGAGGGTCTTCAAATGGATCCAATTCGGTGTCCCTAGCCAAGAGTTGCTCCACCGAATGCGTTCGGTTAACAAAGTCCTCTTCTAGGTAAAATGGGCGTTGGGGTCCTATGAAGTCTCTATCAATCCAAGGTCCATATCTAGATGGTCTCCTATTTGATTCTAGCCAATGTGGTGTTGGTTCCTCACTAGTATCATAGGCATGTTTCTTAACATCATAGACTGACCAAGTATCTCCTTCTCCTACCGCTATCTTGGATTCCTTACAATCAATCATAGCACTAGCGGTCGCCAAAAATCCTCTACCTATCAACAAGGGGCATGTAGGGTCGCTAACCATATCAAGGACGTGGAAATCGGCTAAAATGGTTAGTTTTCCAATGTGCACTAACACGTCCTTAACTACTCCAACCGGGTAAGCAACACTTCCATCCGCTAAGCCTATTATCACCTCGGTTTCTTCAAGTTTTCCTAGTTTTAGAGAGGTGTAGAGAGGTAACGGAAGTAGGTTAAGGCTTGAACCAAGATCGGCTAATGTGTCATAAGCCTCCGAATTACCGATCTTGCAAGGTAGAACAAATAAGCCCGGATCATCTAACTTCTTAGGTAGCTTGTTTTGAACAAAGGCGGTCCCTCTTTCGCCTAACTTAAGCTTCTTTTCATCCAACTCATCAACAACCGGACTTTCAAGGTGGAGCTCCTTGAATTCTTCGTCAAGGTTTTGAGTGGGAGGTGTTTCAACTATGTTGTTGACCAATTTGGATGTCATAACTTCTTGGTCATTTGGAACGACTTGGGTTTGTTTGAAACACGTGCTCATGGAATTGACCGAATAATATTGTGGACAAGAACTAGGGGACGAAACCGATGAAATAGCGTTGACGTTCAGTTTCGGGTTCTTGACCGTGTTGCTAGGGAGTGCTCCCATTTCTCGGTCATTGAGGGCTTTCAACAAGGCGTCAATCTTATCGGTCATCTCGCTTTGTTTTTGTTTGAAATCGGCTTCAAACTTGGCTAAACGAGCTTCTTGAGATGCCATAAATTGAGACATCAATCCTTCAAAGTTATCGGTACTACCATTGCCGGAAGGATTGTTGTTGAAAGTACGGTTCGAGTAGGAACCGCTTGATTGGAAACGATTAGGTGGGTTGGAAGAATTGGTTTGTTGAGAGTTTTGGTTTTGTTTCCACCTAAGGTTCGGGTGATCTTTCCATGAGGGGTTGTATGAATCACCATAATGGTTTGGCTCGGGTTTGAAAGTGTACCACTTGTCTCCCGCTCCGTCGGTACGCGAGGATGCGTAGTCCACAAAAGCTTGTTCGGGGAGTTCCATGCAATCACGAGTGTCGTGGGGACCACTACATAATTCACATGAAGAAGTGATTTTGTTCACTTGGCTTGAAGGTTTAGGAGCCTCGTAGGATTTCATGAGAAACTTGACTTGGTCTTCAAGTTCTATGATCCTACGGTCAGAAGTGCTTGAATTGTTCGAAGGCAAAGATATTGCCTTGACCGTTTTATTCAAATCACGGGGATCACTCCAACTTTCGTTGTCATAAAGAGCAAGATCCTCTAGGAGAGCCCATGATTGTTCCGCACTTAGATCACGTAGCTTACCACCGGCCGATTGGTCAATGGTTTGCCTCGTGGAGAGATTGATATGATCATAGAAGATTTGGACTTGGAGCCAAAGTTCTATGCCATGGTGAGGGACTTTTTGGAGTAAGTCCTTGAATCGAGTCCATGCCTCGTAGAGAGTTTCGCCTTGACGTTGTTGGAACATCAAGATATCATTCCTTAGCTTGGTAGTTCTTCCCGGTGGGAAAAACTGAGCAAGGAAACGAGTGGTGAGATCATCCCAAGAGGTAATGGATCCTGCGGGTTGACGTTCTAGCCACTGACTAGCTTGGTCCCGCAGAGAGAATTGAAAGAGACGCAATCGGGTCATCTCTCGAGTGGCAACATCAAGGTCTATAGAATCAACGATTTTAAGAAAGTCCTTGAGATGTTGATTAGGATCTTCAGAACGAAGTCCATGGAATGCGCATCCGCTTTGCACCAACCGGATGGTGTCGGATCGCAAGGGTGTGATATTGGCTCCTTGAGTGAGCTCAATGGTGTTTCGATAGCCATGGTGGCTAGGACGGGAATACTCTCCTAAAGTACGGGCTCTAGGAGGTGGTTGTGGTTGTTGTGGTGGTGGGTTGTGGGGGTTAAGGATATTACCATCTTCCATGATGTCGGATGGTATGGTTACGAACAAAGACACGAAGAAAATAGATAGACTAAAGAAAATCTAGAAAAATAAAATAAAAATCTCACTAGAAAGGAATCTAGTGAGTAGACCTAATAGAAATAAAAATTCAACCTAAACAATAACTATTCCCCGGCAGCGGCGCCAAAAACTTGATTGCGTGGTTTTGCGACCTTACAACAGGTTTTACCTCTCGAGGGATCTCAAGAGGCTTACAACCCCACCAGGCAGTGTACCTGACCGATGTAGTATAGTGTAGTGGTAAGTACGGGGGATTGATCGTTCTCCACAGGGAATAGTGTTCGTTAGGTGTGAAAGGCTACTCTAATTAGGTCTAAGGGTTGAGGAAGATTCTTTTTTGTATTTTTATAGTTTTATGAAAGCAAATAAAATCTCGGTTTTGAAGGAGTGGGCGGAATTAGTTGCTAGTCAACTAACCCAAATTACTACGAATGCAAATAAAATAAAATAACAAAAATGAAATGTGGTGAGAAACTTATGTGTAGAGAAATGTGTTTACTTAGATTTCCTTACTCCCTAACTATCTTTTACCGGTTAATTAGTGTGTATTAGTCGCGTGGATGACGGGTGTATTCCTTAATACCATTCGTGGGGTGGCGTACTTACTTCCCCAACTCTACAAGCTCCTACTTCACTCCTATGTCGAGCCGGCTAGGAAGCTCCTAACATGGGATCACTAGAATTCGCTTGTGCATTAAATACAACCATAAAAACCTTTAGTACGCGTTTGGTTCATGTTTCTTAAGACGTTCAAGCAAGTTACCGAATAGGAAGTTAGCCAGTTTTCTTAAGCCTAACATAGATAAACAATCATCCAATACAACTAACAACACATTAACAACCAATAATCAATAGCTAGGTTTCATTAGATCTAAGCAAACACAAGATAAATTTAGCCTAACATGTTAAACAAAAGACAAGAATAAGATAGAATCAAACAACACATAGACATATTGAATGATTAATTGATAACTTATCTTTCAATGAAACATGGAAGATCTCAAGGCAAAAAGCCCTGAAAAAGTAGCTGAATTCGTCCTAGGGTTTTATCCCAAAATTCCACACACTAAGCTCTCCCTAATGACAAAAGATTAGAAAACTATATATAGATTTTTGGATCTGACGGCGTCACCTTATGGAGTGTGACGCCGTCACCTCGCCGCTTTTAGGGTTCCCGGATGACCTTCTTGACGCCGTCCCTCTTTAGCTCTTCAAAAATCCATTCTGGCTTATCAAGGCTTGACGCCGTCAGCTCGTGAACGTGACGCCGTCCCCTTATGATTTAAGCCGTGACGCCCTTGATCAAGTTAAAGCGTGACGCCGTCAGAATTCACATGCTATTTTCACTGGCTTATCATGAGTAAATTTCACGTCCAACTTTTCTTGCTAAAGCATGACGCCGTCCAGAGTAAATTGTGACGCCGTCAAGAGTAATTTTTAGCCGATTTTTGAGACTTTGTCGTTTTCTTCACTTTTATGCTCCAAAAACGTCCAAAATGCCTCCTTTTCCAGATTTCTCCTCAAAAGTACCTAAAATGACAAAAGGAACGATTTAGGGCAATATTTGATCAAATAAATACGATTTAGGGCTTAAATGACCCCCTAAAAGCGGTACACTTTTCGCTTCATCAATAAAATGGTGTAAAATCAAATATGTCATTCTTTCCAAATTACCATACTTTTGTGGGATTTTCAAATCAGATATTTTCCTTTTATACAAAAACTATTATTTCGAATGACATATAACTTTCAAAACGCCTATTCTGGACCGTTCTTTTGAAATTTAACTCGATCCTCACCGTAACACCCTAATTACTTTTCCGCTGCCACTAAACAAATTAGGGGGTAGGGGGTGTTACATAACTTTTCAACGTATAATTCTTTATTGATAAGAATAAAAGAATTACAAAGTGTTATGCCGAAAAAAACTAAATTGAATGACAATGTGAAATCAACTCTCTAACATGCAAACGTAGATTTCTAAGTTTGCAAGTGAACTTATAATCCTAATGAGATTCTTGTAAGTTCAATCAGGGAGTGGGTGTGCTTTACAAGTTACAATAATGTAATACAAAGTAACACATTAACACTTCGACCAACATTCCTTTATATACTAGTACGAGGTAGTTGCCAGTGGGATTAGGTAAGTGCGTGTCACGAATCTAATGGATGAGGTACCATAAGGTACCTCGTACATTTAATGCATCTTCATTGGAAAACGCTACTTCCTTGCTTTTGTGAACAGTTCTGCCAACTGTTCATAGCTTTAGTACTACCTCGTGTAAGTTTAACTTTTGGGAAAATTACAAAAATAGCCCAAGCAACTAAGTGATTTTCCTTATCTACCCCGTGATCGGAAAATATTTTTTTTGTCAAGGGCAACCTACACTTTTTTGGGCAACTGAAATCTGGAAGTGTATTTTTTGGGCAACTTGTGTATTTTTTGGCAACAATCGACATTTTTTGGGCAACTGGGGACACGTGTCATCATATGGGGCGAGTTTCCCAGTTGCCCGGGGTACGGGGTAGAAAAAGAAAATTACTTCGATCCATGGTCTATTTTTGTAATTATCCCTTAACTTTTCATCAAAGTTCACTTTGTCCCACTTCAAATGTAAAAGGGAAAAAAGTCCCGCCTAAAGCTCAGAGGACGAGAGCTATGCTCTGTTGGTCTGATCAGAGAGTTGAGAGTTTCATCAGGGTACTGCCACCCCTGATGAACCTTTGCACTTTAGCTAGAGTTCCTTCAACATACTGCCTGACGCGCATCAGCTAGGGAGTATGTCTTCAAGTGAACTTGACGATGTCTAAGACTTGAACTTCTGCTGGAGTTGCTCGCTGACTTCATTGTTTGCAGGTCTTCTTTACTTAGTTTAATTTCAATTCAAATCCTAGTCAGAGACCATTGGGCACTCAAATGGCCCAATAGTTAGTAAGAAGATCGGGTTGATCGTGTGGTAGATTGGTTCTAGCTAAGATTAGAACTCGACATCTAGCTTAGTGTCGGAAATTGGTATAAGCAACGTGTACGGTTTTCTCCGCCTGAAGGAAGCTTCTTGAAATAGTTTAGTGAACTCTCGAGTTGTACTCGAGGAGTGGAGTAGGACGAAGAGGTGCTTCGTTACCGTACCACTATAAATCACAGTGTCATCCTTCTAACTCTTTACTTTTAATTTACTTTCATTATTTCATAGTTATTAGTTGATATTGTTCGTTATGTTGAGTGTGTTTTCAATTGATCTCACATAAACTAGAATATAAAGTTTCCAAAAACATAATTTTTAAACGATAAATTAGTAAAACTATTCAACCCTCATTCTATTTTTCAACAACATGTAATCGAAAAATAGTGTTCACCAAATTTTTTCTCTATAGGGTACCTGTCGTCGTAACGAGCGGGTACCTGCTAGTTAATTTATAAAGTGAGAACTCATTTTCTTAAAACATAAAAGCTTAAAAAATGAATAAAGTTCAGTTACAAATATATCCTTGATTAAAAATGGTAACGGCATCAACCATTAAACTAATAGTTTAAAGGAGTAATTACCAAAATGGACCACTCGCCCTACGACTTAATTATAACTTTTTAGACTTAAAATTTTTAAAAGTCCAAAATAGATCGAGCCACTGGGCAACTTGTACAACTCAACCATTAGTCGACAAGTGTCCACTTGTGATATGTGAATTAATCTTTTTACGTTTTTTAAAGGACACGTTTCAAACGCAGACACGAGTTGCCCAAAAAATGAGTCGTCCTAGGTCTATTTTGCACTTTTGAAAATTTAGGTATAGAAAGTGATAAGTCGTAGGGCGACTAATCTATTTTGGTAATTTTCCCTAGTTTAAATATTCTTTAATGCTCAAACTTTTATTATTTTTCGTTTCGAACTCTTAGTTAGTTTTTCTCGCAATTAATACTAATTGAACTCTTAAGTGTTGTATCAAGGGTCACACACCATAACAAAAGTTCGTAAATATAATTATTTGACACTGTAAATTGTCGCTTTTCCGGGTATTCGTTTAGTATTACTAAAACCATTTGGGGAGGGGTTGTTTTGACATGGTTATTCAAACTACAACCTGAATTATTTGAAGATACCGAAATTGTTTATGATTAATCCCTAAAATAAGAAGGAAAGACACATTCAAATCCTTTCTTAATTACACTTTTCTTTATTGAAACAGGAGCTTGCATAAGTATATGTTGTAATCTTTTTTTTTTAGCTTCTTGCAAGATTGTTTTTAATTCAGTATTGTTCAAACAAATTGACACAAATGAAGAGGAATTAGATTTCTGGCCTTTTTATGAAACACACTTTAGTTATAAAATAGAAGTGTGTAAAACCCTTAGTTTAGACGACATCATCTAAAACTGACATCAAAACGTAGTTATGTATATACATATTTTACGAGCAACTAATTAAATGCAAACATGTCCAATCAAATTATACCATATTGACGATCAGAAAAAAGATAATGGAAAGCAAACCCAAAACTTATTCATATTAATTGATAATTATCCATAGTTACACTAGGAAAAATGTCTTCAATCAGCTTGAGAACCAACTTAATTCATTACCGATATTATTTTTAACTCAGAATCATATGAACCTTCGGGTTGCCCTGGATATAGGTGCTTGGATAGGCTGCATTCCGTAACCTTCATCTCGACACTCAGGTAACGAAGCCGAGTACCGAACCTTATCACCACAATATGAATATTTCATATACAAAGCTCTAAAGAGAATCATCTCTCTTCTCTCATATTCAGAAATTATACCACCTGGAAGTGCAATATTGCACTCAGGTTGCGTTGCGCGACACGCATTAATGATGAAATAATAACTTGCAACAAACGGGCCGCGCTGCAAAATAATTTTATTCTTGCCATGATGTGTAGCCCAATCTGACCCATCCCAAATGGTAGCATATATATACATAGGTTTAGATGGAAAATTGCCACCAATGCTCACAAAATTTTCAGTTTCCCTAATGGGATATTGGTCCACAAAAAAAATGATACGATTTGTGTCCCAAAGAATACTATAATTGTGAAAATTTAGAGAAGGATCAAATGGTAACGAGTATCGTTCTTCTCTCCCTTTATTGTAGCTTCCATTCCCATAAACATTGGTTTGAAGACTCCATACTTCTCCTTCAACATGCCCAAGAAACTCAAGATCAATCTCGTCTCGGTGGACTTCATTGTTTCGAAGATAGAATGTTGCAACAACACCGGCCGTGTAGCCATTGTTTGGTAGCTTGATGGAGGCAGTGAACAAACCGCGATTGTATGTGTATTGTGAAACAATACCAGATCCTGAAGTCGACCAGCGGTTTATGGATATCTGAACAGATTTACCATTGTCGGAGGTTTTGACATCTTGGTTACCGTAGAGCGGGGAAAAAACTTCATTGAAGGAGACCGTGGAGAGATTGAGTGAGATAGAAGGTTTGAGGGTGGCGATGGTGCAAAAAACCACAAGTTGTAGACAAGTATAGAACAACATATTGATATAGTTACGTTGAAGTGTTACAAGTGACAATGAATTGCATGTATGCATACTTGTATATGTACGTGTATGCATGCATTTAATTATGCGTAAACATCTATGTATATATAGACAAAAAAGAAGTAAACAAGAAACACAGTCATGTACATTAATGGTCTATCGTTAAGGAAATGAGTAAGTCTAAGAAGAAAAGAAACATAATAACTTAAGAGTATGAGCTGAAACAAAAGACTTGCAAATATGCATAGATGTCAAATTTCAACAACTAGTCATAGACATTTGTATCTATCATCAATTAATCCAGCTGTAGACCGATATTTTGCTTTACGAATCAGTTATTCAGATCCACACATTTAGATCAAGTTCATTTGAATATAATAGTCGATGGACATCGGAATTATGATGCAACTGATTTTGTTATTTGTGCGTTGCAATGGTGGATATTCTATAATGAAAAATGATATATCATTCCAGTTGTTGTGACTAATTATCCTCCTACTCTTGTGATTGTGACAAATGGAATAATCAATGAAACAGATTAAGAGAAAGAATTAGTGCTTAACAACACAGGCTGTTTTGGCGCGTTTTCCCAGGTTTTTCGACCCTGATTTTCAAGATTTTTCCGCCACCAAATTTTCAGAGTTTAAATCATACAACATTCAATAATTTGTTCAACGGTTACAAGTGGTTCAACGACATATATAGTTCGACGACATAACCATAAATTGTTCAACGACATAAAATAAATTGTTCAACAAGCCAACCTAAACAAGTTCAACAAAGCAACCTACTCATCTCTAGGGGCGGATCATCTTCATCAGCATCCATAAACTGACTCGGGTCGAGCACAACGGGCGGTGGTAGCTGGATGTTTGCATTCGCTATATGTTCATATAGCCCCTGAACTTGTTGTTGACTCGCCGTCACGTACCTCGCAAATGCAGCTCGAGATACCGGTGGGGGAGGGGGTGGAAGTGTGTAGAAGATGAAGAAGAACTGGCCCGTAGCCTCCTACCCCGTCTCGGATTGCACCCTCGCCTTATTCCCAAAACCTTACCAAAAATCGCTTCATCCGTCATCATTTTCTCAGGCTCAAGACCAGTTTGGCTTTCTCGCAGGGCTACCATCTGGTTCTGTAAATTCAAAAATGGGTGAAATGGGTTAAAATAGGTCAAAATGGGTCTAATCACTCAAATAAACTACAAAGTACTTGTTAGTAGTGTTTGGGCTAAAATGGGTCAAACGGGTGTAATATAAACGACAAAGTTACTTATTAGCCCAAACGTGTACTAGTAAGTAACTTTGCCATTTATATTTCACCCGTTTTAGCCCAAACGTGTAAATGTTTAGGTTAAATGGGTCAAAGTGGGTGTAATCACTCAAATAAATGATAAAGTTACGTATTAGTACATGTTTGGGCTAAAATGGGTAAAAACGGGTGTAATTTAAACGATAAAGCTACTTATTTGCCCAAACGTGTACTAATAAGTAAATTTGTCGTTTATATTACACCCGTTTTTACCTATTTCACCCGTTTTATCCCTAATGTACATGTTTGGGCTAAAATGGGTCAAAACATTGGAAAGATGATTATGATTATAATCCCTATAATGATGATGACTACGAAGATTTGACTGATGAGCACTTAGCGGTTCTAGAACCATCAATGATTGGTGAACCGGCAGATCCATTACCATGTATGGGGGCTGACGCCTGCCCAGTGCAATCCTTTTCGTCGTCCAGTAGCGACAACCGTATTTTTTATTGGTACCGCAGTGTCAAATAGAAATTGAAAGAGTAAATATTCGCCCGCGAAAACTTTATTTTCTTGGATTGCTAAATTTAGGGTGTGAACCAATATTGGGTTATTTACACAGAGGTATGGAAAAAATTGCGGAAAATCGAACAATGATACAATATTTGTGATGCCTTTGATATAAAGGTTCGTGGTCATACTAGATGATATCCCAATAAATCTATCCTAACATACAACTAATTCACTAGATAAGATCAATAGAGAAGAGTGGATTATGAAAGAGAGCACTTTTATTCACACACTAATCTTTGATACAATACCTAGAGAGAGAATACCACCAATGACCAACCTTTCCAAGTGAAGGTATGGTTGGTATTTATAGTTTTTCTTAATGGATAGGCTTTGGGCTTGGACATGGGCTTTTCTTTTACACATAAACTTAACCTATTAGCTTAACAAGCCCAAAGCCTTTTCTAATAAATTACACAACAACACACGTTAATAAAAATATTACAAACGACATATGACCATCACTTTTTATAAATCCTAACAATCTCCCCCTAAGGGATGGTCATTCAAATGATGCTCTGAGTGATGTGGTCTTTCGTCTTTAATGTCTTGTGCTTTGTGTGTCGTTGTAGAATAGTCTTTGTACTTGTTCCTTCATGCACTGTGATCTTCAAAGTATCGTCTTTTAGTGGTCCTTGCCTTGATCAATATCTTCTTTACTTTGTCGCGTCCTCCAACATACTCATATCTTATGATCTTCGTACTTGTCATCCTTTCATGATTCATTACTTTGTTCTTGACGTCTTGACTAGCTTCTTGACTTTGTTGTGACACTTTGTCTTTCACTTGATCTTTTGGTCTTGAACTTTTACACTTGCGCTCTGTTGAGGATGATCTTTGTAAGTATGAGTATGTGTAGGTGAAGATGCTGTATACATCGGATGATGATTGATGGACTTTCGTCAGTACCTGCATAAAACAGTTAGCAGTAATTCGTCTAGCGCTTACAGGTTCAGACTTCGAGATTGTCAACAGCATAGTGTGAAGACTTTCTCTAATCCTAACCCAGGCCGTTCTGAACCGGATAACCCCGAAAGGGCTTACACGGACACACCGAAGTGCACCCACGATTCAGTGAGTCGCTGGAGATCACCCCACGACTGTAGACCGTTTGAAGCATGTAACCATCATGATATAAGGCAAGATCCGAAGATCTCATTAAGACTCTTGTACACCATGTGTCCTTATTGGTGAACACAGGTGTATTATATGGAAAGTGTTCCTAAGAGACTTTTAATGAATCTCATGGCTCTAGACTCGATAATGTGCGTTTTGGTTTTAGTGGTCGGAGGCATGGAGCAGAGTGCCTCATTTTCAATATCAACACATCTCGGAATGAGAGGCCGATAGATTATGCAGTGTTCTCCGTGAGAAATGAAACAAATATCTTTTAAGAGATATCTGAGTGGCTAGGAGGGGTAGTGCAGCGCGTCACTGGGTCCATGACGTCTTGTCTTCAATATCAGTATCACCTTAGTGAATAGCAATAGCAGATGTATTGACCCGGTTTCTGCCCTAAGTTTTTCATGGAAGGCTATTTCTTTTCACCCTTTCATAAACTTTTATTTTTAATTCTTCAACCCCTTCTTTCCCTTTCTCATTTACTCTTTTTTTCAATCTATCTTAAGGACTTCTAAGTCTAATCTATTAGAATTGTCCTTGGGTAGATCCCTCCGGCTCTGGCGGATCATTGGACATAAACCTAACCATAATCACCTTATTACTCCATGATTATCCTAGATTTGATGATCACAAGCCATAAAACCTTTTTATGAAAATCTCTCAAAGTGTTTATGAATAAACACATTTAGTTAACACTTTGAGAGTTTTGCATTTTCTGAAATACTCCCCCTTCACATGTGCTCATGCATTTTTAAGATAAATTTTGTACATGTTGGGTAGAGTTCGCACATTTGAAATGATTGACTTTCAGTTAATATGACCATCGCGAGACACGTTTACATCACTAGTTAGACTAGCTTGAAATTATTACCCGTCCCGGTCATATCAAAAGAATAATATCTCGAATTGGTACATTGTTAGGAATATAAATATTCAGTTGAAGACTCGGTCACCCCGAGCACTCATTTAGGTTAAATAGCTCGTAGCATAACTAGTAATATTAGTAGTAGATTAGTTATAATTATTATTGTGGAGTGGGTCGGGTCTTTACCCATTGTCAGCTTGCTCCACAGCCCGGTAGGGACAATCTAGCTAGTTATATCAAGTAGTATAAATAGCCCTCTCCTCATGTGGAGAGGGTTGGACCTTTGCAATCTTTCAATTCATTTTTCTTCTTTGGTTTCTCTCTCTAAGGTTCCACTTCTCTTTCTCTCTCTCTTATTCTTCTCCATTCGATCCAAATAGAATTCCCAAACTAGTGTTCATTAGCTTATGAATATGCTACAATTGGTATCAAGAGCCATGGTTAGGTTCGTGTAGTGCATATTCAGATTCGTGGTGTGGTTTTTGGGTGTTTTTTTTTGGTTCGTATAAAAGTGTGAGAAAATATCCTAGTTTGATCTTTGTTTGTGGTTCAAGTCGTGTAATACTCATACTTTTATGTTCAAAAAGGTGTTTTAGATCGTTCTTGATAACTCACAACTGTGTTTGTGATTTGTTTTTGGAAGATCCGACGTTGTTCTTGATAGCGGGTTGAACTTCGAACAAGTTTTCTTCCTAGCGGCTTGTATCGTGTTGTAAGATTCTATGTAGCTGTTTGTGTTACTTTGGTTACTGTGATTAGCGGCTTGGCGATTTGCGGTTTGGATCTTAACCAAAAGTGGAAACACGACAAAATCTACTGATAGTGACATCTTGTCTCTTTGCAGTAGCGGTTTGTGTGTTTGTCCTGTAGCGGTTGGCGTATTGCAGCAGCGGTTTATCAGGACTTGTCGACTAGCGGCTTGTCGTGTTGTGGTAGAGGTTTACGGGTTTCAGCGGTTCTGGTTCTAGCGGCTCTAGTTTCAGCGGTTTATGCTCCCAGCGGTTTAGCTTTCAGCGGTTTAATTCTCAGCGGTTTAACTTTTAGCGGTTCTGCTTAGTAATACCTGAAATTTTGAAACATGCAAAATTACCAAATTGCCCTTGAAAACCTTAAAATTCACTTATTAATTAATTAAAATACCAAATTAATCCCAAACTCTTGGAAATTAGTATCATATGAAGTGAAATAATTTGTGCTTGAACATTTTGATATTTTACATATTATAAAAATATTTGTAATATTAATATAAATATATAAAGGCCGAATAAAATTAATTATGCATTATATATTATATTTTCTTAATTTAAAAACTAAATAAATAAAGGATAAATACTAAAAATAATACAAGATTATTAGGAATCAGATTTTTATCATTATCATGAGTCTTGGACCAAAAGTTATCCCTCCCCCTCCTATATATACACGATTTAATATATATTTTCCTATTAAAAATCCCCAAAAGTCGACAAAACTATCCCTAAAATCCCATACGATCGTGAAAACTTCCTGGAGCTGGTCTAGTATTTTTTGTGGGTTCTATTAAGTCCAAAGTTGATTAAAAAAATAGGAGGTCGAATTTTGAAAGCTTGGTTCGAGTGTTCTTGAATTTTCTTGCTCAATTAGTTCAACCGAGAGGTATGAATTCTTATGCTTAATTTGTGCGTTCAAAAATTCATCTAGTATTTTTCTCATGATCCTTACATCATATATAACTCATATAAAATATCCAAGTCGAATCATGCAAGCTTATTTGATCATACGAATTATTAAGGTCAAAAACACACATAAAATCCAAATTTGTTTATACGATTTTTCTATGGCTTGTACATAATTTTCCTGGACTCTATTATGATCATGTAACTCTGGAAAAATAGCCACTTGATTTGTTGAAGCTTAAATCATTTGTGTTTGAATTATTTGTGTATCGGATTATAAGAAAAATGAAGAAAAAAATAAAAACCCTAAGGAATGATTTAGGGTTAGGGTTTCTGGGTTAAATCTGGTTATTTAATGTATTAAATGATTGTATAATGATTAGAAAATTATTTGTACAATTAGGGGTAGGTTTTAGTAAATTAAAAGTTATACCGATTAGCAAATAAAAATAGAAGGGTATGTTTTGTAATTATTGAAACTTGTGGGGCATTTTTGTAAGGTTGTTTAGATCTGTGGTAATGTATAAAAAATATAATATAAGGGTGCTATGTGTAAAGTTTGCAAGAAAAGGGTTTAATGGGTAATTAGGGTTTCGAATTGCAATTAATTAAATAAAAGGGTCTAACTTGTAAAATTATTAATATTGAAGGGTTAGAGTTGTAATTATAAGAAACTTATGGGTAAAAAGAATAACTGATAATATTACACTTTAAACCTTATCCTTTTACATATTTACATATAAAACCCTAAAATATGAGAAGTTGTCATAATTAACCCTAAACTATTATAATTTGATATAATAAACCCTATTTTCATAATAATACTTATTTTACGACTTAACATAAATTATAATATTTAAATATTACTAAACATGGAAACCTGCTAAAAATAGAAGTTACTTAAAATAGAAAGATAACTAAAAATCATTGTAATTCTGTCTTCTACTCCTTTAGGTTCGGGAAGGGAGTAATTTGATCCTTGTCATTTGCTATCCTTGTGTTCTGCTAATAAGGTACAGATATTTTGCCCTTCTTGTAAGGTGCCTTTGTTCTCTTGAATTCTGATTTTGATTCGTTTAGGATTCCCTAAGCCATTGCTATGTTCCCTTGTATTGTAAACCCTGACTGGAACCTTTGCGTTGAACTCTTGCCTTGATCATTTGTTTGAACCTTGCCTTGAAACCCTGCTATGTTTCTTTTGATACTTGACATGACCTGTTCACCACTTGGTAACCTGAATATTTAAGACCCTTGGATACTTGAAGGTTCATAGGATTTTTAACTAGATGTAAGAACTTTTCTTAATTAAATATGGAAAGGTTTTGAAAACTACAATTAAAGACTTTCTTTATGAAAACTATTTTTAAAGATCACTTTTATTAAAACCATTTTAAAAGGATTACTTTTTAACAAATTGACATGAACCTTCTGGTATGTGACCTTTCTGATATTGACCTCCTGACAGTGAACCCTTGCATTGATATCCTGTCTTGAACCCTGATATGAAACTTGACCTGAGACACTTGAAACTTAATACTTGATACCTGACCTTGACCCACAGTTTGAGACTACGAGCCACCCACTAGGCATGAGGGTTTCATGTCCATGTCATTGATGCACCGGTGGCATGAATCTAGGGCAGGAGAGTGATGACTTGTCCCGTCCCTGACCTGTTACTGATTTACTTGTTACGTAGAGGAAGACCCTGTGGCCTACTGGGGCGTATGGATGCATCCTAGACTTGACCTGATTTATTTGTATTACTTGTTATATCTGGTGACTGATGAGTGTGTGCGATACACGTCTTTCAAAATCCTTGGAGAACGCGTCTCCAACCCCTGGAGGTATCCCCTCACCCTGTACCTGGTATGCTGAGGTCACCCCTCCATACACCCTGATATGTGATTTGATATGATATGTACTGTTTCTGGGCTCGTAGAGGATTTCTGTTTTCCTGTACTTTATGACCTTTACCTTTCATTTTGTTTACCTTTACCTATGACACTTTAGTTTACATTTATCTTTTACCTTGTTTCTATGCCTTTACTCTTGATAACCTTTACTACCGTTATATTTCATTATCCTGTGCTACTGCTTTGTTTCCGTTATATCTGTTCACTGAGCTCTCGTAGCTCAGCCGCATTTTCTTTTCCTGCGGCAGGTATCTAAGCTAGGAAGCTGGGTTTTGCTTTGGGATGAGAGCAACTTTGAGTAAAGCATGGACCTTAGTATCTTAGTTCTACCATTGGATTTTAGAAGGCCTTACTAGCTATTGAAGCTGACTAGAAGAATTTATAATTAGACTTAGATATTTTTGTATTATAACCTTGTAGTTTCGGATTTATCATTGTAACCATTGAAATTCTATTGTATTATTTATGCCTTATGCTTGTGTTTGTTCTGATATGAAACCATCATTGTGACATCTTTACCCTTGTCGGGTCGGGGTGTTACAATTTATGGTATCAGAGCACAGGTTGACGACTTGTAATACATTTACCCTTGAACTGTGCGTTTAGGACCATTAGGCTTCCACTGTAAGAACATAGGAGAACACCTTGAGAACTTGCTTTAGGAATTCTTGATATGAACTTAAGTTTTGACCAGTGAGGAATGGGTAGACTATAAGGTATTTGTTTAAGTATCATTGCTTCCGCATCACTCTGATTCGTGCCTTGACTATGACATTGATTTTGTTGACCTTTAAGACTGTAGAAGTACTAGGTGGATTAAGATAGGTTGTTCTGCTTACGACTTAAGATAAAGTATGATCATCATGAAGGCATATTTACGTGGTGCTAGTATTATGACGCCTGGCCAACGTGATAATACTTACACCATATAACGTGCCCTCATTGTGGCCATAGGATATCTTGGGGAGCACCTAAGAAGTTTAGAAATTGATCTCCGTTGGATTATCCGTGATTAGTGAGACTTTAGGTTCATCCTACCTGTTCGTATACTCTGCCCTTGTTCATTAGATGTCTGGACAAGTTTAGACTCTTGTTTTGCGTTCTGTTGATTTCAGTTATAAATCTTGAACTCTTGTAGAGCTCTCTACTGTTGATACAGTTAAATTGATTTGAAATCTTGTTCGCATTCCGTATGAGTTTCCGTTCTATTGCCTTTCCGCTTCTTTGCAAATTTCGAGGACGAAATTTTTTTTAGGGGGGAAGAAGTTGTAATACCTGAAATTTCGAAACATGCAAAATAACCAAATTGCCCTTGAAAACCTTTAAATTCACTTATTAATTAATTAAAATACCAAATTAATCCCAAACTTTTGAAAATTAGTACCATATGAAGTGAAATAATTTTTGCTTGAACATTTTGATATTTTACATATTATAAAAATATTTGTAATATTAATATAAATATATAAAGGCCGAATAAAATTAATTATGCATTATATATTATATTTTCTTAATTTAAAAACTAAATAAATAAAGGATAAATACTAAAAATAACACAAGATTATTAGGAATCAGATTTTTATCATTATCATGAGTCTTGGATTGAAAGTTATCCCTCCCCCTCCTATATATACACGATTTAATATATATTTTCCTATTAAAAATCCCTAAAAGTCGACAAAAGTATCCCTAAAATCCCATACAATCGTGAAAACTTCCTGGAGCTGGTCTAGTATTTTTTGTGGGTTTTATTAAGTCCAAAGAAGATTAAAAAAATAGGAGGTCGAATTTTGAAAGCTTGGTTCGAGTGTTCTTGAATTTTCTTGCTCAATTAGTTCAACCGAGAGGTATGAATTCTTATGCTTAATTCGTGCGTTCAAAAATTCATCTAGTATTTTTCTCATGATCCTTACATCATATATAACTCATATAAAATATCCAAGTCGAATCATGCAAGCTTATTTGATCATACGAATTATTAAGGTAAAAAACACACATAAAATCCAAATATGTTTATACGATTTTTCTATGGCTTGTACATAATTTTCCTGGACTCTATTATGATCATGTAACTCTGGAAAAATAGCCACTTGATTTTTTGAAGCTTAAATCATTTGTGTTTGAATTATTTGTGTATCGGATTATAAGAAAAATGAAGAAAAAAATAAAAACCCTAAGGAACGATTTAGGGTTAGGGTTTCTGGGTTAAATTTGGTTATTTAATGTATTAAATGATTGTATAATGATTAGAAAATTATTTGTACAATTAGGGGTAGGTTTTAGTAAATTAAAAGTTATACCGATTAGCAAATAAAAATAGAAGGGTGTGTTTTGTAATTATTGAAACTTGTGAGGCATTTTTGTAAGGTTGTTTAGATCTGTGGTAATGTATAAAAAATATAATATAAGGGTGTTATGTGTAAAGTTTGCAAGAAAAGGGTTTAATGGGTAATTAGGGTTACGAATTGCAATTAATTAAATAAAAGGGTCTAACTTGTAAAATTATTAATATTGAAGGGTTAGAGTTGTAATTATAAGAAACTTATGGGTAAAAAGAATAACTGATAATATTACACTTTAAACCTTATCCTTTTACATATTTACATATAAAACCCTAAAATATGAGAAGTTGTCATAATTAACCCTAAACTATTATAATTTGATATAATAAACCCTATTTTCATAATAATACTTATTTTACGACTTAACATAAATTATAATATTTAAATCTTACTAAACATGGAAACCTGCTAAAAATATAAGTTACTTAAAATAGAAAGATAACTAAAAATCATTGTAATTCTGTCTTCTACTCCTTTAGGTTCGGGAAGGGAGTAATTTGATCCTTTTCATTTGCTATCCTTGTGTTCTGCTAATAAGGTACAGATATTTTGCCCTTCTTGTAAGGTGCCTTTGTTCTCTTGAATTCTGATTTTGATTCGTTTAGGATTCCCTAAGCCATTGCTATGTTCCCTTGTATTGTGAACCCTGACTGGAACCTTTTCTTTGAACTCTTGCCTTGATCATTTGTTTGAACCTTGCCTTGAAACCCTGCTATGTTTCTTTTGATACTTGACATGACCTGTTCACCACTTGGTAACATGAATATTTAAGACCCTTGGATACTTGAAGGTTCATAGAATTTTTAACTAGATGTAAGAACTTTTCTTAATTAAATATGGAAAGGTTTTGAAAACTACAATTAAAGACTTTCTTTATGAAAACTGTTTTTAAAGATCACTTTTATTAAAACCATTTTAAAAGGATTACTTTTTAACAAATTGACATGAACCTTCTGGTATGTGACCTTTCTGATATTGACCTCCTGACAGTGAACCCTTGCATTGATATCCTGTCTTGAACCCTGATATGAAACTTGACCTGAGACACTTGAAACTTAATACTTGATACCTGACCTTGACCCACAGTTTGAGACTACGAGCCACCCACTAGGCATGAGGGTTTCATGTCCATGTCATTGATGCACCGGTGGCATGAATCTAAGGCAGGAGAGTGATGACTTGTCCCGTCCCTGACCTGTTACTGATTTACTTGTTACGTAGAGGAAGACCCTGTGGCCTACTGGGGCGTATGGATGCATCCTAGACTTGACCTGATTTATTTGTATTACTTGTTATATCTGGTGACTGATGAGTGTGTGCGATACACGTCTTTCACAATCCTGGGAGAACGCGTCTCCAACCCCTGGAGGTATCCCCTCACCCTGTACCTGGTATGCTGAGGTCACCCCTCCATACACCCTGATATGTGATTTGATATGATATGTACTGTTTCTGGGCTCATAGAGGATTTCTGTTTTCCTGCACTTTATGACCTTTACCTTTCATTTTGTTTACCTTTACCTATGACACTTTAGTTTACATTTATCTTTTACCTTGTTTCTATGCCTTTACTCTTGATAACCTTTACTACCGTTATATTTCATTATCCTGTACTACTGCTTTGTTTCCGTTATATCTGTTCACTGAGCTCTCGTAGCTCAGCCGCATTTTCTTTTCCTGCGGCAGGTATTTAAGCTAGGAAGCTGGGTTTTGCTTTGGGATGAGAGCAACTTTGAGTGAAGCATGGACCTTAGTATCTTAGTTCTACCATTGGATTTTAGAAGGCCTTACTAGCTATTGAAGCTGACTAGAAGAATTTATAATTAGACTTAGATATTTTTGTATTATAACCTTGTAGTTTCGGATTTATCATTGTAACCATTGAAATTCTATTGTATTATTTATGCCTTATGCTTGTGTTTGTTCTGATATGAAACCATCATTGTGACATCTTTACCCTTGTCGGGTCGGGGTGTTACAATTTATGGTATCAGAGCACAGGTTGACGACTTGTAATACATTTACCCTTGACCTGTGCGTTTAGGACCATTAGGCTTCCACTGTAAGAACATAGGAGAACACCTTGAGAACTTGCTTTAGGAATTCTTGATATGAACTTAAGTTTTGACCAGTGAGGAATGGGTAGACTATAAGGTATTTGTTTAAGTATCATTGCTTCCGCATCACTCTGATTCGTGCCTTGACTATGACATTGATTTTGTTGACCTTTAAGACTGTAGAAGTACTAGGTGGATTAAGATAGGTTGTTCTGCTTACGACTTAAGATAAAGTATGATCATCATGAAGGCATATTTACGTGGTGCTAGTATTATGACGCCTGGCCAACGTGATAATACTTACACCATATAACGTGCCCTCATTGTGGCCATAGGATATCTTGGGGAGCACCTAAGAAGTTTAGAAATTGATCTCCGTTGGATTATCCGTGATTAGTGAGACTTTAGGTTCATCCTACCTGTTCGTATACTCTGCCCTTGTTCATTAGATGTCTGGACAAGTTTAGACTCTTGTTTTGCGTTCTGTTGATTTCAGTTATAAATCTTGAACTCTTGTAGAGCTCTCTACTGTTGATACAGTTAAATTGATTTGAAATCTTGTTCGCATTTCGTATGAGTTTCCGTTCTATTACCTTTCCGCTTCTTTGCAAATTTCGAGGGCGAAATATTTTTTAGGGGGGAAGAAGTTGTAATACCTGAAATTTCGAAACATGCAAAATAACCAAATTGCCCTTGAAAACCTTTAAATTCACTTATTAATTAATTAAAATACCAAATTAATCCCAAACTTTTGAAAATTAGTACCATATGAAGTGAAATAATTTTTGCTTGAACATTTTGATATTTTACATATTATAAAAATATTTGTAATATTAATATAAATATATAAAGGCCGAATAAAATTAATTATGCATTATATATTATATTTTCTTAATTTAAAAACTAAATAAATAAAGGATAAATACTAAAAATAATACAAGATTATTAGGAATCAGATTTTTATCATTATCATGAGTCTTGGATTGAAAGTTATCCCTCCCCCTCCTATATATACACGATTTAATATATATTTTCCTATTAAAAATCCCTAAAAGTCGACAAAAGTATCCCTAAAATCCCATACAATCGTGAAAACTTCCTGGAGCTGGTCTAGTATTTTTTGTGGGTTTTATTAAGTCCAAAGAAGATTAAAAAAATAGGAGGTCGAATTTTGAAAGCTTGGTTCGAGTGTTCTTGAATTTTCTTGCTCAATTAGTTCAACCGAGAGGTATGAATTCTTATGCTTAATTCGTGTGTTCAAAAATTCATCTAGTATTTTTCTCATGATCCTTACATCATATATAACTCATATAAAATATCCAAGTCGAATCATGCAAGCTTATTTGATCATACGAATTATTAAGGTAAAAAACACACATAAAATCCAAATATGTTTATACGATTTTTCTATGGCTTGTACATAATTTTCCTGGACTCTATTATGATCATGTAACTCTAGAAAAATAGCCACTTGATTTTTTGAAGCTTAAATCATTTGTGTTTGAATTATTTGTGTATCGGATTATAAGAAAAATGAAGAAAAAAATAAAAACCCTAAGGAACGATTTAGGGTTAGGGTTTCTGGGTTAAATCTGGTTATTTAATGTATTAAATGATTGTATAATGATTAGAAAATTATTTGTACAATTAGGGGTAGGTTTTAGTAAATTAAAAGTTATACCGATTAGCAAATAAAAATAGAAGGGTGTGTTTTGTAATTATTGAAACTTGTGAGGCATTTTTGTAAGGTTGTTTAGATCTGTGGTAATGTATAAAAAATATAATATAAGGGTGTTATGTGTAAAGTTTGCAAGAAAAGGGTTTAATGGGTAATTAGGGTTTCGAATTGCAATTAATTAAATAAAAGGGTCTAACTTGTAAAATTATTAATATTGAAGGGTTAGAGTTGTAATTATAAGAAACTTATGGGTAAAAAGAATAACTGATAATATTACACTTTAAACCTTATCCTTTTACATATTTACATATAAAACCCTAAAATATGAGAAGTTGTCATAATTAACCCTAAACTATTATAATTTGATATAATAAACCCTATTTTCATAATAATACTTATTTTACGACTTAACATAAATTATAATATTTAAATCTTACTAAACATGGAAACCTGCTAAAAATATAAGTTACTTAAAATAGAAAGATAACTAAAAATCATTGTAATTCTGTCTTCTACTCCTTTAGGTTCGGGAAGGGAGTAATTTGATCCTTTTCATTTGCTATCCTTGTGTTCTGCTAATAAGTTACAGATATTTTGCCCTTCTTGTAAGGTGCCTTTGTTCTCTTGAATTCTGATTTTGATTCGTTTAGGATTCCCTAAGCCATTGCTATGTTCCCTTGTATTGTGAACCCTGACTGGAACCTTTTCTTTGAACTCTTGCCTTGATCATTTGTTTGAACCTTGCCTTGAAACCCTGCTATGTTTCTTTTGATACTTGACATGACCTGTTCACCACTTGGTAACCTGAATATTTAAGACCCTTGGATACTTGAAGGTTCATAGGATTTTTAACTAGATGTAAGAACTTTTCTTAATTAAATATGGAAAGGTTTTGAAAACTACAATTAAAGACTTTCTTTATGAAAACTGTTTTTAAAGATCACTTTTATTAAAACCATTTTAAAAGGATTACTTTTTAACAAATTGACATGAACCTTCTGGTATGTGACCTTTCTGATATTGACCTCCTGACAGTGAACCCTTGCATTGATATCCTGTCTTGAACCCTGATATGAAACTTGACCTGAGACACTTGAAACTTAATACTTGATACCTGACCTTGACCCACAGTTTGAGACTACGAGCCACCCACTAGGCATGAGGGTTTCATGTCCATGTCATTGATGCACCGGTGGCATGAATCTAAGGCAGGAGAGTGATGACTTGTCCCGTCCCTGACCTGTTACTGATTTACTTGTTACGTAGAGGAAGACCCTGTGGCCTACTGGGGCGTATGGATGCATCCTAGACTTGACCTGATTTATTTGTATTACTTGTTATATCTGGTGACTGATGAGTGTGTGCGATACACATCTTTCACAATCCTGGGAGAACGCATCTCCAACCCCTGGAGGTATCCCCTCACCCTGTACCTGGTATGCTGAGGTCACCCCTCCATACACCCTGATATGTGATTTGATATGATATGTACTGTTTCCGGGCTCATAGAGGATTTCTGTTTTCCTGCACTTTATGACCTTTACCTTTCATTTTGTTTACCTTTACCTATGACACTTTAGTTTACATTTATCTTTTACCTTGTTTCTATGCCTTTACTCTTGATAACCTTTACTACCGTTATATTTCATTATCCTGTACTACTGCTTTGTTTCCGTTATATCTGTTCACTGAGCTCTCGTAGCTCAGCCGCATTTTCTTTTCCTGCGGCAGGTATCTAAGCTAGGAAGCTGGGTTTTACTTTGGGATGAGAGCAACTTTGTGTAAAGCATGGACCTTAGTATCTTAGTTCTACCATTGGATTTTAGAAGGTCTTACTAGCTATTGAAGCTGACTAGAAGAATTTATAATTAGACTTAGATATTTTTGTATTATAACCTTGTAGTTTCGGATTTATCATTGTAACCATTGAAATTCTATTGTATTATTTATGTCTTATGCTTGTGTTTGTTCTGATATGAAACCATCATTGTGACATCTTTACCCTTGTCGGGTCGGGGTGTTACATGCTTTTAGCGGTTTGATACTTCTGGTTCAGCGGGTTGATACTAGCGGCTTGGCCATTTTTTCAGCGGTTTGAATTAGCGGTTTGGTTCTTCTTGTTCAGCGGTTTGATACTAGCTGTTCGGTTTCTTAATTATGCAGTTTACATTAGCGGTTTGTGTTGTGCTAGAGGTTTGGTTCTCAGCTTTAGTGGCTTGATATTAGCAGTTTGTTTAGAGGAGTAGCGGTTTGTTTGAATTGCACTTTAGCGGTTTGGAAACTACTTCTAACTTAATGACGAGCACAGCTTCTGATGATATTCAAGCAGCTGGGTCCGATACCCGTCCGCCTATGCTTGATAGGACAGACTATGAGTCGTGGGCACAGAGAATACGGCTTTATTGCTTGGGGAAAGAAAATGGAGCAAACATCCTTAAGTCCATTGATGAAGGACCATTTCAGATGGGAACTACCAGAGATGCTGTGACTACTGGTGAAGATGGCACAGTCACACTTGGTATTGACAGACCTCGCACTTATAATGATCTTACTGAGGAGGAAAAGAAGAGATATGATGCTGACATTAGAGACTCAAATATCATCATTCAAGGTCTACCAAAGGATGTCTACAAACTCATCAACTTCAACACAGAAGCCAAGGCAGTATGGGACAATGTAAAGATGCTGTTAGCTGGGTCAGAACTCACAAAGGAAGACAGGGAATCTCAATTGTATGATGAATTTGAACATTTCAAAATGAACTCAGGAGAGAATATCACAGACTATTATGTGAGATTCCATAAGTTGGTAAATGACATGAGGATAATCAGAATGACGATGCCCAACATCCAACTTAACTCCAAGTTTGTGAACAACATGACTCCAGAATGGGACAGATTTGTCACTGCTGTCAAACTGAACAAAGGTCTGAGGGACACCAACTATGAACAGTTATATGCCTATCTCCAACAACATGAGAAGCATGCTCTCTTTGATCGGGTGCTAAGAGAAAAGTTGAATCCTTCTACTTCCAATGATCCACTGGCCTTTATGGCAACTGTTGTACCAAACACTCAACCATCATCCAACCAAGGATACCCTCAACTTCAATCAGCATCATCTGCTATGAGTCCTCAACTTGACTCAGGCTATACTCAGACTGAAAAAATGCTGGATAACCTCACCAATCAAGTATCATTACCTGTTCAATAGTTCAAAGCTTCTCTCCCTCAGACCAACAATCAGTTAAGAAATTGATGCGTGGTTTTGCAACCTTACAGCAGGTTTTACCTCTCGAGGGATCTCAAGAGGCTTACAACCCCACCAGGCAGTGTACCTGACCGATGTAGTATAGTGTAGTGGTAAGTACGGGGGATTGATCGTTCTCCACAGGGAATAGTGTTCGTTAGGTATGAAAGACTACTCTAATTAGGTCTAAGGGTTGAGGAAGATTCTTTTTTATGTTTTTATATTTTTATGAAAGCAAGTAAAATCTCGGGTTTAAAGGAGTGGGCGGAATTAGTTGCTAGTCAACTAACCCAAATTACTACGAATGCAAATAAAATAAATAACTGAAAATAAAAAGTTTGGTGAAAACTTATGTGTAGAGAAATGTGTTCACTTAGATTTCCTTACTCCCTAACTATCTTTTACCGGTTGATTAGTGTGTATTAGTTGCGTGGATGACGGGTGTATTCCTTAATACCCATCGTGGGGTGGCGTACGTACTTCCCCAACTCTACAAGCTCCTACTTCACTCTTATGTCGAGCCGGCTAGGAAGCTCCTAACATGGGATCACTAGAATTCGCTTGTGCATTAAATACAACCATAAGAACCTTTAGTACGCATTTGGTTCATGTTTCTTAAGACGTTCAAGCAAGTTACCGAATAGGAAGTTAGCCAGTTTTCTTAAGCCTAACATAGATAAACAATCATCCAATACAACTAATAACACACTAATAACCAATAATCAATAGCTAGGTTTCATTAGATCTAAGCAAAACACAAGATAAATCTAGCCTAGCATATTAATCAAAAGACAAGAACAAGATAAAATCAAACAACACATAGACATATTGAATGATTAATTGATAACTTATCTTCAATGTAACATGGAAGATCTCAAGGCAAAAAGCCTTGAAAAAGATGCTAAAATCGTCTTAGGGTTTTCTCCCAAAAATTCCACACTAAGTTCCACACTAATGACAAAGAATTGCAAAACTATATATAGATTTTTACATCTGACGGCGTCACGTTATGGAGTGTGACGCCGTCACCTCACTGCTTCTAGGGTTCCCGGATGACCTTCTTGACGCCGTCCCTCTTTATCTTTCCAAAATCCGTTCTGGCTTATCAAGGCTTGACGCCGTCAGACCTTGAACGTGACGCCGTCCCTCTTTGAATTAAGCCGCGACGCCCTTGATCAGGTTAAAGCGTGACGCCGTCAGAATTCACATGCAATTTTCACTGGCTTATCATGAGTAAATTTCACATCCACCACTTTTGCCAAGCCATGACGCCGTCTGGAGTAAATCCTGACGCCGTCAAAGGTAACTTCCAGCCGATTTTTGAGACTTTGCCGTTTTCTTCACTTTTATGCTCCAAAAACGTCCAAAATGCCTCCTTTTCCAGATTTCTCCTCAAAAGTACCTAAAATGACAAAAGGAACGATTTAGGGCAATATTTGATCAAATAAATACGATTTAGGGCTTAAATGACCCCTTAAAAGCGGTACACTTTTCGCTTCATCAAATACCCTTACACTTGAGATTTGCTTGTCCTCAAGCAAATGCGCTTTTATTCTAATCAAAATACAAGTTAGGGGTCATTTAATGCTAACATAAAAGTAATTACAACAAATATTCGTTCCACTTTAATCATAATAAGCACGGAGATTACAAACTAGCACCTCACAAGTAGTGTTTAGATACTCACATCTCTCAAGTGTCATCAAAATAAATCTCATAAATGAAAACGGATAATATCTCTCACTACCTGTCATAGCAAATAGATTACCATAGGCTTGGGAAAGGATCGAAAACCTCCTCCACTAGGCGTAAGCACCTAAGATAAACTATCAAAGAGGGCTTTTAAATGGGTTATAACGTTAGGTGTAGGGAAAAGGAAAACACGGTTTTGTTGGATAAGGGATATTTTACTGGTGGCGAGTTAAAGATCTTGATCAATTACATGTACTATACAATGTTGCTAAGCCAAGACTCGACTCAATCTTAAGCTAATGAAAGAAAATAACAAAAACATAAAATAAACATAAAATAAAACGGGATGGTAGTCCGTATGTTTTTTCTACTTTTCTTTTTCTCATTTTTTTTGTATTTTTTTTTGTTTTTTTTTTTTTTTTTTTTTTTTGCATACACTTTTGCCCTACCATCCAAAATAATACATCATAGGGGCGTTGCATTCCCCTTACACTTGAACTTTTACATAACTTTACAAATAACTATTCTAATGACTCGAATTAAGATAATCGAAACACTTGGAGTACTTTTAAAATATTTAGCACATATGGGGGTAATAATGTTGTTCTCCCCCATTACTCCATTACACTAGTACTTTACCCATGAGTCCCAATCGTCCCAAAACAATATGTACAAGGATATGACTCGACTTAGCAACCATGTAATCAATTAGATAATTAACTTGGGGTTTAAACAAATGTTGTCACAATAATGCACTAAAAATGAGTGCATACAAGGTAGGCTAAGGCGATTTGGGTGTACATTTTAGTGGGGTGTAACAAATTCTTCCTTTAAGTAAAATGCTTAAAGGTCGAAACGAAAAGATAGGCTCTGAGGGGTGTACTAGGGGTATCGTGTACTAAAAATGAGTACAACGCAAAGGGTGTGGGAGAATTACTTGACCAATGTAGCCAAAGTAATTATAACAAAAACACAGGTGTAAAACAATGGGTTAATCCTAATGCCTCTTATCATGTAGTAAATCTAACTACACGAGTGTAGTCTCACTTGTGGCCTCGGAATGGTCCTAACGCAAGTTCTAGAATCTAAGTGCTACCGGTACACACATCATAGCATAAATGCTTTTCCTACCAATTCTAGGGGCGAACCTCACATATTTGGGGGTGGAAAATTTTTTTAGTGGTACGGTTTTTGTGCTAGTCATATAACTCCTATCCGTGAGACGCTCATTAAGATCAAAGTTTCACTCCTATATGTTGTAAAAAATTTTAAATTTGGCACTAAAATTACCTTAACAAGTATTTCTCTCAGTTTTATTACACATCTACTATTAAACAAACAAAAATCAAGCGCAAGAGCATTCTCTAAAATCGTACTTTTACCCTCCCCTTACACTTAAGATGAACATTGTCCCCAATGTTCAAATAACAAGATGTAAAAGCATAAAGTAAAAGAATGAAATCAAATACTCCCCTGATTCGCTCGGTGGATAATGAAGTAACACGGTTAGATCTTCTTCCAAAGTAATGTTGAAGCTCCATGACTAATGCATCGCCATAAGCTTGATTCCATAAACATTTCCTTGTCCAAAATAACCTGTTAAACCTGAGAAAACAAACACGAAAACCTGCATAACATCGGCGGGAAAAATCTATATATAAGGATATAATGCTTGTGGAATGATAATTTTGCAGATTCCTGGAGATTATAAGTTGGAGATTTAATAAAAACTTTTTATGAAAACAAAACTTTCAAAAATTTCTGAAAATTAAATCTGACGCCGTCAGGTTATAAACCCTGACGCCGTCAGAAATGACCTGACAAAAATTCTCAATGTTAATCCTGGAAATCCTGCAAAACATCATTATGACTCGATACAAGCATTTGACTCAAACAAATACGAATATGTATGTTAATTTAATATTATTACGATTCATGTTCATTTGTGTTCTAATAAACCGATTTAGATTTCCCTTACACTTAACTTTTGCAAAATACCTTTATATGTAGTTAAGACGAAGTTAAAAACAAAATAAAGCATTTTCACAAATTAGTTTTGAACATGAATCAATAAGAATAAAAATTAAACACACATACGGAAACAAATAAAAACAAACAAACAAATAAATAAACACACAAAGCAAATAAAGCAAATAACGCTTGGGTTGCCTCCCAAGAAGCGCTTGTTTTTGTTCGAGTCATGAGCCTGACTCTACCCTTATTTAATGGATAAAGGAGAGGTTTTCCCTACACTTAGGATTAAGTGCGGGTGATAGTAGCGATACACACCAGCTCGGTAGGAGTATGCCACGTGAGGAAAGAGTGGTGGATGAATTATATGCTCAAAGGGGTGTGCTCCTTTCATCATAACCTTGCCTAGTTCACTTTGGTCAATGGGTGAGTTAAAGTGTTCTCCTAAAAAGGGATCATTTTCTAACAACTTCGAGAGACTCCTAATTGGGAATCCATCTTGACCCAATAAACCCGGTTTAAACCCATAGTGTTTCTTGTGATTAATCATGAATGGGTGATGTAAGTATGTAAGGTCATATTTCACTCCTATATTGGCTTCCTCTCTACAAGGCTTAGAGTCTACTACCTCCAACGTAAAACTACCCGGACTATATGGTTTGATGGGTGGATCGGGACCTTTTTCATTTCCTAAATTCACATCTAAAGATGGAAGATTAGGTAACGGTTTTGGTTGAGGCTCTGGTTCATCAAAACTAGGAACTTCCATAGAACTAAGAGTAAGGTTGTGATCACTAAAAGCATTCAAACCTCTATCCTCTAGTTGTGTTTGGTTCAAAGGTTCTACCTCTATTGGGGTTCCTATAGTCTCTTCTACTTCTTCTGGGTAAGTCACGGGTGGTGTGGGTGCCTCAAATGATGGTGGGTTTTGTGGGGTACTTGGTGGGCTTATGTTACTTACCTCATCATTCCTTATGTCAAGATTACCTATATCCTCATCATGTGTTTTAGTAGGATCTAACCCTAATATTTTACCGAGTATCTCAAGTGCTTCTCTAGGCATCTCAACTTCAATGTCCGAATCATAAGGATCATCCTCAATATTCTGACTGCTATATTCAAATTGCCCAAAAGATTCATCATGTGTTTCTTGAGATTCATCGTCATCGATCATAAAACCTAGGTCTTTTTTATCAATGTGATCATGCTCGGCTAGATCCTCCATCACATCAAGATAACCGATGTGTTTGTTTTGTACTATGGCATTACATGACAACCACTTAGGTATCTCAACACTAATGTATTCATCCCCAAACAAACTTGTTTCATGATCCAGGAAATTTATATTCAATTGACTTGTACTAACTTTTTTTTGGGTTGTCTACCCTATAATAATATTGGGCACAATCTTCTATGGCATCCCATGCTTCTTCAGCACTTAATTCCCTAAAGTCCCCATTGGCAAAATCCTCAATGCGCATTTGGTCATATTGGCCAACACGATAGTAAAAGGTTCGGGTTATGGATGCTAAAGCGAAACTATGATGAGGGAATTTTCGGAGTAAATTTCTAAAACGAGTCCATGCATCATATATGGGTTCATCTCGATATTGTTTGAAATTCGAGATGTCAATAGGGTAGAATGGCCTTTGTGGTTGGTGGTATGGTGGATTCGCGTACTCCATAATGGTGAACGGAAGAGTCAATGGAAATTACGAACAAACACACAAAGAAAAAGATAGACTAAAGAAAACCTAGAAAAATAAAATAAAAATCTCACTAGAAAGGAATCTAGTGAGTAGACCTATAAAATAAAAATTCAACCTAAACAATAACTATTCCCCGGCAGCGGCGCCAAAAACTTGATGCGTGGTTTTGCAACCTTACAGCAGGTTTTACCTCTCGAGGGATCTCAAGAGGCTTACAACCCCACCAGGCAGTGTACCTGACCGATGTAGTATAGTGTAGTGGTAAGTACGGGGGATTGATCGTTCTCCACAGGGAATAGTGTTCGTTAGGTATGAAAGACTACTCTAATTAGGTCTAAGGGTTGAGGAAGATTCTTTTTTATGATTTTATATTTTTATGAAAGCAAGTAAAATCTCGGGTTTAAAGGAGTGGGCGGAATTAGTTGCTAGTCAACTAACCCAAATTACTACGAATGCAAATAAAATAAATAACTGAAAATAAAAAGTTTGGTGAAAACTTATGTGTAGAGAAATGTGTTCACTTAGATTTCCTTACTCCCTAACTATCTTTTATCGGTTGATTAGTGTGTATTAGTTGTGTGGATGACGGGTGTATTCCTTAATACCCATCGTGGGGTGGCGTACGTACTTCCCCAACTCTACAAGCTCCTACTTCACTCCTATGTCGAGCCGGCTAGGAAGCTCCTAACATGGGATCACTAGAATTCGCTTGTGCATTAAATACAACCATAAAAACCTTTAGTACGCATTTGGTTCATGTTTCTTAAGACGTTCAAGCAAGTTACCGAATAGGAAGTTAGCCAGTTTTCTTAAGCCTAACATAGATAAACAATCATCCAATACAACTAATAACACACTAATAACCAATAATCAATAGCTAGGTTTCATTAGATCTAAGCAAACACAAGATAAATCTAGCCTAGCATATTAATCAAAAGACAAGAACAAGATAAAATCAAACAACACATAGACATATTGAATGATTAATTGATAACTTATCTTCAATGTAACATGGAAGATCTCAAGGCAAAAAGCCTTGAAAAAGATGCTAAAATCGTCTTAGGGTTTTCTCCCAAAAATTCCACACTAAGTTCCACACTAATGACAAAGAATTGCAAAACTATATATAGATTTTTACATCTGACGGCGTCACGTTATGGAGTGTGACGCCGTCACCTCACCGCTTCTAGGGTTCCCGGATGACCTTCTTGACGCCGTCCCTCTTTAGCTTTCCAAAATCCGTTCTGGCTTATCAAGGCTTGACGCCGTCAGACCTTGAACGTGATGCCGTCCCTCTTTGAATTAAGCCGTGACGCCCTTGATCAGGTTAAAGCGTGACGCCGTCAGAATTCACATGCAATTTTCACTGGCTTATCATGAGTAAATTTCACATCCACCACTTTTGCCAAGCCATGACGCCGTCTGGAGTAAATCCTGACGCCGTCAAAGGTAACTTCCAGCCGATTTTTGAGACTTTGCCGTTTTCTTCACTTTTATGCTCCAAAAACGTCCAAAATGCCTCCTTTTCCAGATTTCTCCTCAAAAGTACCTAAAATGACAAAAGGAACGATTTAGGGCAATATTTGATCAAATAAATACGATTTAGGGCTTAAATGACCCCTTAAAAGCGGTACACTTTTCGCTTCATCAGAAATTCATCCAACCCGCGCAATCTTGCAATGGTGGAGGATGGAAAAATTGTGGTTCAAAATATGCAAGGGAGAGCTGGAAGAAACATGGGTCGAGGTATTATGCAGAACAGAGCAGGGAATGCCAACCAGGGGCAAGGGAAACAGCTCAAGTGCTATAATTGTGGAGGTCTGGGACACATTGCCAGAAACTGCAATCAACCAAAACGTCCTCAGAACTCAGATTACTTCAAGGACAAGATGCTGTTGATGCAGGCTCAAGAGAATGGAGCGGTATTGGATGAGGAAGAATTGTTGTTTCTAGCTGGTGATGGGGGTAATACTTTTGATCCGGATGTGGATGAGCAACCTGTCCAAGATCTGGCACTCAATGATCCTAATATCTTCCAAGCTGATGATTGTGATGCATTTGACTCTGATGTGGATGAAGAACCAACAGCCAATGTTTCATGCCATTTACATCTTGGCTCCATGAAAGCTGGTTCTTCAATGCCTGATTCTGAGGTACTAAGATATATGCACATAGAAATGATACAAATTTCCAACGAAGTGGCAATTTGTCTTGACTCAATGTGATGGAAAATAGCAATATGATCATTCATATGAACAATATTTGATTCACAAAAATGTGCCTGATGTACAAGATGGCGAATCTTCTGTTGATAATAATGCTTGTGTTGTTGATAACTTGTGTGCCTTAGAAAATACATGTGAAGTAGATAATGCATGTAAGAAACATGAAAGCACTGTACTTGCACCACATGATGACTTGATCACTAGGCTAAACATATATGAGGAACAAGTAGCTATGTATGAACAGCGCGCTAAGTTTGAGCTAAATGCACGTGAGCAGAAAATGGAAGATCAAATGTGTACTCTTATGAAAGAATCTAGGGTAAGAGAGGAAACATTAAAACAAGAGTTAAATTCTTTGAAAAATCAGCTAGATTTATCTGTTAAGCAACAACAGGATGCTCAAAATTGCATAAGTATACTAAATCTAGAATTCAAAGAAAAAGAAAAGGAACTCTTAAATGATTTTTCTAGACTCAAAACATTAAAGAACAAGCTTGAAGATAAGTTGTACACACAAGATCAAACCATACAAACTGCTCAAATGATTCATAGGCACAGAAAGTTGAGTGACAAGCATAGTAGAATTATGATTGGTGAACCCAAGTCAGCCATCCTTAGGAATATGAAGATAGCTCAACCTGCCCTATATGATGGTAATGTGATGCTCATGCCCAATCATGAACCACCTGAGGTTGTATCCTTGAATGAGGCTGATGAGATAGAAATGCGAAAAAGAGAAAAAATGAATGAGAAAATGAAGGATCCTGAATGCATAGCCAACCGAGTAATAATCAAACCCCATGATTATTATGAGGAAAATCTGTTGACTGTGTTTGTACCTCAAATGAAGTTAACACCTGAACAGATATTTTGGAAACAAGACATGAAAAAAATGAAGGAAGAAAAACTTAAATCCAATACCCCACTCATTAGGAAAGTTGCGTCTATTACGGTGTATCCTCCCAATACACCTAGACATTTGGTTCCTCTATCTCTTCCCACAGAAAGCAAAACTCTAATTAGCTTATACGTGCTTTGGCAACTATTTGCTGATTTTGATAATACATGTAAGAAGAGAATCACACCAACTGGAATTACTGAGGGGGAAAGGTGTTTTGAACATGCTAAAAGGTGTTACTTGACTGAGGTCATGCCATTCTTTAAACAACTGAAAGAGCATTTTGAAGCAATGCAAACAGCCCTTCACACAGAAATAAATGAAATGAAAAAAGTGTTTAAAGATATGGAAAATGAGGTAACTGAATATGAAATAGAACTTAAGAGCCGTGAGATTGAAAGGAAAAACATACTCATCACTAATGAAAATTTGATTACAAGATGTATTGCACAAGATGTATTTTTTACTGCTACTGATTCTGCATTATCTGCTTGTCAATATCATGAGTATGCTATGGCTTTAAATGTTACCCAGAATCGTGTTGTGGAGCTTGAGGGGGAGAATTTGAAACTGCTTGAAAAAATTCAAAATGATGACCATGATAACATGTTAGGAATATAAATATTCAGATGAAGGCTCGGTCACCCCGAGCATCTAATTAGCATTTATATAGCTCGTAGGCTTATATATATTCGTTTAGTATTATTAGTAATATTAGTATTAATTTAGTCGTATTTATATTTGTGGAGTGGGTCGGGGCTTTCCCCACTGTCAGCTCACTTCACAGCCCACTAGGGGCACAAATAGTAGTAAGTATATAAACCTCTTCCCACACATGGGAAGGGTGGAACTCTTGTCATAATTTCACCTACAATCTAATATTCACAAGTTTTCCCAACTCTCTCTCTCTAGTTCATCTCATCTTACTAACTCATCTACCATGGATCTAATCTTCCATGAACCAAGACCACCCGAATCATCCACACAATCAAGATGGTTATTTCCTACAATTGGTATCAGAGCCATGGTTAGGTTCGTTTGATTGTGTGTCTTTGAATCTGTTCGTACCATAAATATTTGTTCTTGAATACATGTGATTATTTGAGTGGCCCTTTAACTGCTATTAGTGCTTGAATTTTTTTGTTTCAATGGTTTGTGGGCCTCCAACAGTTTTAACATATTGATGTGCGTTAATAGTCAAAAGGGCCCCCAATGTTTTTTAAACATTTACTCTTGCGGCTAGGTTGTGTTAAACTGTTTCTAATATGGTTGTGTAGTAAAACGGTTTTAACAAGATTTCAAATCAAAGTGTTAGTAAAAGATTAGTGGAGTGGGTCTTGTTTTCATGACTACACATCGGTTCGTTTAAGTCCTTGTCAAAACAACAGTTTTGTGTTTCATGTTATATTTTTGTGGTTGTTTTGTACCATCTTGTGAAAATCGTAGTCGGAAACTAGTCATAAAAGATAAATTGTGAAACAGATCTGCGTTTAAAAGATGGGTGTTCTTGTATGCGGTTTGTGGGTATTTTTGGGTGCAGTTCGGATTGTAACCAAAAAGGGGTAAAAGACAAAAGTGTGAGAGTGACAGCTTTGACTGGTTAAACATGCGGTTTGTCTAAGACGCGGTTTGTCTCTATGTTCATGAATGCGGTTTGTCTGTTTAACCACGAACGCGGTTTGTCTGTATAACCACGAACGCGGTTTGTCTGAATGATGATGGATGCTGTTAGTATGTATGTTCATGGACGCGGTTTGTCTGTATTATCACGAATGCGGTTTGTCTAAATGCTCACGAATGCGGTTTGTCTAGTTTCTCATGAATGTTGTTTGTCTATCTGTTCATCGACGCGGTTTGTCTACCATTTCATTGACGCGGTTTGTCTGTCACTCGGTCAAATGGTCAAACTATCTACTTTGGTCAACAAGTTATCAAATGTCAAAATGAAAGATTAAAAGGAGAGAAGCAGTAAAGCAGACCCAGACCAAACAAACAACACTTTCCTCAAACAATCCACGATTCGAAACATATTAAGAACAACAGTCAACACAACAACAACAGTCAACAATCTACAACTACCTCATCAATCAACTCAATCTACTCCACTTTCTTACCTCCTCAATCAACGACTCTAACCGAAAAGAAAGTTAAAACAACTAGATCTCAGTTTGTTTTTCGTGGTATGGAAAGTACAATCAAGACCGTTCAAGATCTATCACATGAAATAACTATCATCATAGATCCTTTTAGAAGCTCAGCTTCTTTACAATATCCGAACCTTTAAAAGTAAGAACAAAACCATCAAGTTTTATACTTTACTTTGGTTCGATCAAAGCTAAAGTTATAACAACGTTGTTATAGTTTTCTTTGTTTCGACTTGATAAAACACATACCATACACCTACCAGAGACCCATCAAGGATCTTGAAGCCTTTGACTTGATTTCTTGATCCGGATTGAGCAGAGAATGAAGACATATGTTGCGTACGGTTGTGTTTGTGCTTGTGGGTTTTGATTCGATCACGTTATTTGCTTAGATATGATAGATGAATTTGATATAAGATGAGATTAGAGGAATTAGGAGATCTTTTTTTTTAAAGGTGATGGGGGCGGACTGTTTCTTGGGGGTGTTTGTAATTAGGGTTTTCTAATGACAACATATTAGGGATTGAGTGGATTTTATACCCGGGTGATTAGGGTATGTGTGGATTAAATTTTTTTTTAACCGAGCCTATTGTGGATGATGAATTATAATTGGATCGGATCCAATTTTATTTTGGGCTGACAATTGTATTTTAACCGAGCCTATTGTGGGTTGTGATTGATTGGTTGTTGGATCCATAAATTTAACATACATTGGGCTAGTATCATCAGAATGTATGTTTTATATACATGGTATGTTAATTTTTGGTAAAGTCCTTAGGGGGATAAAGAGCATTATTTTGGATTATAAATTTTCACGAGGATACACACGTCACGGCTAGTATTTTGGTATATGAATGTCAACATGATTTCAGAGTTGTGGATTTGGCAGCATTGTCCTATTGGTGTCCGCAATTTAAGTGAGTCTGCAATTTGATCGTTACGACTTGAGTTATAGTTGACAAATTGTAATTTGATTAATTGCGAGTTGACAAGTTGCTATTTGAATTTTTGCGACTTGACTGATTGCGACTTAACCAGTTGCAATGTGATATTGTGATTTGGTTAATTGCGATGTGACTTGTTGCGATTTGACAAACTGCAACTTGACTTGTTGCGATTCGATCAAGTTGTGATTTGACTTCGTTGACTTTGAATTGTAAAGATTAGTATTGCAACTCACTCTTAGTTGTTCTTGTTGATTTCACGGTTTCTCTTGTAGATTTTAGAAAATCTCGCGAAAGATTCGATTTCTCGGTTTAAATCTCAAGAGCTGTAAAATCCCATAAAATTAATTTTGGACAAGTAGGCTGGACTTGGATTTAGACATAATAAAACTTACGGGGTTTTACTATTTTTTTCGGGATAAGTTTGTGCTTCAAGATCAGCAGGAATTGGGAAATTATGGTAACTTGGTTGGTTTGTTAATTCACGGGTTGGTGTACTTAGTGTCACAAACATCTCGGGGTGGATGGATGCACGATGTTTGATGACCCTTGCTCAAGCGTATTTAAGGTGATTAGACCTGGATGTTCAAGAAGTGGATATATACAATAAAGGATGGAAGGTTGGGTATATATCACTACCTATATTTAAAGGAGTTACGTTGGTGTGCTCAATATAGGTTCTAAATCACAATTTGCAATTTAAAGTGATTAGACTTGGATATTCACGAAGTGAATATATACAATTAAGGATGGAAGGTTGGGTATATATCACTACCTATATCTAAAGGAGTTACGTTATTGTGCTCAATATAGGTTCTAAATCATAATTTAGTGCAAGTTTAAGTCGCGGACTTGTTCTTTATCAAGCTTCATCAAGTGATTGTTGTTTCTCAAGCTTCTAATGGGATTGTTGTTCAAGATCTTCTCAAGAGGTAGTCAGGCTTAAAGACAAGAGGTGATTTGTTTGGAGACATGTTTTAACCTTTTACTCACTTTAAAGTCATATGCATTTCATCAAGCGGTTTTGGCATATTACGAGCTTCAATGAATTGTTAATCTACTAAACCATTGATGATGAGGAAAGCAAAGGGTTACTACAAGAGAGTCTTAATCACCATCTTCGTTGCAGTAGTTTCATTTGTCTCTTTCCATGTTTTGTGCCTGTCAAATTCACGATCATCACAGACTTTTAACTTTGGCAAAAAGGTCATTTCATGCCCTTTTTGAGGGGGAGAATTAAGGGTGTTTCCTAGCAGTTCCGTCTCCAGCAATGTGAATCTTAGCGGCTCCGGTGACAGCGGGTGAGATCGTATCGGTTCTATCTCCAGCGGTTTGAATCTTAGCAGTTTCGGTTTCAGCGGGTCAGATCATAGCGATTCATGATTCAGTGGTTCAGTCTACAGCAGTTTGATACTTACTGTTGTGCAGTTTTTTCTTGAATTTATTTCTCAGATAAATCTCAAGAACTGTAAAATCCTGTACATAATACGACAACTATTCCATGCACTGCACCTGATAACATAGCTTTGTTTGATAGGACTGACTATGAGTCATGGGCACTACTAAGTATTAGCGCATGTTTCTTCTCTTCTTGGCTAGTCAACAGCACAAGATGATCACGAAGTTAATCTGATATTCTTTATTTGTGATTGAAGCTGAATTTCACGAAGGCGTCTACTTATTTTATCTTGAAGTCGGGGATGGTTGGATGCATGATTTCAATGATAACTTTCTCGTGCTTAAGATATAAGTTGAAGACTTGGGTTATCTAGTTACCAGCAGTCGGGGTAACTATCACTTAAGAGTTATTGGAATACTCAGTGTCACACGTCAATGACGATGTCGATAATCGCAAGAGGTGTTAATGTCTCATACTTTGGTTGGGTATTGAGCACTTAGAAATTGGCTGAGAGCATTAATTCTCTACACCGTTCTTTCAACAATAGTGCAAGCTTAAGTAACAAATTTGGGGACTTCTACTTCAGTTTTTCAGTATTGGTATATCGAGTTTCCTTCATCAAGTGGTCACTAATCTGTGTACAAGGTTGGTTAGTTGGCCAAAGGTTTTAAAAAAGTTGTGATGTGATCTGTAATTCTCACGGGATACTCTTAACCCAAACTGAGGTTAACCAAAATCAAATCATTCATGCCACATTCAATCTATTGTTGTCTCACGGTTTCTTCTTGGTTTTGTAAAATCCCGCGAAAGAACTTATTTCTCGGTTTAAATCATAGATTTGTAAAATCCCGTGATGATGGACTATGCACTCTTGACCATGATCGGGTTAAAACCATTATCAAAGTTCAGCTATAACATCACAAATGGCTGGATCGAGGCATTCAATCGACAAGATGTGACTAAGGGGTTAGTTCAGTATTATTTATTTGAGGCTGAAGTGAAATTTCATGGGTGCGTGTACTTAGTATCTGAAGATATCGGGGAGGTTGGATGAAGATTCTTCGAGATCCTTGTTCGAGCTTTCAATACAATGACGAGGACTTGGATATCTAGTATTTTTGTCTTTCTCTCTATTACAAAATAACTATCACTTTAAGGAGTCACGTTGTAGTGCTCAGTGTCACACGAAGTCATGGATATCCAAGAGGTGATGTACGTCTTATACTTGATGGTTGGTTGGTTGAAGAGTATAGAGTACTTAGGGATTCGATGTTGCACGATGTCTCTACACCGCTCTTTGTCACGCATTAGTACAAGTTTAAGTCACAAGTTCGGGTTATATTACTTCAGTATCAAGTTCATCATATTGGGTTTTCTCCATCAGTGGTCACGACATCAAGCCGACAGAATGATAATAGGGTTGGTAACGAGTTAGATGAGAGAAGAAGTAAAGAGAGAGTAATGACGTCTGTACAAGTCAGTGCAGGCCTCGCTCTTCAACATTATGACGTCTGTACAAGTCAGTGCAGGCCTCGCTCTTCAACATGATGACGTCTGTACAAGTCAGTGCAGGCCTCGTTCTTCATCATATGACGTCTGTACACATCAGTTCAGGCCTCGTTCTTCAAAGAAAAGAAAAGTGTACGCTTGAGTGCACTTTATCTTCAAAAGAAGAGGAATCTTCTTATTTATGGCCATTCTCATCAACAAGATTCATGCTCTTTCCGTGCTTATTCAGTCTTCAAGTGGATCGGCGCATATTGGAGTATATTTTTATTCACGTATTCAACCAAAAATTGCAGTTGACAGGCATATGCAATTTTTGAGGGGGGGAAAGGGTGAATAAACAACATGTTAGTCTTCAAGAACCGTCAAGTGGAGCTACTTACCGTTGATGGTATTCATATTCACTAGTTCAATCATCAAAAATTGCAGTTGGCAGGCATATGCAATTTTTGAGGGGGGGAAAGGGTGAATATTAATCTACATGTTGGTTGATGATTGAGAATTGGTCATACGACTCCTGAATACGTCAGTTCAGGAGTCGTGCAAACCATGTTTCTCCGACACTACTTCTTCCGTCTATCAAGGAGTTGAAGAACATGGTCATGGAATGCTAATCTACATAGTCTCACGGGCTGGTTCAATCAGCAACAAAGGGTTTCTAGTCAATGCTTCATGTATACGTCATTAGGCTACATGTACACATCATGATGATGATTCCGATTAATCGTAAACATCATGGGGGAGAGAAATGTGTACACCAAGGACGCACAACAGGTTCACGTGATCGGGCTTAATCATTTATTCTGGTATTGATAACCGCAGAGATGATCAGTGGTTCAACTTGTTACCTTGGTATTTACGTTTCACTGTTACGTCATGGGCTGATTAATTCGTAACCATCAGGGGAGAGAGAATGTGTACATCAAGGACGCACAACAGGTTCACGTGATCAGGGCTTAATATCCAAGGATGGATACATACTGTAGATGATCAGTGGTTCAACTTGTTACTTTGGTGTTATACTTAAGACTGAAGAAGGTCGAGTCGTCAGTCTACTCTTGGTTCTCTGTTGGGTGTTATCATCTCATGTGTATGCTGCGGGCTGATGGGTTATATGTAAGGTTACTGGAAGGCATTTAGTGAGATGAAGATGATTGGTATTCTGTTCCTCCACATTGGGCAATCTTGAAGAAGGTTGAGTCTTCAGTCTTCTCTACATTCAAAAATGTTGAGCTCTTTTCTTACAACTTGATATTTAACTTAATCCCATGACAGTTCTTGTTTGATGAGTTGTGGAGTTAAGTTAGGTTCAAGTTGTTCTGTAGTTTAAGGTTAGGTCCAACTTGATTTTAACCTAATCTCATGACAGTTCTTGTTTGATGAGTTGTGAGGTTAAGCTAAAATCAAGTTGTTACTGGGCTTAAATTTGTGGTTTAGCTTAACCTCATGACAGTTCTTGTTTGATGAGTTGTGGGGTTAAGCTAGATTTTAGTTGAGGCTCATCTTAAACTATCAAAAAGATGCCTAAGGTTTTTGACGGCGTTACTCAAGGACGGGTGTGTTAGAAGACTTAAGACGGCATGCATTTGGTTATCAAAAGACTTCTTCATATTATGGGCATTCATCCAGAGTCTTCTTTCTATTATGGGTGTTCATCAGAAAGGTTGTCAGATTAGGGGAGAGCACTAATTAGGGGAGAGTGAAAAGCCTGAATCAATCCCTGATTAAATGTGCTCACGTTACTCTTCAGCAAGTTAAATGATGGAAGCGGAAAAGATTCAGAATGCTGAGGAGTAATGGTTTCTGGTTCGTATCCTTGTATATATTTTGCTTCTTACATTCTTTTTCATATCTTATACCATTTTGTAAATAGATATATAGAAATCTTGCTAATTGTAAATAGAGAAACGTAAAATCAGAAAAACCATAAAAATTAAAAAATTAGAAAAGACCAAAAATAGTTTCACCTAGGCATGTCTTCTGTTTATCGATAACATTTACGGACTTAGAAATGTCATTCAATAATGGCACGGGTCTTTAAATGAAGCTCGAGCAGAAGTTAAAATGGATGGTTAAAACATGTCTAAATGGCTTGCTATTACTTTAGATAGCAACCCGCGCATCATATTGGGGAAAGAACGTCGCCAAAAAGACGGCTGTTCCTCCAACTGGGTGATGTTCACCTGGGCATGGATTACTTCATATCCATGTTTCCTGATTTGATGTACGTTTCAGTGCATCATTTCTTGTAAAAGAAGAGAAATCTTCTTAGTATAACAAATAGTTTTCATTCTATGATTCTTCTGAAAATTATTTATGAGACACTTGGTGAATATGTGTTGTATGAAATTTGTTTATACTTGGATTATGCATAAAATTTGTCACTCAATCAACGACTACAAAACCTCATGACAGTTCTTGTTTGATGAGTTGTGGGGTTAAGCTTGATTTTAGTTGAGGCTCAACTAGAATACGGGTCATTGATTGAGGGGGAGAGTGAATTCAAATTTTATATCATCAAACGGGTTTCTTGATTAATTCATGACTCTTAGAAAAGGTTTTGCAGTTAATGGGGTATTAGTTGAAGAGGATATTGCTTAAATATATCAAATGACCAAGTGTGTTAGTTGCTAGAAAGTTTAGGACATTATGTGCAATTTGCTTGTAGTATCCTAGCTTCATATACCTAGAAGGTTCATTTGTATCTCTTTGGAATCCTCGTTTAATCCCCTAGATACATTAAAACTCAAAATCTGAAAGAAGTTAGAAAACCCAATGTGTTTGATGTTCTTGAATGCTCCACTGACATTTGTATGAACTAAGTGAATGAGTTTCAAATGTTGTTTGTCTCTGCTGTTTAATGGTTGTTGATATTGTGCATATGTTCTCAGGATTCGCTTAGGTAGATTGCTATTATGTTAGAATCATGTTCCTAAGATCCTGAATTAAATATTGAAATCTGTGTGAATTGCCATGTTCATGATTGCTAATTGCTCTTCATGATAGATAGTGGTTTGACGTAGTTCCTGATTGGGGTTTGATTATAAGATGAACTTGGTATTATAATGTGGCAAGCTGCTGAAGGGTAGCTATCTAGGAATAGTGTATCTGTATGTATGTATATCTGTGTTGATATTCTTATGCAGATTCCATAGCCAAAATGAATGTACCAGTTCCCATTCTAACCATTTGATCAGACGTTCAAACTCTATTGATTGGCTCGGAATTCACCACGACAACAACATCGGCGGCAACAACAACACAACAACACCGTCATCACCACCACCACCTTCAGTGAAACAAAGCAATATTTGTTCCGATCTCGCCAAGTGGGGATCTACAATTCTTGGACGTTCTTGTTGGTGGATGGATAATCGATGTTGACCAATGACTCCTTCAGAGAAGCGGATGATCACATCATCTGTGCAAAAAGGTCAAACTCATATGTGTCATAATAATCAAATGTGCAAAATAAGCAGTGAATCTCCCTCTTAGATTAAGGGGGGAGCATAGTATGTTCTCATCATCAGAATATATTAAATCGGACACATTTTCTCCCACATTTTCTAACTTATTTAAATCAATTGGGATCACAAATCTCAAAAGGTTTGAAATTTTTGATCGGGGGAGAGAATGTGATTTAAATATGAAACCTGATGAAAATATGATGTTTTGGACTTAAATGTAAGCTCTCCCATATGTGCTAAACTCTTTCGTATATCGATGCACATATTGAGGGGGAGCGAATTGACAAAAAGGATTTGGCATGCATCTTATGTGAGCACGGCTCAGACTTCACAAAAGAATTGACGAAACAAAACTGTCATCTATCGAAAGGGCATATCCTGGCCGGGTAATAATTTCAAGCTGGTCTAACCAGTGATGTAAGCGTGTCTCGAAAAGGATGTGTCTGAGTAGAGTGTACCGTTTCGAGAAACTTTCTGTGGACTTGACCAGGACGGGTAATAATTTCAAGCTAGTCCAACTAGTGATGTAAGCGTGTCTCGAATCGGTCATGTTCACTGAAAGTTGATCAATTCAAAAAGTGCGAGATCTATCTAACATGTGCAAATTTATAAAACAATCAACCGAGCACATGTTGAGGGGGAGCATTTGAAAAATATAAAACTCTCAAGTGTTTGAATAAATGTGTTTCAGAATCATGAACACTTTGAGAGATTTTTCAAGAATTTGGTTTTATGGCAATCGTGGAAGAATACCAAAGACTGACCATTTTAATGAATGCATGGAGTTATAAGGATGGTTAGGTTAGGCTCAAGTTCCCACGATCCCGCCAGAGCCGGAGGGATCTACCTAGGGACAATCCACTAGTTAGTGTAGAAGTCCTTAGGTATGATTAAAAAGGAGAAATGTGTATAAGGGAAGAGTGCCGACTGAGATGGAGCTAACACTGGAATAAACCCAACAAGGTGTTAGTTATGAAGTCTCGGTAAGCACTGAAGGGGTTGAAGAATGAAAAAGAATTGTAAAGATAAAGGGTGAAAAGAAAGAAGCCCTCCTTACAACTTAGGCAGAAACCGGGTCAATTCATATGCTGTCAGAATCACTTAGTTGATTGCTGACATTGAAGACAAAGTATCATGGACCCAGTGATACGATGCACAACCCTCCCTAGCCACTCAAGGTCCCTCAAAGGATTCTTGTTTCAATTGTCATGGAGTTCAATACATTCCTATCGTCTCTCTCACTCCGAGTTAGATGATATTGAAAAGGTGGCAGTTCTCTCCAGCCTCCGCTCACTAAATCAAAACGCACTATCGAGTCTAGAGCCACGAGATGCATAATAAGATCTCATAGGGACACAAATTATTTCTACACTGGTTGTTCAACATTAAGGACACCAGTTGTAAACTTATGAGTCCTACGCAGATCTTAGCAATCTGCCAAAACATTCATGAGGGAATTTACAAATGTAATTCTCAATGATTGAATGGAAATTCCTGCCAGGGTCAACATCAAGCAGCCTTGAAAGCAGGTCACTTCGGTAATTCTTTATGGATTACGCTTAGTGGTCACGGCGGTTTCAAACGGTCTACAGTCGTGGAGTGATCTCCAGCGACTCACCTAATCATTGATGTGCTACGGTTCAATCTTAAAAAGCCCTCTGTGGGTTTTCGATTTGGAACGGTCTTGGTAAGGATTAGAGAGAGTTTTCACACTATGCTGTTAACAATCTCGAAGTCCGAACCTGTAAGTACCGGTCGATTTGTTGCTAACTGTTGTATGCAGGAACATCTGGCAGTTGAAGCTGATTGCTGTTGCAGCTGTTTGCGGTTGTAGCTGATTGAGGTTGCAGCTGAATGCGGTTGTAGCTGATTGAAGAAAAAGATGTCAATCCTCTACCACATGTTCACACTACATCATCATTATAATTCAACAAAGTCATGATCAACCAAAAAGACCTTTAACACGACTTCTGCAAACTCTGATGCTAAAGATCATGACACCAAATAGTGTGAGCATGTCGGCTCAAAGATTTACACATACGTGGAGACATACTACTGAAAGATGGCTTGAAGACACATGCTGGATGATATTTTCGAAGAACACTCAAAATCATCCAAGACAAAAGAAAGGCCATCAAAAGTTCACTGTTGAATGCACAAAGATACAAGACTTTGAAGAATCAAAGACTACGAGCTATAAAGACAAGTTCAGAAGAAAGAATGCTAGAATTCAAATTATTATTTCCGGGGTGACCTCCCTTAGGGGGAGATTGTTAGGAATATAAATATTCAGATGAAGGCTCGGTCACCCCGAGCATCTAATTAGCATTTATATAGCTCGTAGGCTTATATATATTCGTTTAGTATTATTAGTAATATTAGTATTAATTTAGTCGTATTTATATTTGTGGAGTGGGTCGGAGCTTTCCCCACTGTCAGCTCACTTCACAGCCCACTAGGGGCACAAATAGTAGTAAGTATATAAACCTCTTCCCACACATGGGAAGGGTGGAACTCTTGTCACAATTTCACCTACAATCTAATATTCACAAGTTTTCCTAACTCTCTCTCTCTAGTTCATCTCATCTTACTAACTCATCTACCATGGATCTAATCTTCCATGAACCAAGACCACCCGAATCATCCACACAATCAAGATGGTTATTTCCTACATAACATGGTCAAACGTTTTTCTAAACTAGAGGTTGATTATCATAACTTACAATTAAAATATCAACACTTAGAAGAAAGATGTAAACTATCAAATGCCAAGACATCTTCGGATGCTCCTGAGTTTGATACGTATTTTGAATTAAGCAAACGGGATGAGAAAATTCAAGCTCACACGAACACGATTCAACTGTTGAGGGCTCAAATTGCCCAATTGAAGTCCAACAAGTGTGATGTGTATGGCACCAATAAACCTTCGTCTTCAGATTCTCAGAATTTTCAATTTCATGACACCATAAACAAGTTACATTATGAAAATGAGTGTTTTCGAGAAGAAAATTCTAAGATTAAACAGCACTACAAAGAGTTATATGATTCAATTAAAGTTACAAGAAATAGTCATAAGAGTAAACTACAAAATACATCCCTGTGGTTTGGTCAATTTCACACGATACATCCCTCCCAAAAAAGTTGCGCCATACACATCCCTCCGTTAGTAAAAGTCAAACACAATACATCCAAGAGGACGAACGGTGCAAAGATTGTGTCGTTAAGTTGGACACGTGGCAGTTAACTCTTTTTAAGCAAGGGTATTTTTGTCCTTTTAACACCACACCTACTCTCACCATTCTTTTCTTTTAATACTCTTCACAGTCAAAGACAATAATTCATAAACACTCAAATCAAAAACCCAGAAACACAAATCCACAACACAAACACAAATCAAAATCCACAAATCCAAAAACATAAGCACAAATCCAAATCCAGAAACACAAAAACGCAAACACAAATCTAGAAACACAAATCCAAACCACAAACACAAATCCAAAAACATAACACAAACACATTTGACCCTTTCTTCAAGAACACAAAATAACATACTTGTGTAAAAGATTGTCTTACAGAAAGATTGTGTAAAAGAAATGAGGCGATAGAGGGTACGGATGTTTTCCAAGGGTTGTTTACCCCCTCTCTTGTCAATGATTTTCCATTATTTGCCCCTTAATCTAAACAACCCTTGTAACACCCCAACCCGAAAAGGGTAAAGATGTCACGCAAATGGTTTCATATCAGATATAACAAAGCATACATTCAAAGTAATACAAAGATTCTCACGGTTTACAAAGGAAATACTGAAATTACAAGGTTACAAAAACGGATACAAATAAAATAACTTCTAATCATCTCTAGGCCAAAATAACTGTCAAGCCTTCTAGGTCCAAAAGTCTCTTCACTCATACCCATCTTCCATCTAAAAACCTGCCGCACACGAAAAGAAAACGTGCGGCTGAGCTTACAAAGCCCAGTGAACAGATATATAATAAACGGAAACGAAAGTAAACGGAAATAATCAGATGTAGCATAATGAATGAGATCTAAATAAGGTACAAGAGTAAAGGTTTAGGATAGTCATCCACCACGAGCCCAGAAACAGATCATATCATATCATAACAGTGTAACCATAAATCTTCATAATCATATAGAGGGGAGACCTCTCAGATAATCAGATAATATGAGGGGTGTCCTCATTCTTCAAATGGAGTAGCTAGCTCCCAGATATATGTGAAAGGCGTGTATTGCACACAAGCACCAGTCACCAGACAAATCATATCAAATCATGTTAAATCCACTAAACAGAACAGATCTAGGATGCATCCATACGCCCCCCAGAAACATATATAATCCATAATCAAAGTAATGCGCATATCATAATCAGAATGGGGACGTGGCGGAACATCACTCTACCGCCCTAGAGTCATGCCATTGGTGCATCAATGACACGGACATGGAACCCCCATGCCTAGTGAAATGGCTCGGGTATCAAACTAAGAGTCAGATATCATATCATAATCAGATGTCATATATCAAAGGTCAAATCAGATGGTCCATAACAGATGGTTCAATATCAGAAGTTCATAATCAGACCAGTCAAAGTATCAGAAGGTCAAGTATCAGAAGTTCAAATATCAGAAGGTCAAATATCCCAGGTCAAAATCCAAAAAGGGTCAATGTATCTGATGGTCAATTTTTCAAAAGGTTTTCTCTTAAGGTTCATTTAAAAACAATCCTTCAAAAATAGTTTTCATAAATGGTCTTTCAAATAGTTTTCATAAAACAAACTTCAAAATAGTTTTCTTAAAGTCAATATATCATGCTTGAAAAACCCTTTCAAAATACTTTATTTAAAACATTTCCATCTCATATCAAAAAGGTCTTCATATCATAGGTTCAAAATCAGAGATCAAAGGTCGAAGCAAAGGTGTCATAGTAAGGGATCGTAACAGAGTATCAAATCAGAGATTTAACAGATCAGAAAAGAATCATAGGAAACCTTACGGAGAAGGTCAGAATATCTGTACCTTATGACGAAAGCACAAACAGAACAAAGCACAGAAATAGGGAATAGCTCAAAGTCTCTCCTTCTTCACACCTAAAGGGATAGAAGAGAATTACAATCTTTCCATTTTAAGTAGCTTTCCATTTTAAGCCGGTTTCCATATTTAGTAAGTTTCCATCTTTAGAAAGTTGGATTAACATACTTAGTTAAATCATTATTTCTGGAATTAGGTATCTCTTATCATAATTACATATTTGGTCCTTAAGAATTCACAAATTACACTTTATACCCTTTTATTACAAAAGTTACACTTTTATCCTTCAAATATTCATAGTTACACATTAGGCCCTCAATTTATCCATTTTACACAATGATCACTTATTTTATCATATTATATGAATGTATCCTCAAGTATTCATAATTTACACATTTAGTCCCCCTAGTTATCAAAGTTACATGTTTAGTCCTTAACTTACAATTTAAACCTTTAATTATCAATAATTACATATCAAGCCATTAAATTATCAAAATGACACATAACCCCCTGAATATATTTATTTACTCAAAACAGTACCAAGTTCCTAGAAATTACAAGTTTAGTCCCTCTAATTAATTAAATTTCCATTCGACTTATAAATAAAACATAATTACATTTTAATCCTTTAGAATACAAAAATGACAAATAGCACCCTCATCTTATATTTTATACAGCAAGTACACCTTCCAAGTTAAGTTCTAAAAATAACCCAAGAGTTTTAAAAATTACAAAACCTACCCTAAACTTTATAAAACCACACGTTAACCATTTCAAAATCATGAAACTAAACCCTAATATTTCCAAACCATTTTTAATCATTACCATATCATTAAACACTATTTATAAACACAAGAACAAGCCTTAGCTCCTCAAAATCAGATCGAATTCTATTTCTTTCCATTTTTCTTATTTAGCCGATTATAACCATAATTCCAACATAATTGTTCTAGGCCTCAAAAATTCGAAGTATCATTTTTCCAGGTCTAATATGATTGTATACAGTCCAAATAAAATAAATATGAAGCCTCAAAATTCTGAATTGAATTATTTAGGGTTTATGCATATTTTAAAGATTTAATTCACAAATATTGAATAAAGAATGCATGGATCGACTTATACATTTTATTTGGTGTTCATATGATGTTGGGGACCTGAGAAAATTACCAAACCAAAGATCGAACGTGTAGAATGGGTTGGACAAAATCTTTGATACGCTTATGAACAAAACGAATCAATAATCACCACGACCTCATGAACGACCTTCAGACCTTGAAATCATTTTTCCCAGAGCATATTCGACATAAGGATCATGTGAAAAATAGCCAACGAATTTTATAGAGGTCTTGGGAATTAATAACGAATTACCTTGTTTCTATGCTTCGAAAGGGATTGTTTCCTCAAAAATTAGAAAACGACCAAGAACAGCTCCAACAATATTTTTCCTAGGTTACACATGATATGAGGAACATGAGAAAATTGAGAAACGAATTTTTAGAAGGTCGCAAGATTTATTTCGATTCATACCTTATCTTGTTCTAGCGGTAAAGAAAGAATTCACCAAGAGCGATCCAAGCTTCAAACAATTCGAATGGTATTTTTCCTAGCTTCTTTGGATGATGATTGATCACAGAAAAATGGTGTAGGGATTTATGGATGTCGAATGGAGGCTTTAGAGAATTGTTTGTGTTTTATTTACTAGTCGGCAATTAGGGTTTTGAAAAAGAAAACTATGAGATTGATTTAAAATGATGAGAGCCAAGTCATAGGAGAGATCTTGGGCCACAAATTTCGGCAATTATAGCTGGAAAAATAATGGGATTGATTTGATTTCAAATTTGCCATATTTACATGATTTTCTATACTTTTAAAATACATATTAATACATTTAATTACTATGCGGTTCAAATGGGGGTATTTTGGTAATTTCACAACTTGTATAAATGTTAAATGAAGTTCTTAAAATTATTTGGGATCATAACTTGTGCATTGCCAGAAGTTTGGGATTTTTATGATACTTTATAAGCCTTTAAATAAATTTTCAATCTTGTAGGGGCAATTTGGTCATTTTACATGCTTTTCAGATTTTAGGTGTTACAACTTCTTCCCCTCTAACAGAAAAATTTCGTCCTTGAAATTTGCAAGAAATCAGAGATGGAAAGGATCGAAACAAAACGGAGACACATTATGCTGAGTTTGAATCCAAATGATAACGTATCAATGTACGACTGGTAATCGAATTCTCTAGGAAAAGGTACAACCAATACGTAGGGTTAACATCGAATTGGTTAGGCGAATTAAATGAGAATACATCGAATCGTAGCAACCATGAGGTGGTGCAAACGTAACTCTTCAGCTTTTCAAATAGTCTCGGCTTCAAAAGAGCCTTCCAAAGGTGTTCTCATAAACAAACAGGTCTTGTTTTCTCAGAATCCAAAACCTCATATCTTAACTCATAGCAGATCAAAATGAACAGATTTAATGAATGCGGAACGTATACATAGTAGAATAGATTGAATCCATACCGACAGGAAGCATATCGTTAGACATCATCAGATGGCAGAAGGCCCTATAATAGAATCTAAGATCATTATCGGAAGTGCAGAAATCAGCAAAACGCTCGCCGAGCATTCAAACGTATCAAGTCGCATATCAAGGACAGCAATCAACTGGATAGGTAGAATGAATCCAAAGTCTCACTAAACGCGGATAATCTCATTCAGATATCAGAACTTCTAGGGTTCTAAGGCACTTCTCGAAATATCCTATGCCCACAACAAGTGCACGTTATATGATGTAAGTATTATCACGTTGATCAGGCGTCATAATACTAGCGTCATATAAATATGCCCCTATGATGGTCATACTTTATCTCAAGTCGTGAACAAACACAACTTATCTAAATCCACCTAGTCCACCTACAGTCTCAGGGTCACCAATTTCAAACATCATAGCTAAGAATACGAAATTACTCAAAGAGTAACGGAAATCCGAAAATGTCCCTCAGAATTCAGGTACGTCGTTAATAGCGTCAATACTTCATAACTTATCGAAATAAATTCCGCCAAATAAGTGGTTACTTCAACATCCGACTATTCATAAATATCAAAATTCCTTCCATAGATCGTCGAAATTCTATATGACTCGTTATTCGATAAACGCAGAATGAACATAGAACGGAATGACTAACAGAGAACCAAATCATTCGAAGGACCTCATTATCAAGTAACGGAATTTAAGTAGGTTGAGAGGAAATGAATACGTCGTCGATAGCTTCATTCTCCACCGATTTCGTCCATTCTTATACAAAATTTTAAGTTCTTCCACGTTGGAGTAGTTTGATGCTTGTCTATCTTATCCCACGGCGAACAGGAATTACAAACTTGAGTCTGATTCCTCAAGCCTTCAGCAACTCTTCTTGATATGGTGCTGTCGTAATGGCAGTCTTTATCACGATCATTGTGCATCCCTCCATTCGCAAGTCTGCTTCTGCTCTCAATTCATCTTAGTACAACTAAAATGAATAGACTGCGTGTCTTTGACAGGTCTTCTAATCCAGCTCCAGGTTTTAAAGTAAACACCTCCGTCGTCGACTCCAGGTTATGTGTTGAATGGTTCGTCTCTTCTTCTCATGTGTTTCATCCATGGAAATTCTTGTCGCCACCGTCTTCTACTATTCTCCCACCAAGTTCTTCACTCCGATAATTGTCTTCGATCTCGGTTCTTCTTGTGGAAGATTCCGTCTTCACAACGTACAGGGTGGTGCCGTCTACAATGATTCTGAATGTCAAACAAATTTCTCTTCCAGAACAAGTGGTCGCCTCATCAATAATCCCTATGTTCTTCTTCCGTTCTTGAACACAACATAATGCCATACTATGACAATTTGTCCAAAATAAGCAAAGACATGATCGTTCTAGCCAATACCATTGGCATGATTCAAATTCATGAGGTTATAATGAGAGCAAGAATAATCTCGGAAATCGTTCAGGGAAAACTTTCATATACACTTCATGTCGCCTTCCTCCTTCTTCAAAATAACACTGGACTACTTCACAGAGGTTATTCTCGGTTAATTAACCCCCTTCTTAGAAGTTCTTGTGGTTGCTGCTTCAGCCCTTCAAATCTAAAACGATGAAATCAGATACGAAGTTTCAAAAGAAAGACCAACTCAATTATTGGTACTTGGAAATGGATAATGATTACTGATAGCGGTACGGTTCGGTTTACAACAGTCGATACGTCGACACATCCTTCTTCCTTTCTTCTTCATAAACCAGCAAGAGCATACAAGAGAATCGCCGAGGTGAACAAAATCATATTACATCTTAAATACCGGAAAATCTTTGCACAACGAATTACTTACGATGACAGAACTTTCCAAGGGTAGATAGTAATGGTTGACAGGAAACTTGATAATCATATGAGTTCAGGGTTGGTACTTCCATAACGGCAGAATTTTAGCAGATTCAGGTGTAGAGATTCATCATAACGAAATAGGGTGAGATAGATTGTTAAGATCACATTCCAGATTAGATAGTCCATGGCAACTTTTCAATTAGTCATCCAGTCCATAACTAAAAGACCATACAATGAGACATGTCAAGATCAAAAGATTCATAGCACGAATACAGTCATCGAATCAGACGGGGAGTTCATATATCGAAGTTCAGCACGTTTTTCAATGAAAGCGTTGAGATGGATAAACAAACAGTTCAAAGGGTGGGAATTTGTTCAGCTTCTTAGCATAAGCAGTAAGTAGGGCGTGTATTATCGGAAATACGAACATCGTATAATTGTCAAAAGTGAGATGTACAGAATATCCGTTATTAGCATCATCATGCTCAGTTAACAGACCCTTACAGAGATAACATAACAAAATTCATATAATGCCTAACTGAGAGCAGAGGCACGAATCAGAGTGATGCAGAAACAAAGATACTCACACAGATGTCTTAGTCTACCCATTCCTCACTTAGGTTCCTATAGGGAGATCCTAAAGCAATTTCTCAAAGGTTGTCCTACGAGCGCCTACAGGGAAAACTTAGTGGTCCTAACTTACACAGGCCAAGGGTAAATGTATTACGAATCGCAACCTGGCTCTGATACCATAATTGTAACACCCCAACCCGACAAGGGTAAAGATGTCACGCAAATGGTTTCATATCAGATATAACAAAGCATACATTCAAAGTAATACAAAGATTCTCACGGTTTACAAAGGAAATACTGAAATTACAAGGTTACAAAAACGGATACAAATAAAATAACTTCTAATCATCTCTAGGCCAAAATAACTGTCAAGCCTTCTAGGTCCAAAAGTCTCTTCACTCATACCCATCTTCCATCTAAAAACCTGCCGCACACGAAAAGAAAACGTGCGGCTGAGCTTACAAAGCCCAGTGAACAGATATATAATAAACGGAAACGAAAGTAAACGGAAATAATCAGATGTAGCATAATGAATGAGATATAAATAAGGTACAAGAGTAAAGGTTTAGGATAGTCATCCACCACGAGCCCAGAAACAGATCATATCATATCATAACAGTGTAACCATAAATCTTCATAATCATATAGAGGGGAGACCTCTCAGATAATCAGATAATATGAGGGGTGTCCTCATTCTTCAAATGGAGTAGCTAGCTCCCAGATATATGTGAAAGGCGTGTATTGCACACAAGCACCAGTCACCAGACAAATCATATCAAATCATGTTAAATCCACTAAACAGAACAGATCTAGGATGCATCCATACGCCCCCCCCAGAAACATATATAATCCATAATCAAAGTAATGCGCATATCATAATCAGAATGGGGACGTGGCGGAACATCACTCTACCGCCCTAGAGTCATGCCATTGGTGCATCAATGACACGGACATGGAACCCCCATGCCTAGTGAAATGGCTCGGGTATCAAACTAAGAGTCAGATATCATATCATAATCAGAGGTCATATATCAAAGGTCAAATCAGATGGTCCATAACAGATGGTTCAATATCAGAAGTTCATAATCAGACCAGTCAAAGTATCAGAAGGTCAAGTATCAGAAGTTCCAATATCAGAAGGTCAAATATCCCAGGTCAAAATCCAAAAAGGGTCAATGTATCTGATGGTCAATTTTTCAAAAGGTTTTCTCTTAAGGTTCATTTAAAAACAATCCTTCAAAAATAGTTTTCATAAATGGTCTTTCAAATAGTTTTCATAAAACAAACTTCAAAATAGTTTTCTTAAAGTCAATATATCATGCTTGAAAAACCCTTTCAAAATACTTTATTTAAAACATTTCCATCTCATATCAAAAAGGTCTTCATATCATAGGTTCAAAATCAGAGATCAAAGGTCGAAGCAAAGGTGTCATAGTAAGGGATCGTAATAGAGTATCAAATCAGAGATTTAACAGATCAGAAAAGAATCATAGGAAACCTTACGGAGAAGGTCAGAATATCTGTACCTTATGACGAAAGCACAAACAGAACAAAGCACAGAAATAGGGACTAGCTCAAAGTCTCTCCTTCTTCACACCTAAAGGGATAGAAGAGAATTACAATCTTTCCATTTTAAGTAGCTTTCCATTTTAAGCCGGTTTCCATATTTAGTAAGTTTCCATCTTTAGAAAGTTGGATTAACATACTTAGTTAAATCATTATTTCTGGAATTAGGTATCTCTTATCATAATTACATATTTGGTCCTTAAGAATTCACAAATTACACTTTATACCCTTTTATTACAAAAGTTACACTTTTATCCTTCAAATATTCATAGTTACACATTAGGCCCTCAATTTATCCATTTTACACAATGATCACTTATTTTATCATATTATATGAATGTATCCTCAAGTATTCATAATTTACACATTTAGTCCCCCTAGTTATCAAAGTTACATGTTTAGTCCTTAACTTACAATTTAAACCTTTAATTATCAATAATTACATATCAAGCCATTAAATTATCAAAATGACACATAACCCCCTGAATATATTTATTTACTCAAAACAGTACCAAGTTCCTAGAAATTACAAGTTTAGTCCCTCTAATTAATTAAATTTCCATTCGACTTATAAATAAAACATAATTACATTTTAATCCTTTAGAATACAAAAATGACAAATAGCACCCTCATCTTATATTTTATACAGCAAGTACACCTTCCAAGTTAAGTTCTAAAAATAACCCAAGAGTTTTAAAAATTACAAAACCTACCCTAAACTTTATAAAACCACACGTTAACCATTTCAAAATCATGAAACTAAACCCTAATATTTCCAAACCATTTTTAATCATTACCATATCATTAAACACTATTTATAAACACAAGAACAAGCCTTAGCTCCTCAAAATCAGATCGAATTCTATTTCTTTCCATTTTTCTTATTTAGCCGATTATAACCATAATTCCAACATAATTGTTCTAGGCCTCAAAAATTCGAAGTATCATTTTTCCAGGTCTAATATGATTGTATACAGTCCAAATAAAATAAATATGAAGCCTCAAAATTCCGAATTGAATTATTTAGGGTTTATGCATGTTTTAAAGATTTAATTCACAAATATTGAATAAAGAATGCATGGATCGACTTATACATTTTATTTGGTGTTCATATGATGTTAGGGACCTGAGAAAATTACCAAACCAAAGATCGAACGTGTAGAATGGGTTGGACGAAATCTTTGATACGCGTATGAACAAAACGAATCAATAATCACCACGACCTCATGAACGACCTTCAGACCTTGAAATCATTTTCCCCAGAGCATATTCGACATAAGGATCATGTGAAAAATAGCCAACGAATTTTATAGAGGTCGTGGGAATTAATAACGAATTACCTTGTTTCTATGCTTCGAAAGGGATTGTTTCCTCAAAAATTAGAAAACGACCAAGAACAGCTCCAACAATATTTTTCCTAGGTTACACATGATATGAGGAACATGAGAAAATTGAGAAACGAATTTTTAGAAGGTCGCAAGATTTATTTCGATTCATACCTTATCTTGTTCTAGCGGTAAAGAAAGAATTCACCAAGAGCGATCCAAGCTTCAAACAATTCGAATGGTATTTTTCCTAGCTTCTTTGGATGATGATTGATCACAGAAAAATGGTGTAGGGATTTATGGATGTTGAATGGAGGCTTTAGAGAATTGTTTGTGTTTTATTTACTAGTCGGCAATTAGGGTTTTGAAAAAGAAAACTATGAGATTGATTTAAAATGATGAGAGCCGAGTCATAGGAGAGATCTTGGGCCACAAATTTCAGCAATTATAGCTGGAAAAATAATGGGATTGATTTGATTTCAAATTTGCCATATTTACATGATTTTCTATACTTTTAAAATACATATTAATACATTTAATTACTATGCGGTTCAAATGGGGGTATTTTGGTAATTTCACAACTTGTATAAATGTTAAATGAAGTTCTTAAAATTATTTGGGATCATAACTTGTGCATTGCCAGAAGTTTGGGATTTTTATGATACTTTATAAGCCTTTAAATAAATTTTCAATCTTGTAGGGGCAATTTGGTCATTTTACATGCTTTTCAGATTTTAGGTGTTACAACCCTTTTTTCTGTTTAAACGGACTCTGAATGTTCTTGATGTTCTTCCTCTTGTTGTTGTTGTTGTTGTTGTTGTTGTTGTTGTTGTTGTTTGTTAGTGGTTGGCACTTTGGACCCATACCATTCAACAACAGTGATTACTAAGGGTGTGTTTGTTTATTCGGGTTTTAATCACAGGGACCATTCATGTAATTTACTCTTTTATTGTTGCTGGTGCAGCTGTTGATAACTGCTCTTTCCGTACTCCAAATTATTAGAGGCAGTGATGATGAATTTCTATAACATTGTCTGAGTATATCGAATAAAGTTGAGATTAGCCGCATCTTGGTGGGGCGTTTATCCGGTTAATCAGACGTGATGAATGCAGCTATTGCGGTTTTATCCTCTTTGTTCTGATACTTTTTAGTTTTTATAGATCTGAGCCTCATTTTCTATTAAAAATTTCGTTCTGATTTGAGTATAACTGTTTTTGTTTTAGCTTTTGTCAATGCTGATATAAATTGTTATCATTGTCTATTATCAATGTTTATCGCGTCCAATATGTGTACCTTGTTTGTTATGCAATGTAATTGTTTCTATCTTGTGAAGATTGGAAGTTGGCATTTTGCAATCTATCTTGGGTAGATAGTAATTCTTTGAAATCCTTTAGTTTTGAAATGAAGTTTTAGTCTTCAAAAGATCTATGATGAAACGGTTCAACTAAAAATCTTATAGAAAAATTGTGTTAAAGTTGTACCATCTGAGATCGATTGTTTGTGGTTTGGATTTGTGTTTCTGGATTTGTGTTTGCGTTTTTGTGTTTCTGGATTTGGATTTGTGTTTATGTTTTTGTTTTTACTGATTTGTGTTTGTGTTGTGGATTTGTGGTGTTAAAAGGACAAAAATACCCTTGTTTAAAAAGAGTTAACTGCCACGTGTCCAACTTAACGACACAATCTTTGCACCGTTCGTCCTCTTGGATATATTGTGTTTGACTTTTACTAACGGAGGGATGTGTATGGCGCAACTTTTTTGGGAGGGATGTATCGTATGAAATTGACCAAACCACAGGGATGTATTTTGTAGTTTACTCTAGTCATAATGAAAAGATAACTTCTTTGTTAAATGAGATTGAGAATCTTAAGACTCAGGTGAAAGGAAAAATGCCATGTACATCTTGTAATTGTGTTTCATCAAAGGTATTTGCTTGTAAAATATATGATGTTGATGTGGGGCCTATTCCATTTCCCATGAGAAACAACAGACCTGTCCATCAAATGTATCTCAGTCACCTTAGGGATAGACTTGACACTCTTCGTGAGGTTGTGGAAGAAGACAGAATAGGAAAACCATTTGATAAGGCAGTAAGTTATGCCTGTGTCCTCACAAAAAGGATCCAGGAACAGTTAGAATATGCCATTAGCACGGGTCCTAGGTCTAGCAACCAAAGAGATAGATTAGGTGCCTCATCATCCACTATTAAAAACAAGCGTGTATCCTTTGATTTACCATCCAGAACATCAGAACCCAGCACTTCAATATCAGGAAAGCATGAGTTAGTAAAGCAAACTAATGTTCCCATCATTACTTCTACAGGAGTGAAAAGTGACAACCAAGCTAGCGGGTCAAAGCCTAAAGGCAATGCAAGGAATGATAGGACTGCACCGGCTAAGATTGATCACAAGAAAAGAGTAGAAGCCCAACCTAGGAACAATAAGTTTGTAATGACTAGATTGAATCGTGTTGATTCTAGTATCAAAAGTACTGTAATTAATTCGAATTCTAATACGGTCTGTAAAACATGTGACGAATGCTTAATTTCTGTTAATCTTGATGAATGTGTTGTGTCGTCTCTGATATCTCATGCACCACCCCATGTTAAGCATGTTAGGAAAACTGAAAGAAATATGAAAATTTGGAAAGCAACAGGAAAAATCTTCACTAATGTTGGGTATCAATGGAGACCCACTGGAAGGAAATTCAGTTTAGGAAATAAGAATCCATTACCTAAGTTGAGTGAACATAAGATTGTGAAGGTTAAAGAATGGAGACCAACTGGTCGAATCCTTCCATTAGGAACACACTGCCTTTCTAATAAGTCTTCTGATATCTCTAGGGTAGTTTCACCTGTAGAGGCATCAATATTAGAAATGATTGCTGCTCCTAAACTTGTGTGTGCTAACCAAACGGACCCCAATTGCAAGTGGGGATCCACATATTTCAGTTATCCATTGTTGTCTGGTTTCAAATGCAGGTCGTACAAATTGTGCTTTGGTATTTGGACTCAGGCTGCTCAAAACATATGACTGGGGATCGCTCACGGCTCAAGAACTTTGTGAAAAAGTTTATCGGGACAGTTAGATTCGGGAACGACTACTTTGGTGTGATTATGGGTTATGGAGATTATGTGTTCGGTGACAGTGTAATCTCACGGGTTTACTATCTGGAAGGATTAGGGCACAATTTGTTTTCTGTGGGTCAATTTTGTGACTCAGATCTGGAAGTGGCTTTCAGAAAACACACATGTTTCGTAAGGGAATTGGATGGTGTAGATCTTCTTAAGGGTAGTCGGGGTACAAATCTATACACCATATCTATTGAAGAAATGTTGAAGTCCTCTCCCATATGCTTGCTGTCAAAAGCCTCTAAAACAAAATCATAGCTGTGGCATCGTCGTTTGAACCACCTGAACTTCGGTACCATCAATAATCTCCCGCAAAGATCTTGTTAGAGGAATGCTCAGGTTAAAATATGAGAAAGATCATCTCTGCTCAGCATGTCAACTGGGAAAAAGCAAGAAACAAACCCACAAACCTAAAACCGTCAACACCAACTTGGAAGTTCTTCATACCCTCCACATGGATCTGTGCGGTCCAATGAGAGTACAAAGCATAAATGGAAAGAAATATGTTCTGGTGATAGTAGATGATTACTCTCGGTTCACATGGGTAAAGTTTTTGATAACCAAGGATGAGACTCCAGAGGTGATCATTAAACTGATAAAACAGCTGCAAGTAAGGCTTAACAAGACTGTCAGAATCATCCGCACTGATAATGGAACTGAGTTTGTCAATCAACAACTCAGAAACTTTTATGAAAATATTGGCATTACACATCAGAAAAGTATACCTCGCACTCCTCAGTAGAACGGAGTAGTTGAACGACGGAACCGTACTCTGGTAGAAGCTGCAAGAACCATGCTTATATTTTCAAAGGCACCGATGTTTCTCTAGGCAAAGGCCATTGCAACTGCATGCTACACCCAAAATTGATCTCTGATTCATCCCATTCATGAAAAGACTCCCTATGAGTTAATTCATAACAAGAAACCAGATCTTTCATTTCTTCGTGTGTTTGGTGCACTTTGCTATCCAACTAATGACAGTCAAGACTTGGGAAAGTTAAAAGCTAAAGCAGACGTAGGTATTTTTGTTGGATACGCACCAGACCGTAGAGGGTACAGAATCTACAATAAGAGAACCCGACAAATCATGGAAACCATCCATGTCACGTTCGACGAGCTAAGTGAGCAATTTGCTTCAGGACAAACCAGTTCTGGACCCGATCCTACACTTTTGACACCTGGACCAATTAGTTCAGGGCTTGTACAGAATCCCACGCCTGCAGAGTCTTACGTTCCACCAACGAGTGAGGAGTTGAAGAAGTTATTTGATTCAATGTTTGACGAATATTTTGAGCCAACAGATGTAACAACTTCAAATGGTGCAGCTGTTCTTCCTATTACTGAGGCTAATGTTCCGCAAGGTTCTGAAGACCCATCAGCATCAGTCTCAATCAGTATCAATGCCCCAGCTGCAAGTCAATCACCCTCATCATCAAACACTCAATCCTCTCCGGTGCAACAAGAATCTGCAGATGATCATTCTTTAGAAGTTAATCTGTTTGCTCCTTCAAATGATGTTCCTTTTGTGAACATATTTGCTCCTGAACCCTCAACATACACGTCCTCCATCGAAGAACACAGTACGGCAACATCAGTTCAAAACCCTCAACCTCATGACCATCTCAGAAAATGGACCAACGATCACCCAATTGACAACATCATAGGCAATCCCTCTCGTCCTGTATCCACTCGTAAACAACTAGCTACAGATGCACTGTGGTGTTTCTTCAATTCCGTTCTGTCTAAAGTCGAACCAAAAGATGCCAAAGAAGCAATGACCAAAGACTGCTGGTTCGAGGCCATGCAAGATGAAATTCACGAATTTGATCGACTTGAAGTATGGGAGTTGGTGCCTCCTCCAGAGTGTGCTATGATTATTGCTCTCAAGTGGATTTTCAAGGTGAAACTTGATGAGCATGGTGATGTTTTAAAGAACAAGGCACGGTTAGTTGCAAAAGGATACAGACAAGAAGAGGGCATTGATTTTGAAGAATCATTTGCTCCAGTTGCTAGAATTGAAGCTATTAGAATCTTCCTGGCCAATGCTGCAAGTCGGAATATGATAGTCTACCAAATGGATGTCAAAACAGCTTTCCTGAATGGTGACTTAAAGGAAGAAGTATACGTGAGTCAACCTGAAGGATTTGTGAACGCTGAACATCCTACTCATGTTTACCGCTTGAAGAAGGCCCTTTACGGGTTGAAGCAGGCACCTAGGGCATGGTATGATACATTGTCCAAGTTTCTTCTAGCAAATGGATTCTCAAAGGGTGTTGTTGATCCAACATTATTCACCAGGAAGTCAAGAAAACATCTGCTACATGTTCAGATTTATGTAGATAACATCATATTTGCTTCATCTGATCCTAGTGAATGTGATAGATTTTCAAAGGAGATGAGTTCCAAGTTTCAAATGTCAATGATGGGACAAATGTCGTTCTTCCTAGAATTACAAGTATCTCAAAGTCCCGGAGGCATATTCATCAATCAGTCCAAATACGCACACGAGATCTTGAAAAGGTTTGGATTTGATTCATGTGAGCCAGTTGACACTCCCATGGTAGACAGAACAAAGCTAGATGAAGACCGTTCAGGGATTCCAGTTGATCAAACAAAATACAGAAGCATGATTGGATCCTTAATGTACATTACTGCAAGTAGACCAGATCTTCTATTTGCTGTTTGCATGTGTGCGAGATATCAATCCAAGCCTACCAAAAAGCATCTAGAAGCAGTAAAAAGGGTTTTCAGGTATCTTCAAAGAACAGTCCATATGGGTCTCTGGTACCCTAAGGACACGGCCATGGAGTTAACGGCTTATGCTGATGCTGATCATGCGGGGTGTCAGGACACCCGTCGCAGTACTTCAGGAGGAGCTCAGTTTTTGGGGGAAAAGTTGGTTAGTTGGTCTTCTAAGAAGCAAATGAGCACGTCCATATCTTCTACTGAGGATGAATACATTGCTATGTCGGCCTGTTGTGCACAAATTCTATGGATGCGGTCTCAATTCTCAGACTATGGATTCTCATACAACAAAATTCCTCTATATTGTGACAACAAAATCGCCATTGCTCTTTGTTGCAACAATGTCCAGCACTCCAGGTCAAAGCACATCGACATCAGGCATCACTTCATCAGGTAACAGGTTGAAAAGGGAATTGTGGAGTTGTATTTTGTGAGGACAGAGTTTCAGCTAGCAGACATCTTCACCAAGGCTCTACCGAGAGAAAGGTTTCAGTTTATTATCCCGTGTCTTGGAATGAAGAGCTTGACACCTGAAACCCTCAAGTGTCTTCAGGATGAAAAGGAGGAGTAACGGGTTATCTTCTCATATCCTTGTATATATCTGTATATATCTTTCACAAAAAAAAAAAAAAAAAAAAAAAAAAAAAAAAATTATATATATATATATATATATATATATATATATATATATATATATATATATATATATATATATATATATATATATATATATATATAACCTATAAAAACCATAAAAATTGAAAAAAAAATCAAATCAGAAAATACCAAAAATAGTCTCATCTAGGCATGTCTTCTGTTTATCGATAACATTTACGGACCTAGAAATGTCATTCAATAATGACACGGGTCTTTAAATGAAGCTCGAGCAAAAGTTATACTAATTGGTTAAAACATGTCTTAATGGCTTGCAGTTACTTCATACTGCAACCCGCGCTATCCATTGAGGAAAACACGTCGTCTAAAAGACGGTTGTTCCTCCAAACTGGGTGATGTTCACCTGGGCATGTATTAGGTTATATCCATGTTTTTCCGATCGGATGTACGCTTTAGTGCATCATTTCGTGTAAAAGAAGAGAAATCTTCTTTATATCATAAACTTTCCAGTTCTATGATTCTTTAGGAGAGTTTTTGATGTTTCACAAGGTGGGAAATTGGACCTAAATTTTCACAAATACTTCTCGTTCGATTGAATGACTACAGCTCTTTAAATAGAAAACAGGTCATTAATTGAGGGGGGAGTCTTTGTTCAAATTTTTTGACACCTCTTTCTAAACATTGTGCAACATCAGCAGTGACACTATCTCTTGGTTTGAGGGGGAGTATTGTATATTTCATTATCAGAAAACATTAAATCGGACACATTTTCTAACTTATTTAAATCAATTGGGATCACAAATCTCAAATGGTTTGAAATTTTTGATCGGGGGAGAGAATGTGATTTAAATATGAAATCTGATAAAATGTGATGTTTGGACATAAATGTAAGCTCTCCCATATGTGCTAAACTCTTTCGTATATCGATGCACATATTGAGGGGGAGCAAATGGACAAAAGGATTTGGCATCTTATGTGAGCAAGGCTCACACTTCACAAATGAATTGACGAAACATATATTGTCATCAATCGAAAGGACATATCCTGGCCGGGTAATAATTTCAAGCTGGTCTAACCAGTGATGTAAGCGTGTCTCGAAAAGGATGTGTCTAAGTAGAGTGTACCGTTTTGAGAAACTTTCTGTGGACTTGACCAGGCCTGGTAATAATTTCAAGCTGGTCTAACCAGGGATGTAAGCGTGTCTCGAATCGGTCATGTTCACTGAAAGTTGATCAATTCAAAAAAGTGCGAGCTCTACCTAACATGTGCAAATTTATAAAACAATCAATCGAGCACATGTTGAGGGGGAGCATTTGAAAATTAGAAAACTCTCAAGTGTTTCCAAAAATGTGTTTCAGAATCATGAACTGATGCGTGGTTTTGCAACCTTACAACAGGTTTTACCTCTCGAGGGATCTCAAGAGGCTTACAACCCCACCAGGTAGTGTACCTGACCGATGTAGTATAGTGTAGTGGTAAGTACGGGGGATTGATCGTTCTCCACAGGGAATAGTGTTCGTTAGGTATGAAAAACTACTTTAATAGGTCTAAGGGTGAGAGAAGATTCTTTTTATGTTTTTATAATTTTATGAAAGCAAGTAAAATCTCGGGTTTGAAAGACTGGGCGGAATTAGTTGCTAGTCAACTAACCCAAATTACTACGAATGCAAATAAAATAAAATAACTGAAAATGAAAAGGTTGGTAAAACTTATGTGGGAAGAAATGTGTTTACTTAGATTTCCTTACTCCCTAACTATCTTTTACCGGTTGATTAGTGTGTATTAATTGCGTGGATGACGGGTGTATTCCTTAATACCAATTGTGGGGTGGCGTACGTACTTCCCCAACTCTACAAGCTCCTACTTCACTCCTATGTCGAGCCGGCTAGGAAGCTCCTAACATGGGATCACTAGAATTCGCTTGTGCATTAAATACAACCATAAAAACCTTAGTACGCATTGGTTCATGTTTCTTAAGACGTTCAAGCAAGTTACCGAATAGGAAGTTAGCCAGTTTTCTTAAGCCTAACATAGATGAACAATCATCCAATACAACTAATAACACACTAATAACCAATAATTAATAGCTAGGTTTCATTAGATCTAAGCAAACACAAGATAAATCTAGCCTAGCATGTTAAACAAAAGACAAGAACAAGATAGAATCAAACAACACATAGACATATTGAATGATTAATTGATAACTTATCTTCAATGTAACATGGAAGATCTCAAGGCAAAAAGCCTTGAAAAAGCTGCTAAAATCGTCTTAGGGTTCTTACACACAAAGTTCCACAATAAGTTCCACACTAATGACAAAAAATTGCAAAACTATATATAGACTTTCAGATCTGACGGCGTCACGTTATGGAGTGTGACGCCGTCACCCTCGCCGCTTTTAGGGTTCCCGGATGGCCTTCTTGACGCCGTCCCTCTTTAGCTCTCCAAAATCCGTTCTGGCTTATCAAGGCTTGACGCCGTCAGAATTAGGCGTGACGCCGTCCCGCTTTAACTTATACGTGACGACCTTGATCACATTAAAGGGTGACGCCGTCAGAATTTCCATGCAAAATTCTCTGGCTTATCATGAGTAATTTTCATATCCACCACTTTTTCCAAGCCATGACGCCGTCAAGAACAAATCCTGACGCCGTCAAAGGTACTTTCCAGCACAATTTTGAGACTTTGTCGTTTTCTTCACTTTTATGCTCCAAAAACGTCCAAAATGCTTCCTTTTCCATATTTCTTCTCAAAAGTACCTAAAATGACAAAAGGAACGATTTAGGGCAATATTTGATCAAATAAATACGATTTAGGGCTTAAATGACCCCTTAAAAGCGGTACACTTTTCGCTTCATCAAATACCCTTACACTTGAGATTTGCTTGTCCTCAAGCAAATGCGCTTTTATTCTAATCAAAACACAAGTTAGGGGTCATTTAATGCTAATATAAAAGTAATTACAACAAATAGTCGTTCCACTTTAATCATAATAAGCACGGAGATTACATACTAGCACCTCACAAGTAGTGTTTAGATACTCACATCTCTCAAGTGTCATCAAAATAAATCTCATAAATGAAAACGGATAATATCTCTCACTACCTGTCATAGCAAATAGATTACCATAGGCTTGGGAAAGGATCGAAAACCTCCTCCACTAGGCGTAAGCACCTAAGATTAACTATCAAAGAGGGCTTTTACATGGGTTATAACGTTAGGTGTAGGGATATGATAAACACGGATTTGTTGGATAAGGGATATTTTACTGGTGGCGAGTTAAAGATCTTGATTAATTACATGTACAATATAGCGTTGCTAAGCCAAGACTAGACTCAATCTTAAGCTAAAAATAAAATAACAAAAACATAAAATAAAACGGGATGGTAGTCCGTATGTTTTTTCTATTTTTCTTTTTCTCATTTTTTTTTTATTTTTCTTGATTTTTTTTATTTTTTATTTTTATACACTTTTGCCCTACCATCCAAAATAATACATCATAGGGGCGTTGCATTCCCCTTACACTTGAATTTTTACATAACTTTACAAATAACTATTCTAATGACTCGAATTAAGATAATTGAAAAACTTGGAGTACTTTTAAAATATTTAGCACATATGGGGGTAATAGACGATGTTCTTCCCCATTACTCCATTACACTAGTACTTTACCCATGAGTCCCAATCGTCCCAAAACAATATGTACAAGGATATGACTCGACTTAGCAACCATGTAATCAACTAGATAATTAACTTGGGTTTAAACAAATGTTGTCACAATAATGCACTAAAAATGAGTGCATACAAGGTAGGCTAAGGCGATTTGGGTGTACATTTTAGTGGGTTGTAACAAATTCTTCCTTTAAGTAAAATGCTTAAAGGTCGAAACGAAAAGATAGGCTCTGAGGGGTGTACTAGGGGTATCGTGTACTAAAAATGAGTACAACGCAAAGGGTGTGGGAGAATTACTTGACCAATGTAGCCAATGTAATTATAACAAAAACACAGGTGTAAAACAATGGGTTAATCCTAATGCCTCTTATCATGTAGTAAATCTAACTACACGAATGTAGTCTCACTTGTGGCCTCGGATTGGTCCTAACGCAAGTTCTAGAATCTAAGTGTTACCGGTACACACATCATAGCATAAATGCTTTTCCTACCAATTCTAGGGGCGAACCTCACATATTTGGGGGTGGAAAATTTTTTAGTGGTACGGTTTTTTGTGCTAGTCATATAACTCCTATCCGTGAGACGCTCATTAGATCAAAGTTTCACTCCTAAGTGTTGTAAAAAATTTTAAATTTGGCACTAAAATTGCCCTAACAGGTATTTATCTCAGTTTTATTACACATCTACCATCAAACAAACAAAAATCAAGTGCAATAGCATTCTCTAATCGTACTTTTACCCCCTTACACTTAAGATGAACATTGTCCCCAATGTTCAAATAACAAGATGTAAAAGCAATAATGTATAAGAATGAAATCAAGTACTCCCCTGATTCGCTCGGTGGATAATGAAGTAACATGGTTAGATCTTCTTCCAAGTGAATGTAGAAGCTCCATGACTAATGCATTGCCATAAGCTTGATCCAAAAAACATTTCCTTGTCGAAAATAACCAGTTAAACCTGAGAAAACAAACACGAAAACCTGCATAACATCGGCGGGATAAACTCTATATATAAGGATATAATGCTTGTGGAATGATAATTTTGCAGATTCCTGGAGATTATAAGTTAGAGATTTAATAAAAACTTTTTATGAAAACGAAACTTTCAAAAATTTTCAGAAAATTAAACTTGACGCCGTCAGGTTGTAAATCCTGACGCCGTCAGAAATAATCTGACAGAATTCTCATGTTAAGTTTCCGGAAAAATTTTAGAAAAACCTATACCTTACTTCCTGGAATTCCTGCAAAACATCATTATGACTCGATACAAGCATTTGACTTAAACAAATACTAATATTTATGTTAATTTATTATTACTACGATTCATGTTCATTTGTTCTAATAAACCGATTTAGATTTCCCTTACACTTAACTTTTGCAAAATACCTTTATATGTAGTTAAGACGAAGTTAAAAACAAAATAAAGCATTTTCACAATTTACTTTTGAACATGAATCAATAATAATAAAAATTAAACATACACACGGAAACAAATAAAATCAAACAAACAAATAATTAAACACACGAAAAGCAAATAAAGCTTGGGTTGCCTCCCAAGAAGCGCTTGTTTTTGTTCGAGTCACGAGCCTGACTCTACCCTTATTTAACGGAAATAGGGGAGGTTTTCCCTACACTTAGGATTAAGTGTGGGTGAAAGTAGCGATACACACCCTTAGGGTGGAAATATGCCACGTGAGGAAAGAGTGACGGGTGAATTATATGCTCAAAGGTGTGAGATCCTATCATCATAACCTTACCTAATTCAATTGGGTTAGTGGGCGAATTAAGATTTTCTCCTAGAAAGGGATCATCTTCTATCAACTTCGAGAGACTCCAAGTTAAGAATCCACTTTGACCTAATAAACCCGGTTTAAACCCATAATGTTTCTTGTGATCAATCATAAATGGGTGATGTAAGTATGTAAGGTCATGGTTCACTCCTATGTTAGCTTCCTCCCTACAAGGCCTAGAGTCTACTACCTTAATCTTAACATTACCCGGACTACATGGTTTGATGGGTGGATCGGGACCTAATTCAATTCCTAAGTTCACATCTAAGGATGGAAGATTAGGTAACGGTTTTGGTTTAGGCTCCGGTTCATCAAAACTAGGAACTTCCATAGAACTAAAAGAAAGGTTATGACTACAAGTATTCAAACCTATTTCTTCTAGTTTTGTTTCTTCCAAAGGTTCTACTTCAATTGGGGTTCCTATAGTCCCTTCTACTTCTTCCGGGTAAGTCACGGGCGGTGTGTATGCCTCGAATGATGGTAGGACTTGTGGGGTACTTTGTAGGTTTGTGTTATTTACCTCATCCTTCCTTGTCTCTATATCAATTATATCCACATCATGTGTTTTGGTAGAATCTAACCCAAACATGTTCCTAAGTATCTCAAATCCTTCTCTAGCCATTTCAAGTTCTAAGTCCGATTCATAAGAATCTTCCCCGATAACATGATTACTATGTTCAATTTGCCTAAAGGATTCATCATGTGTTCCTTGAGATTCAAAGTCATTGATCATAAAACCTAGGTCTTTTTGCTCAATATGCTCATGTTCGGCTAAATCCTCCTCAATTGTTTCCTCAAGTTGTGATGTATACGAACCCATTAATTCATTAAACTTATGGTTCCCGGTTAGGAGGCTTTCCTCAAAAATTTTCTAAAGGGTCTTATTAAAAGGAGTTGATCCTAACAATGATTGTTTAATAGAAGCCACACATGCACATAATTCATCAAACCTATCAAACTTTATACCCATCTCCTCTTGTATATATCTAAGATCACTTAAAAATTCATTGGAACAACAGGAAGCAAATCTATCCGTGTAAAGTAATTGTTCCTCTATTGTTAATGATCTAAATGGAATTTCATCCGCCATGGTGACAAATGAAAATGGTTTTACAAACAAAGGGCACAAAGAAAAAGATAGACTAAAGAAATCTAATAAAAAGAAAAATAAAAATCTCACTAGAAAGGAATCTAGTGAGTAGACCTAATAAAATAAAATTTCAACCTAAACAATAACTATTCCCCGGCAACGGCGCCAAAAACTTGATGCGTGGTTTTGCAACCTTACAACAGGTTTTACCTCTCGAGGGATCTCAAGAGGCTTACAACCCCACCAGGCAGTGTACCTGACCGATGTAGTATAGTGTAGTGGTAAGTACGGGGGATTGATCGTTCTCCACAGGGAATAGTGTTCGTTAGGTATGAAAAACTACTTTAATAGGTCTAAGGGTGAGAGAAGATTCTTTTTATGTTTTTATAATTTTATGAAAGCAAGTAAAATCTCGGGTTTGAAAGACTGGGCGGAATTAGTTGCTAGTCAACTAACCCAAATTACTACGAATGCAAATAAAATAAAATAACTGAAAATGAAAAGGTTGGTAAAACTTATGTGGGAAGAAATGTGTTTACTTAGATTTCCTTACTCCCTAACTATCTTTTACCGGTTGATTAGTGTGTATTAATTGCGTGGATGACGGGTGTATTCCTTAATACCAATTGTGGGGTGGCGTACGTACTTCCCCAACTCTACAAGCTCCTACTTCACTCCTATGTCGAGCCGGCTAGGAAGCTCCTAACATGGGATCACTAGAATTCGCTTGTGCATTAAATACAACCATAAAAACCTTAGTACGCATTGGTTCATGTTTCTTAAGACGTTCAAGCAAGTTACCGAATAGGAAGTTAGCCAGTTTTCTTAAGCCTAACATAGATGAACAATCATCCAATACAACTAATAACACACTAATAACCAATAATTAATAGCTAGGTTTCATTAGATCTAAGCAAACACAAGATAAATCTAGCCTAGCATGTTAAACAAAAGACAAGAACAAGATAGAATCAAACAACACATAGACATATTGAATGATTAATTGATAACTTATCTTCAATGTAACATGGAAGATCTCAAGGCAAAAAGCTTTGAAAAAGCTGCTAAAATCGTCTTAGGGTTCTTACACACAAAGTTCCACAATAAGTTCCACACTAATGACAAAAAATTGCAAAACTATATATAGACTTTCAGATCTGACGGCGTCACGTTATGGAGTGTGACGCCGTCACCTCGCCGCTTTTAGGGTTCCCGGATGGCCTTCTTGACGCCGTCCCTCTTTAGCTCTCCAAAATCCGTTCTGGCTTATCAAGGCTTGACGCCGTCAGAATTAGGCGTGACGCCGTCCCGCTTTAACTTATACCGTGACGACCTTGATCACATTAAAGGGTGACGCCTTCAGAATTTCCATGCAAAATTTTCTGGCTTATCATGAGTAATTTTCATATCCACCACTTTTGCCAAGCCATGACGCCGTCAAGAACAAATCCTGACGCCGTCAAAGGTACTTTCCAGCACAATTTTGAGACTTTGTCGTTTTCTTCACTTTTATGCTCCAAAAACGTCCAAAATGCTTCCTTTTCCATATTTCTTCTCAAAAGTACCTAAAATGACAAAAGGAACGATTTAGGGCAATATTTGATCAAATAAATACGATTTAGGGCTTAAATGACCCCTTAAAAGCGGTACACTTTTCGCTTCATCATGAACACTTTGAGAGATTTTTTCAAAAATTTGGTTTATGGCAATCGTGGAAGAATACCAAAGATCGACCATTTTAATTAATGTATGGAGTTATAAGGATGGTTAGGTTAGGCTCAAGTTCCCACGATCCCGCCAGAGCCGGAGGGATCTACCCAGGGACAATCCAGTAGTTAGTGTAGAAGTCCTTAGGTATGATTAAAAAAGGAGAAAAATGGATAAGGGAAGAGTGCCGACTGAGATGGAGCTAGTACTGGACCAAACCCAACAAGGTGCTAGTTATGAAGTCTCGGTAAGCACTGAAGGGGTTGAAGAATGAAAAAGAATTGTAAAGATAAAGGGTGAAAAGAAAGAAGCCCTCCTTACAACTTAGGCAGAAACTGGGTCAATTCATATGCTGTCAGAATCACTTAGTTGATTGCTGACATTGAAGACAAAGTATCATGGACCCAGTGATACGCTGCACAACCCTACCTAGCCACTCAAGGTCCCTCAAAGGATTCTTGTTTCAATTGTCATGGAGTTCAGTACATTTCTATCGTCTCTCTCACTCCGAGTTAGATGATATTGAAAAGGTGGCAGTCCTCTCCAGCCTCCGATCACCAAATCAAAACGCACAATTGAGTCTAGAGCCACGAGATGCATTATAAGATCTCATAGGGACACGAATTATCTCTACACTGGTAGTTCAACATTAAGGACACCAGTTGTAAGCTTATGAGTCCTACGCAGATCTTAGCAATCTGCCAGAACATTTATGAGAGAAGTTACAAATGTAACTCTCAATGATTGAATGGAAATTCCTGCCAGGGTCAACATTAAACAGCCCTAAAAGCAGGTCACTTCGGTAATTCCTCGTGGATTACGCTTAGTGGTCACGGTGGTTTCAAACGGTCTACAGTCGTAGAGTGAACTCCAGCGACTCACCTAATCATTGATGTACTACGGTACGATCTTAAAAGGCCCTCTGTGGGTTTTCGATTAGGAACGGTCTTGGTAAGGATTAGAGAAAGTCTTCACACTATGCTGTTGACGATTTCGAAGTCCAAACCTGTAAGTACCGGTCGATTTGTTGCTAACTATCGTATGCAGGAACCTCTGGAGATTGTAGCTGTGGAATGCTGTAGCTAGTTGCTGGTGTAGCTGGTTGCAGACAAGTTGCCAATTCTCTACCACATGTTCACACTACATCAACAATGCAAGTCAACAAAGTCATGATCAACCTAAAAGACCTTCAACACTGCTTCTGCTAACTCTGATGCTAAAGATCATGACCCAGAATAGTGTGAGCATGTCGGCTCAAAGTATATCTCATCACATGGAGGCTTACAACTGAAAGATGACTTGGAGACTCAAGTGGGATGATATTTTCAAAGAATACTCAAAATCATCCAAGACAAAGAATAGTCATCAAAAGATCACTGCTGAAGGCACAATGACTAATGAATATGAAGAATCAATGTCTACGAGCTACGAAGTCAAGATTCATGAAAAGAGTTCTTGAAGTCTGAACATTGTTTTCGGGGTGACCTCCCTTAGGGGGAGATTGTTAGGAATATAAATATTCAGTTGAAGACTCGGTCACCCCGAGCACTCATTTATGTTAAACAGCTCGTAGCATAACTAGTAATATTAGTAGTAGATTAGTTATAATTATTATTGTGGAGTGGGTCGGGTCTTTACCCATTGTCAGCTTGCTCCACAGCCCGGTAGGGGCAATCTAGCTAGTTATATCAAGTAGTATAAATAGCCCTCTCCTCATGTGGAGAGGGTTGGACCTTTGCAATCTTTCAATTCATTTTTCTTCTTTGGTTTCTCTCTCTAAGGTTCCACTTCTCTTTCTCTCTCTCTTATTCTTCTCCATTCGATCCAAATAGAACTCCCAAACTAGTGTTTATTAGCTTATGAATATGCTACATACATTCTACTCAAACAAGTCCTTTGGGAGACACGTTTACATCACTGGATAACCAACTTGAAATTATTACCCATCCCGGACAAGTCTTTTCGATTTCTGACATTTAGCTTTCGTCAATTCGAGGGTTTATATCTGAGTCGAGCACTTTTGAGATTCAACTTCGATCACATTTTAATCACATTTCTCCCCCTCAAAAATAGCATTTCGATGGTATTTTTGATACCGATTGATAAAAATCATTGTTTTTGGAAAGCTAATAGGGAGAAACAAATTTGCATGAACTTTTGGAACATTTTTTTTTCTTTTTAAACTCCCCCTGAAATAAAGCATATCTTCAAACATTTGAGTTTAAGAGGGAGTTTTCTTTTTTTTTTTTTTAAATCTTGAGCACAGAATTTTGAGAAAGATTTTGAAAAATCTTGAACATGTGCTCAAGATTTTTTTTAATTTGCCATTAACATTGCGACTCCTGATCTGAAATAATCAGAAGTCATCAATGTAGCGCGGGTTTCGTACTGAAATATACGAAAGCCGTCATTTAAGTGCGGGTTTCGTACTGAAGTATACGAAAGCCATAGAGATTTTTAGGATAAGTGCTTGAAAAATATATAAGATCTTTATTTTGAATGAGTACTTTCCTTTCTTTGAAGAACGGGTCCTGAACTGATGTGTTCAGAAGCTATTACATTAAGCTCGGGTCCGAAACTGAGTTGTTCCGAAGCCATAATGAGATCTTAAGAAACGACATGTTTTGAAAACATTTAAATGAACTCTCGCTCAAGCATCTGTACATGCCCGTATCATTGTTAAATGACATTTCTAGGTACGTACAGAATATCGATTATACGAGAGACATGTCGTTAGAAGAATATTTTTTGTTTTTATATTTTATATTGTTTTTGTATTTTTGAAAGTTTTCTATTTTTTATTTTGATTTTGTTTTTATAAAAGAAATGGAAAATAAAAAATAGAAGATAGAGATAATGATTTTGAAGAATTTACAGAATTAGAACCCTCTGATGAACTGGTTCTGAGATAGTTGAATCACATGCCACCAAAGACGAAGAGATTTTACAAATAACAGTGTTAGAAGTGCATGAATCATCACAATGAGGGTGTTGACTATCAACGGTTGTAATGGTTTCTACTTCCTGTTGGTGATTGTCACTATTCTTTGTCTTGGTGCAACTATCAAAAATCTTCCCTGTGGGAATCCATCTAAGACTAACTGTTTTAAAAACTCTTCTCGTAGGAATCCACCTAAGACAAGATCTAGGAGTTGTTTTCTTATCAGATGCAGCGGAAGTCTCATTTTGAGAAAGACTACGTCCTGTAGAGATCCACCTAGTAGGTTTCTTAGCCTCTTGCTTCTTATCAACGGGTTTATTTCTATTTGATGTCTTAGTGGATTGTGCCTTAGCACTTGATTTTTCTTTGTTGTTCGAAGAGGAATTTGAGTTCTTAGTGTTGCATTCTACGTGCATAGCATTTTCATTTGAGCAACTACTCTTAGATGCAAGCCAATCCCTAGTCTTTTGTAGAGTGTTCCTAGGTAATGGTTTACTACTACAAGCAGTGCCTTGTAATGTTGTAGAATTCATCACCCTAGATGTTGTTCCAAAAATTCCATCTTTTCGAATCTTTGCCTTTTTCCTAGCTCCTTCTTGATTGTGATTGTTGACCATGTCTTTTGAACCAACAGATTCTTTAACAGTTTTTTTGGTCACATTCGGTGAGCTATTCTTAGGGGCACACACATTAGGAATTATCTTGTTGTCTTTTGAATTTGTTGTAGCATTCCTAGACTCTTTTGGATTATCTTTTTCACTTTTGTCTATCACCCTATATGTTTGAGATGTAGAGGCAGACGCAGTAGTGGGACTAATCCTATAAAGATAAGGTGCTATCACATTCGATGTTTCGACAACTGCTTTCCCTTTATCAGCAAATTTTGCTTTTTCACTTTCTTTTGGCAAGGGTGTTGGAGTGGCTGGTTTTGTCAAATCAATTATCACATCAGCTTTGGAACACTTTGAGAAATTGACATTTTTGGTTTTGCAACCGCTTTGTTTGAAGTTGATGGTTTTGCAAACTTAGTTTCCTTACCCTGCCCTTTTTGACTATCAAGCTGAGACTTCAAGAGATCAATTTGTTCTTGCATGTTTTTGTAAGAACGCTCATACGACAATTTTTCATACTTGCATTCTTCCTTTTTCCAATCAAGTTGTTTAAAATATGTGACTTTTTTCCTTTTCAAGCTTAGCAAGTGCATTTTCATATTTTAAAACAATTTCAGAAGTCTTAGCTCGGAGTCTTTCATCGTCTTCTACAGAATATGTTTGGTAAATTATGCACATAATATCAGTTGACAGAGCTATTTCGAAGAGAGTGTCATTGTGTTTTTCCAAAACTTTGATGTGTTCAATGTTTTCATTAGCTTCCTTCACCAGGGATTTGTGGTCCTTGACAAAGTCGGCTGTTTCTTTCAGAAGAGCATTTTCAACATTAAAAACTACCGCATAAATTGTAGATAGTGTAGGATTGATTTCTGTTTCAAACATCTTTTTCTGTTCTGTATGAAAACTTGAATACCAGTCGTTGAATTTGATATTTGTTTTGGATGCCACAATCATTTGAAGCGTTTCAACTCTCTTTTTAAGATCATCCAAGTATAGTCTAGCGTTACTTGTGTTAAAAGTTTTACTAGAGGACATTTGTTCAATGTTAGAAAGATGTTTTGAAACAACTTTTCGTTTTGAGACAGCAACTGGTTTTTTGAAAAACATTGGTGACTCTTTTTGAACAAGATGTATGCCAGAAATTGTGTTAAGCATATTATAATCAATTGGTTTAATTTATGGGTTCATTTGTCTCATTTTAATTCTACTCTCTTCGGCGAGCTCAATCGTTTCATAAGAATCCCGAACTTCGGGAGGATCATGATTATCATTTAGCACATTACCATTATATAACACATTCTGTTCTTTCTGAGCTTTCTTGAGATGATAAGGGTTTTCACAACCGATAGCCATTTTCTTCATTGTATGTAAAATCGGATTTGGATATTTGATTAGCATATTTTGAGTTTGAGCAGAATGACCCGTTTTTACAAGCAACTCTTCCAACTTTTTAATGGTTTCTTGTTTGTCAATGATTTCATCAAGAAGATCATTTTCACGTTTTGAAAACCTTGCATGCAACTCTTTCTTTTCTTTTTCAAGATCAGAACAAGTTGATTTTTGTTTAAAAAGTTGGTTGGTTAATTCTGAAATTTCTGTTTTTAAGGATTTAATTTTCATGTTCAAATTAACATCGAGTGTGTCATATTTGATTTGAAAATGTTTTTCTCTTAAAACAGAATCTCTATAACCAGTTTCAAGTTCTGACTGTCATTTGTTATTAAATTCAAAAGCTTGTTCATTCACCTTATATCTCTCAAGCTCAGCGGTCAATTTAATTTTCGCGGTTTTAAGTTCGTTATTGACCTGTTTCACTTTTTCAATCTCAATACGACAATTATTCAGTAATGATTCAAATAGAGCATGGGTTTCCTCATCATTAGCATCATTTTGTGCAACTTGAACTTCATTAGGATTCATATCTGGAGTTGCCAAATTTATATTGCTACAACTTGGAGTGTCCTGTATCATAAGTAGGTTCGAGAGGCACAGAATGTGGCTTTATATGAGCAAACGGATTAACATCATTACTTGGATTTAGTACCTCATGGAGTGGTTCTGTGTCATAAGTAGGAGGAATGTCAAAATCACTGCATGATATTGTTTCTTGCTGATTAGCCATAAAGTTGGAGATTCTAGTGAGTTCTGCAGTATTATCATTAACTCTTGTTGTAACCATGAAGTCATATTCCTCTGCAGTCAACGGTGTTCTCGAGTCTTCTTTTTTGGCTAGCATCAACATGTACTGGAGCTTTTCTAGCTTCGTCATTGCATTGACATTGCAATATCTACCAATGTCACTACTGTGAATATCAGATGTAGGTTTCTGAATCGAAGTCATAAAACAATAATTCTCATTTTGAATAACCCCATTCTGATTCACAAACTGATCCATGTAATTTCCAGTATACTGCCCTGCATGTTGCATCTGATTCCCTATCTGTATTCCCATAGCATTTCCTTGCTGATTCTCAATAACTTCAACCATTTGTCCTTGTTGACCCATATATAACTGCGTATTGTCAGTGTACGATGAAATCCAATGGTTGTTGTTATGTGGTTGTATGTTCAATGCCCTGGATAATAAAGCAAAACCATTTGCCAAAGCAGTTGTGTGATTATCTTGCTGAGTGGCCATTGATGAAGTTGTATGATAAAGATGATGTTGGATCGGTTCAAAGAAATAGGAGTGGGTTGGTTACGGTTCACGAGTTATGTTTGGTTTAAGTCCTTTGTCGTTTTCCTTGAAGAGTCGTTGAGAAACTTTGTAACTCGAGAAACTTGGTAAATTGAGAAACTTGGTAACTTGAGAAACTTGATAAGTTGTGAGAAACTTGATAAGTCGTGAGAAACTTGATAATTCGTGAGAAACTTGGTAACTTAGTCACAAACTAGGTAAACTTCACAAACTTGATAATGTTGTCACAAACTTGATAAAGTAGTCACAAACTTGGTAAACTTCACAAACTTGATAACGTCAAGAAACTTGATAACTCTCAAAAAACTTGATAAGTAGAAACTAGATAACTAGAAACTTGATAACTAGAAACTAGATAACTAGAAACTTGATAACTAGAAACTAGATAACTATCTCACAAAGTCAATAAGCTCACAAAGTTGATAACTTAGAAACTTGATAAGTGAAGAAAGTTGGTAAACCAGAAACTCGGTATCTCAATAATCCTAGAAACTCGACAGCCTCTGTAGAAACTCGGTAGCAATGATAGAAACTCGACAAGGTTCAAGAAACTCGACACTACTTTCAGAAACTCGATAAGCTCACAGAAAGTCGATAAGGTTCATAGAAAGTCGATAGAACTTATAGAAACTCGATAGGTCAATAAAAAGTCGATAAGTACCACAGAAACTCGACAGGTTCTTAGGAAACTCGACAGAATGTAGAGAAACTCGATAGGTTCTTGAGAAACTCGACAAGACTTTCAGAAAGTCGATAAGGACAGAGAAACTCGAGAGATTGCAGAGAAACTCGATAACCAGTCCAGAAACTCGATAAACCTGAAGAAACTCGAGATTACTTTCAGAAACTCGAGAAACTTGATAGAAACTCGAGAGATCTTTCAGAAACTCGAGAAACTTGATAGAAACTCGAGATAACTTTCAGAAACTCGAGAAACGTGATAGAAACTCGAGAAACTTGATAGAAAGTCGAGAGATCTTTCAGAAACTCGAGAAACTTGAAACTTGATAATCCCTAACTCGAGAATATCAAGAAACTCGACAAGAAACTCACTAACTCGTGAGAAACTCGATAAATTGTCCAGAAAGTCGACAAACTAGTCTGATGAACAGTAACCCGTAAAATCTATCCTAGATCAATGATTTGGCTATTGATACCACTTGATATCCCAATAAATCTATCCTAACATACAACTAATTCACTAGATAAGATCAATAGAGAAGAGTGGATTATGAAAGAGAGCACTTTTATTCACACACTAATCTTTGATAGAATACCTAGAGAGAGAATACCACCAATGACCAACCTTTCCAAGTGAAGGTATGGTTGGTATTTATAGTTTTTCTTGATGGATAGGCTTTGGGCTTGGACATGGGCTTTTCTTTTACACATAAACTTAACCTATTAGCTTAACAAGCCCAAAGTCTTTTCTAATAAATTACACAATGACACACGTTAATAAAAATATTACAAACGACATATGACCATCACTTTTTATAAATCCTAACACTAGACATTCATAGTTTATAGAGTAGTTTTTCATAAGTTTTGGTTTGTCATATTTATGACAACTTTGGTTTGAAGTACAAATGGTGCGTTTGTTTTCCCATCTTTATAACGTGCTGAGATGTGGGATTTACTCACATACTATGTACTTAAATATTTTTTTGTGTAATAAAATTTACCGTGTGTATGAAACACCTTTTACCCAAAAAATGGGGTCAAAACGGGTGAATGACTAAAATAAACAACAAAGTTACTTATTAGTACATGTTTGGGCTAAAATGGGTGAACGGGTGCAATATATACAACAAAGATACCTATTAGTCCAAACGTGTACTAATAAGTAACTTTGTCATTTATATTACACATGTCTTAACCCATTTTAGCCCAAACTTGTACACATTATTTGTGTGGTTTCTTGCATTCATAAGAGTTCCTGCCATCATTTGATATCAAGAGCATAAGGTCAGAACGGAAATCACACAACTTATTGGAGCCAAATTGCGAGAAGCAAAAAAAAGTTTTGTTCGGTTCGGTTTGTCATATTCTGCACACCCGTAGGAAAATTGTAATACCCCGTAATTTTCCCAACGTGTTTTTATACGGAGAACCGACGATTTGTTTCGAGTTTGGTATTATTTACAAGATACTAGGCGTATGTATAATCGATTTTATTGGAAATATTATTTTGAGCACGATGGCGTAAATCCCATGGCTTAAATCGGACATTTGCTAGACCAAATGGGTCCCACACCATAAGACCATAAAGATAAGGCAAATTGCAAAAGCAGTCCCTGGAAGAAAGTTACGCTGCCGCCCCCTATACTTGCAATGTTGCATTTTTGGTCCCTATGTTTCCACTATAAAAGAAAACTTATAACACAAACCCTAACACTTATCACCTCCCTCCTCCTCACATAGCAGCCGCCGTCATCATCTCCGGCCAACCATTGTCACCACCACCGCAACCTTCTCAGCCACTAGCCGCCGCTATCAGACGCAAGAAGAGATCGAGTTAGGGTTTCGTCTAGGGTTGACTGTGGAGCCGCCACCATTACCACAATTGCGCCACCACCACCTTCTCCGTCCCACGTCACTCCCCTCACGTTTTTGGTATGGTAAATCGTGAAACCCGCGTCATATGTGTTATTTTATATTTAATAGCCGACTATAAAAGGGTTGTGTTACGTTTTCGTGGATTAAATGGATTTAAAAACGGAAATAAATTGATGTTATTAGTTTTGTGATTAAAAACGGATTAAAACGTGTTCAGGAAATAGATTCGTGTGGTAAGAAAGTTAACAAAGCGTGTTTTTGGTGATGTGTTGATTACGGGCCGAGTGTGAAACTCATATGGGTCGGGTCGACCTAAATACGATTATTGTTGTAGATTTTAAAGTTGATTTTAATGTGGCTATTGTTGTGTTTGATTGTTTTTGGTCCTCGGTTGGTATAACGAGACCTCAAGGGCGCTCTTTTGTGTTTGTCGCCTCGGTCTCAGTCAAAGAAAACACCACGAAGGTGTTAAGCCCTCAAGGGTGTCGAGTTGGTTATTTATTTTGGGTCACGGTTTGGTTTTGTGTTTGATGATTTGATTTTCTTGTTTGGTTATGATTGATTAAGTGGCGTTGGGATTGTTTTTGATTGTGTTTAATATTATTAGTGTTGATTTACAATAAACGTGAAACTCGTATAGGGTAATTAGGTTGTTGTTTTGGTTAACGAGACATTCACGTAGAGTGAGCTCGCTTGGTTTAAGCCTCGGTTTGACTAACACCCACGTAAGGTATGGTTGTGTTTTGCCTTTGGTTCGATTAACACCCGCAAGGGATGTGGTTTGGTCTCGGTTTAGCCGCAAGCACCAAGGGGTGCTCACGTTTTTAACTCTCGGTTCACAGGTAACACAAGGGTGTGTATATTTGTTGAACTTTGATTTGTTGTTCATGGGCCTCAAGCCCAGTAATCAAGGGTGTATGGATTTGTGTCAATGGGCCAAAGCCCAAGGAAAATTAGTTGTGATTGGTATTTGATTTGGGCTTCAAGCCCATCAGAAAAATTTAAGAGTGCGTACAGTTTGTATATAAAGTAACATTATTTTTACTTGGGTAATATACATTTTTGGTAATGGTGTAGTCTTTTGATGTTTTGGATCGTTGGTACGTTTCGGAAATCAAACCTGGGATTGTGATTTGAATTTGGATAATACAAATACTTAACGGATTAAATGTTTGGATTGCGACTATTATTATACTTGGACATTTGGACATATATTGGACATCAGACATTCTTGGACTATTGGACACGAGACGAATACGATATATTAGACTCGAACAAACTTAATATATTAAAATTCGTAACGAACTTACAATATGAAAACAATGTTTAATGACCCATAATTAATGAACACACCTGAAACATTACGCATGTAAAGTCACGTGTTTTAATTTTGATTTTATTTGTGGATTGCTATTTTGGAACTGGGTATGGGGCGGTGTCAGCCTGCGTTAGATTTTGGGAATGATTAATTTAAACGCGAAAACCTTTTGGTTCAACCATATTGTTTTAAACTCACACCTATGAACTCACCAACCTCGTGTTAACACTTTTAGCGTGTTTTCTCAGGTTTAAGGCGATAGCAACTGTTGGAAGGCGCTTAGCAAGGGGCACGGTCATAGACGACTCTGATATAATTGGGACCACTTTATTATTTAATGGGCCTGTATTTCCGCACTATATATTGAATGATGTAAAAGAAAAAGTATATTATACTTTAGCCTGGTTCCGCACTATATATTGAATGATGTAAAAGAAAAAGTATATTATACTTTATTATTTAATGGGCCTGTATTTCCGCACTTATTTAATGGGACCACTTTATTATTTAATGGGTCTGGTTCTGCAATCATTTGGTATAAAGAGCATAGGTTCGGAGAAGAAATCACATAGCTTATTGAAGCCAAATCGCGAGAAGCAAAGAAAAGTTTGTTTCGGTTCGTCATATTCTGCACAGCCGTGGGAAAATTGACGACACATATTCGTTAACCGTTGGATCATTGTGATTTTTTTGTCACGTTGTACAAAACTCACAATTCTAGAATCTCACCAGTTCGGATCTGCATTTAGAATTGTGAATCAGAAGTTATTTTGGTCTAGACGACTCTTTAGTTTTAATAGGTTACTTATTTTTAATGAAGCTTTGTTTAGTTTCTTATTTTAATTTTGGAATGAAAAGATAATTTCTCTTCAAGTCCTAATTGGGCACTTTTTGCGAGTATACCGAATTCTTTATTCTGTGTTTATTCGTGTGGTTTCTTGCATTCACGACAATTTCGCCTTCAGATCCGCTAAACGAAAGAATAAGCGATTTTCATTTTTGACTCCAACAAGCACTTTTAACGATGAGCATCGCTAAAGGTTTTTCAAACTTTGTCTTTGAAGATTTTTTGTAAAAGAAAAAGTATATTATACTTTAGCCTCATTATGTCGTCACTAAAAATTTAATATATTTATATTCTAACACATGATTGTCCGGAATCTTGATTTTTATAATAAAACCCTATTTTTCGAGACGCTGGATGGCACATTAAAATTAGGTTTTTAACTGCAAATTTACGTTGTGTTCTTTTAAGAGCATGTTACAGCAAGTGATCAGATAATCAAGCTTATTATAACAGTTCGGTAATCAACCTAGTCAATATTCCTAAAATATGTGTGACCAAAACTATTTGACAAGAAATGACGTGAGTGAGGGTATGATTGGGATATGCGACCAAATATATGCGTTAAATAGTTTAAGATGGAGGTGGAACATGTGCATGTTCGCAAACCCGAAGATAGTTGTTTGTTCCTAACACATCACGTGACTACTCTCTATAAAATACCAATAATACCCGAGTGACTTAGGCGAATATTAATTAAAATATACCGAGTTGGTGAATAAACTAGCTTTTACCGTGTAAAGCAATATCGGTAAATAAATTTAGTCTGTTTTCTTTTTTCTTTTCTTTTTTTCGTTCAAAAAAAAATTTAGTCTGTTTTTTGAAAAAAAAAAAAAAAAAAAACAGTCTATATCATTTCTAAATTTTTGCGTTATATCATTTCTAAAGTTAAGGTATTAAGTTAATCACAAGTTTTGGTCATTCCAATATGCAAATCATCTGGCAGAACGTTAAAAATATTTCACTGTTAACAAAGAAACTAAAAAATGTGCAAATTTGTTTGACCATATTCTAGGGCGGTCGTAACTCTATTAAAAGGAAACACAAAGTGGTCCATGCATGAACTGTATTCCATGATCTATTTCAAGTCTCCACAACCTTTCTCTATACAAAATTACAAACAAAACAAAGAGTACTTCCTTGCTGTCATTTTTCGCCATTGACATCTTCTCCATCTTCAGCATCTTTTCAAATTTTTAATGACAACCCTCTTCAGATCCAAATCATGCGGTAGTCCTCCTCGACCAAAAGCCTCGTTCTTTCACTATTCTTCGAGTTATTCCAATCAACAAGATGATGATGATAATGATGATGAACTATGCTATTACTATGATCAGGACTATAGTCCAATAACGACACCTTTTATTAGTCCACATCAACAAGGTCATGCTCATTCCAATCAAAATATTAAAATTGTATCCGTATTGTGTGCTGCACTACGTAAGTCTATGCTTACATGTAGTGTGCATGATTCCGATAATGTTTCGGCTTCTCTGGATATTGGTTGTCCCACGGATGTCCAACATGTAACTCATGTTACATTTGATCGTTTCAATGGATTCATTGGTATGCCTATTGATTTTCAACTTGAAGTTCCCCGTAAAGCTCCTAGTGCAAGGTATTATTATTTTTTTATCTAACGTTTTAGAATATAAGATTTGGTAATAATAAGTAAAAATATGAAGTGAATAGAAAATTTGAAGTTGATCTTGGTGCAAGTTAAAAGGAAAAAGTAAAATCTTGAAGTGAATAGTAAATTTGAAGTTAATAATTGATATACAGGCCGGATTACAGGAGAACATAAGGATTTGACAATGTATTGGACAGATCCTATGATACAACTCTTTTCATCAAGACATCCATGAATATTTGGATGACATCAATAAAAAAAATTTACTAAAATTTGTTACGTTAATAAAAACGGTTAATAGTAGGGGTCTTGGATTATTTACATTAAATTGGTGATCCGTGACTATATGTGATGAAAGGTTTAATATTGGTACAACTCAGTTAGCTTCACCGCTAAAGGGCATGGACCTGGTGCAATTAGTAATTGAAAGCTGTATGTAGGTGAGTCTTATAATGCAAAAATCCTGCTTGATAGTGACTCTTTGTCTAGAGTTATATTATGCTAAAAAGAAAAAGACATTTATTCGATGTAAGTAGATTAAATTAAAGCAATGGCTTGCTTTTATTTCTAAAAAGATGTTTTGCGACTAGACCTTTCTAATCTAAATTTTTAAGAGTGAGTGTGATTCTCAATTGTTGGCGACGATAATGGATCGTGACTCGTGAGAGCTATTAACAGGAAAAAGAATACCTTCGTGTATATGGTCATATAGACGAAGGTTGATCACATCGAGGTGGGATAAATCATTTAAATGAATGTCTTGTTGTGTTTGCTTGCCTTTTTGTTTCCTTTTAAGCTTTAGAGTTCTCCATAAGTAAACTATAATGGCTTCATGATCGGAATGAGGTTTTTTACCCATGTCTTGAGCAAAGGTCCCGAAACATCTTCATGGTCATGGTAATTAGTCATCCACGTTTAATAGAATCATTTATCTTATATTCGTAAATATGCGCTATCATTAACCTTATTCATCCTTGTTTTCATTAGTAAATTGACGAACTTGATGCCAATAATCCTATTTGATTATTTTATTTTAATGTATCAGTGTGTGCGTGTTTGGTGTATCTGTTGAGTCTATGCAATGTTCTTACGATGAAAGAGGGAACAGCGTGCCAACAATTCTTTTGATGATGCAAAACCGTTTATATTCAGAAGGTGGCCTTCAAGTAAGCAAAAGACATATCTCTTAAAGTAAAATTATGCATCATTCAAACCTTCAAATTTTTACATGTTACATGATGAAGGCAGAAGGTATATTTAGAATAAATGGGGAAAACGGCCAAGAAGAAGATGTTAGGAAGCAGCTAAACAGAGGATTTGTGCCCGATGGAGTCGATATCCATTGCTTGGCTGGTTTGATCAAGGTATGCTGGTCACCATTTTCTGTGTGGATTTAGCTATTCAGTATCAATTGTTAAAAAAAATTGCAAATCGGTACAACAGGCATGGTTTAGAGAACTTCCTACAGGTGTTCTCGATTCTTTGACCCCAGAACACGTCATTCATTGCAATACAGAAGATGAGTGCACTCAGCTTGCCAAATCCCTCCCTCCAACTGAGGCTGCACTTCTTGACTGGGCCATAAATTTAATGGCTGATGTGGTCAAGCATGACAAGCAAAATAAGATGAATGCCCGAAACATTGCCATGGTTTTTGCACCCAACATGACTCAGGTCCACTATCTTCATATACATTCCAACCTTTCACTTTTCAAGGACTTATGTTTTGCTTTGTCATGCAGATGGCGGATCCTTTGACTGCATTGATCCATGCAGTTCAAATCATGAACTTGCTCAAAACACTGGTTATGAAAACTCTTCGTGAAAGAGAGGAATCCTCTTCTGGTTCTGAGCCACTATCTTCATGTGCAAATAATCGATCTCCCAACAATAAAGTCGAATATCCTTACCTTCTAAAGAGTGCCACTTTGAAGAGACTAGGAAGCGAAAATGAAGAGCAATTCTGGAGTTTTCCAAGAAAGAGCGGCGGCTCTTTAGTAGAATATGATTACATGTCGGGCAAAAACTCACCTGTTACATTTATATGTGATTCACTAGAGAGCGAAGACAATACCAAACAGGAAAGACAACATCATAGAGAGGCTGTAATAGATGGGATACTCGAAAGGCTAAGTCTAAGAAAAGGTGTAAGGAGGTTATGCAGGGTAAAATACCCTGTTTTTCAGTTGAGTAAGCCTTCTAAACACACTGGAACCGTGATTGTTGATGCTAAAGGAGGTAGAGAAGCGTGGGCTTGATTCTTATGAAATGAGCATGATTCATAGCATGCAGTAACGAAGAACATGCATTTGCTACCAGTAATTGTATAGTTCCTGGTGGTTAATTGGTCTAGACAATACCTGATTGACCATGTTTAGTAGCTACTTTTAAAGTGTGAAGAAATTATATACTATCAATATATCATAAGTGCTACAGGTGGTAAAATGAGCGGGTTAGTCAAATTAGGTAATAAATAAAAAGTGTGTACCTAGTAACTATATAAGGCTATCTTCATTCTTTAGCGCGAGTCAAAATGGGTCGTGTCCAGTTGAAGAGTTTTCTATTTATTTATAAATATGGTTTTGTTATAAAATTGCTTTGTAAACATGGCCTATTTAGCCCCATCACAATTTTCAAGTAATTTCATTTTTAACCCTTTTTTATAATCCTTTGACCTTACATATAATTTCGTTCATATTTAAAAACTAATATCACATGTTACCTCTATTTTTCATTTATATTTATTCTCCTTTGATATTTTAGGGCCACGCATATATATATATATATATATACTGAACTATATATATATATATATATATATATATATATATTAGGGCCACGCATATATATATATATATATGAACTGAACTTTATACGCAGCCTTTAACCTTTCAATGAATAATTCGTGTATGCATATCACCTTGAACAAATATGCAAATACTTGAGTATTTACCAATGCTCTCAAGTTAGCAATTTAGTTGTGGTGTGGTATGCACACTCAAATACTTATATAACATGTTGTGTTGGTTTTCACTTTCAGGTATTGCTATGCACACTTAAATAATTATTTTTTTATATATCTTACTTTACTAGTCTAGGTGATCATGTAAGTGTCTATCTATGCACAATTTGATTGGAAGGATGACTTATATATCGATCGTAGGCCAAAACGAGTATTAGTACGTTGGCACTTGTGAGCGCCTGTATTGTCATAGTGATCGATTTAATCAAGTGATCGACACATGTGTTACATGCCCACTAATCGAGCTCTTAGCTATTATACTTGGTCCTTTTGCCCACTAATTGAGCTCTTATATAATACCTGGTATCACATACCCTCTAATGGGCTTTGCCCACTAATCGATGTTTTTGATGCACTACGAGCTGATATCAAGCAAACCATGTATAGATCAAAACATTGATACAACTAGTGAAACACAAAGAGAAATTAAACTTCGACATGACCGTAGTGAAAAGTTGCCAATTTAAGGAGAGAAACTTACGGACAGGACTAAACGCGATGAGAAATAAGCTAAGGGATCATACCGGATGCATATGAATACCACTCCTAGTATTGAAAGTATCAATAACTTGATATACAAATCTAATGAACGCCTAGCTTCCATAACCACGGTTCTAACAAGATCAACATAAAAATAACATGTTTTTTACATAAGCTTGGTTCTGTCATGACAATAATACAATATCACATATATCGCATCATATATTGAGCCTCATCATACCTAAGGTAAGTTTGATTATTAGCTAGGGATCTATAATCCGAATGAGATCAATTTGAGTTTGTCTCTATCTGTGTGACCGTAATGACTCAGACTCAGTTATTAGTTCGATTCAGTACAACCAAGTTATTAGTCATTATCAGAATAGCTTAGTTACAATTTCATATATACTATAGCTCACGTTTCAGATTTAGACTCAGACTCGTTTACTCACTAAGTCATCAGGATTTATCGTGCTCAGTTTTCATGTTTTTTAGGGTAGGTTTTTTGGATGTTGGGGCTTGTAGATTAAGAAGGTGACCAGAGGGAATGGTAATGCTCATGTATAATGACTCAGACTCAGTTATTAGTTCGATTCAGTATAGCCAAGTTATCAGTCAGTATCAGAATAACTCAGTTACAATTTCATATTTACTATAGCTCACGTTTCAAATTTAGATTCAGACCTGTTTACTCACTAAGTCATTAGGACTTACCGTGCTCAGTTTTCATGTTTTGCAGGGTAGTTTTTATGGATGTTGGGGCTTGTAGATTAAGAAAGTGACCAGAGGGAATGGTAATGCTCGTGTATATAGGTGAGGGCATCTCTTCCAATCCTTTGTTATTCAGCTTATAACGCCCAAACAATTACAATTAACTATCTTTTCATGTTCAAATTGTATTAGTTGTTGGACATATAATCTTTGCATATCAAAATAGTACAGCAGCCTGCATAGTTACAGTATAAAGCAATATTATATTAATGTTTAAGTTATTGTCTAGTCAAGTCAAATGTGACAAAATCTGTATATATGTTTAGTCACGTGTAGGAAAGGGTATTGTATAGCAGTTACTATGTAAATGTCGGTTTATATGCCAGTTATAGTTGGTCAAAGGGACACACCGTTTTGTTTAACGGTTAATAGTATTATCCAGCGGTTAACGGTACTAGAGGCACCGCTTGGCCTAGTATTTAAAGGGTCAAATTGTACACATTTATTATCATCAATACAACACAGTTTACCACCATTTTATGATTGTTTTCCCTCCCTTTTATCTTTCCCACGAAACAATTATGTACAGATCAAATTCTAACATGGCATCAGAGCCTAAAGAACCTAGGACCAGTGAAGATTTAAACCGAAGATTGTGGCTAATTAAGAGAGCACTGCATAAACAAGAAAGGCGTTCCGAAATTGATAACCAAGTAAGTCGGTTATCCAGATATGCACATCCATCAGTGAAGATTGGAAAAGAGGATGGTTTTAAGATGTTTCCCAAAGTGCTTCATAGGCAGGGTGGCCAGAGGAAGACACGTATGGATTAGTGGGATCTTGGGAAAAAAGAAAGTGGAAACCATCAAAGTTCAGTCTATATGGATCATGAATACGGTTATTCAAGTGCAGAGGATAAGTGGGCCAAAAACTCAGATATATGCAGTCCAAAACCACAAGTTGCAAATGATTTCACACAACCAATCTTCCCGAAAGGTATGCGTTGTTCTTTCTGTAGTGAACCTTTCCATTTCAGAAGGAATTGTCCCAAAAGAATTGGAAAACTAGAGTTCCTTATCAAGGGAACAGACGGGAAAACATGAGACCAGATTTGGTTCGCAAGTAAAAACAGAAAGCAACACGCAAGTGGGTTAAAGAAATTGTTCTATGGAATGGAAGAATCGTTTGGTGTTGAAGGAAGCCCAGACGGTTTTAAAAGAGAACTTTATAAAGGCAAGGGATGTGTGGATATTTTTAGTGGAAATGAAAGACACATAATAAGTAACGTGTATTTCATTCCTTTACTGAAAAGAAATATGTTAAGCATAGAGAAATTGAAAGAATAAGGGTTCAAAATTGAGTATGATGGTGATGTTTGTTACATTACCAAGAATCTCATGCATAAAGGGAAAGAAAAAGAACTTGTATACAGACACTTAATCCACTGTTGGAGATGTAACGACATGCACTATGGGTATGAGTGTCCCATGTGCAGTCCAGAGAACAAAGAAGAAACAGAAATTCATGCAAGTATGCATACAACTGAGAAAGAGACTAAGGATCAAGGAAATGAGAAACAAGCAAGTTATGATCCCGTTTATGAACGAATAGTCCACTGTTGGACTTGCAATGATCATCACCCCGGTTATATGTGTCCTTTAAAGGAGGACTTAATTGATGATCAAAGTTCTTACACCCTAACAACAAAAGGGACAAAAAAAGGAAGTTCCAAGAGGAAAAATAAGGCACAAAGTGAAGAGATACAGGCTCATCTCATTAAGGAAGTAGTCAAGAAACAGGAGGAAGAGAAAACATGTATATGGAAGCATTTTGGGAAAATCAAAACCGAACCTGATCAAGTCAGTAGCAGTCAAGAAGGACCAGTTGTATATCCAGTTCATGATTCTGCTTTGGACAATTGTGTGACATTCATGGACTTTCTCCACATTGCCACACAGATAGAAGTTCATAAGATCAAGTTCAAGGCCGAGTTTGAAAGAACAGTTTCTTGGTTCTTAAAGGACTTCCTCAATTTCAGTATATACATGCCTATAACCACCACTAGACCATTTGAGAAGGAAAGTAGACTTATTTGATCTCTACACGAATGTGGAGAATTTCTGTGGAATAGAGACAGTGAACAAACATTGCTTATGGGTTCCAATAGCATTGAAGATGGGATATGGATATGGACTGCCTAAATTAGACTTGGAAGATGAAATAGTGAAGACTTTAAAAGCAATCTACGGCAAGTATTTGCAAATGCTGAATTGGTACCACTTAAAGCACAAAGGAAGGGAAATCCAAGTTAAAGCAAGTGAAGACAGAAGTGAATTAACGATGAACCAAAAGAAAGAGCAGATTAATATCCTACCACCCAAGAAACGGTCAAAGACCAGCACAAGCAGCAGTGGAAAATAAATTTGAAGATATTGATATGCAAAGCTTAGGGGGGTAAATGTTGGACATATAATCTTTGCATATCAAAGTAGTACAGCAGCCTGCATAGTTACAGTATGAAGCAATATTATATTAATGTTTAAGTTATTGTCTAGTCAAGTCAAATGTGACAAAATCTGTATATATGTTTAGTCACGTGTAGGAAAGGGTATTGTATAGCAGTTACTATGTAAATGTCGGTTTATATGTCAGTTATAGTTGGTCAAAGGGACACACCGTTTTGTTTAACGGTTAATAGTATTATCCAGCGGTTAACGTTACTAGAGGCACCGCTTGGCCTAGTATTTAAAGGGTCAAACTGTACAGATTTATTATCATCAATACAACACAGTTTACCACCATTTTATGATCGTTTTCCCTCCCTTTTATCTTTCCCACGAAACAATTATGTACAGATCAAATTCTAACATTAGTCAAGTTTTAGAATCAATGTGTATGATTTTGAATATGTCATTAGTTATGGGTCAAAACAGGAGCGTTGGGTTAACACATGCACTCGTAGTATTTATGCTTCCACGTATTAATTTTATAAAGTTTATGTCCATATTTTAAGTCATGCAGTATATGTGGTATTTTTTTTAAAAAATTACGGGCGTATTACTAAAGCTTCTTGAATAATTGTGACAAGTTTGTTAGTATGTAGACAAGAAAAGAGTGTTTCCTATTCGTTTTTTTAAAGTTAAAATGCATGTAAGTTGTAACTATTCTTTTTCTAAGGGCATCCACATTGCTAGTTTTATCAAAAGTCTAAAGCCTATATAAAGCTTTATCTTTCATTATAATTATAGTGATCTTTTGTTTCATATACATGTAGCATGAAAAAGTTCATATTCTTGAACATTTTCATAATTTAATGTACGTGTTATTATGAATCATTCGAATATCTATAAAAGGTTTATACATAGTTAACATAAGTTTAAAATATCATGTCGAATGTGGCTGCCAAAAAGGATACAATGTGGGTTAAATGGGTTAATGTTCAAAAACTGAAGGGAAGAAGCATATGGGAAGTAAAGTGTGATAGCAATAGTAGTAGCCATACGGAGAAGCCTTCTCGATATGAAGAACATAATGAAACAACATGTGTACTTCAAAATAGGCAATGATCTATCTGTTTCAGCATGGTATGACAAGTGGAGTACAATTGTCCCATTGAGTGAGTTTATAACCACAAGAATGATTTATGATGCTAGACTGCAAAATGATTGTAAGCTGGCAAGTCTGATTCAAAATGGAAACTGGTTCTGACCTGCTGATTGGATGACTAGATTTCCAGTGTTAAGAAAAATTCAGATTCCACTATTGACAGAGGAGATAAAAGACAAAGCAGTATGGGTAACAAGAACAGGACAAGTGATAGAATATAGGACTAAAGCTGTGTTAAAAATATGAGCAGTGACAATCCTAAAGTAAGATGGAGATCTCTGATATGGTTTGCACAGTACATTCCAAGGCATTCTTTTGTGCTTTGGATGGTTGTACAAAACAGGCTGATCACTCAAGATACAATTGCAATTTGGAAACCTAATGAGCCTAAGAAATGTGTTCTTTGTACTCAATGCCCAGATTCAAATAATCATTTATTCTTTGCATGTTCATATTCTAGCTTTGTTTGGAATGAAATGTAAAAGGTTTTGAACAAGAAAGTTATTTATGACTGGAGCATCATTGTTGAGGAGATGGCCAAGTTGAATGTTAATAACAGTATTGGAAGTGTAGTTAGAAGATTGGTATTTAGAGTTGTGGATTATTTCATTTGGCGGGAAAGGAACACAAGACTGTTTAAGCAAGTTAAAAGAAATGAAGAGACTCTTGTGCTGACTATTAAAGAAACATTAAAGCTTAGAATGATGAGTTTCATTGTAAAAGATTTTGATGTTGTTAGAAGAATGGAGGTGATCTGGAATGTGAAGCTAACAAGAATTTAAAAAAGAAGAATTGTTGGTATTATTTGATGTATTGTTGAATACATTTTTGATGTATTCTTGAATACATCAGAATCAAGAGAATTTGAGAGTGAGGACTCATGTAATTTACAAGATACTTTGAATACTATTGCCAAAAGAAACAAAAAACACTATAATGAAGCCATATCTTCCAAACCAAAAAATAAATTGATTAAGAAGAAGAAAGGGGCAGTAAAAGAAAGAAGCAAAGGGTGTGGGGGAAGATTGAGCTTCAATATCCTAAAGAAACGGGAAAAAATGAATAATCTTAATCAGTGAGTGGAGTCGAGATCGAGATCTAATAAAGGGTCATTTGATGAGAGTGAAGCTGATATAAATGACATACCGCGAACACTCCCAATCGACACTTCAAACAACAACAATAACGAACAAGATGATGAAGATGCACAAACAGTACCTCACCCAAATAGGAGTGAATCATTTGGCACGATAGCCACAGATGTAGACTCGGGCAGTGACTTGAAAAGAACTCACGTATCTTCTTCTTCTCGTGAAACAATCAAGGTAAGAACGATCGGTGAAAAACTTGGATTTGTGTGGGGAGATAATATAGGAGGAATGGGAATAGAAAAGTTAGATAAGGGTGGGGATATAAATGAGGGGAGACACTAAGCAAGTTTTTGTAAGGTTGAAAAGGGTGATTGGGTGCAGTTGCTGGTGTTCAATTTTAATGTGGTAATTAATGAAGATTTTATCTCAAAATATTAGGGGTTTGGGTAAGGAAGGAAAATCAAAATGGGTTAGGGAACTTGTGGGAATAGAAAAACCTTTAGTTGTAGGCTTACAAGAAACAAAAATGGACTAGTTAAACGAGTCATTAATTCAATACATGTGGGGTTCAGACGTTTTGGATATGCAAAAGTTGATGCTATAGGAAGTGCGGGTGGGATATTGTTGATGTGGGATAACACGTGTTTTGTTGAAACAAAGGCGATAGGTGAAGAGGGGTATCTTGCAGTCGTGGGAAACTAGAAAGGAAAAAATGGGTTGGTAGGTTTCATTAATGTCTATGGCTCTCATGATATACTAGAAAAGGCAAATCTTTGGTTGAAATTGTCTAGGGTCATTAATTAGATTGATGCGGCTTGGTGTATCTTTGGAGATTTTAATGAAGTAAGAAACAAGGAAGAAAGAAGGAATTCAGGTTTTGATAAAAGAGGAGCATTAAACTTTAATAATTTTACAAATGGTGAATGTTTGATTGACATTCCAATGGGTAGGAAAAAGTTCACGATAATAAGTGATGATGGTTTAAAGTTTAGTAAGATTGACAGGTTTTTAACAAATTCACTTTTCTGTCAAAATTGGTTGTCACTTGTGGTTATTGCAAAGGAAATAAAGCTCTCGGATCATTGCCCGCTAGTTCTCATGGATAAAACTATTGATTTTGGTCCTAAACCGTTTCGTTGTTTTGATGTGTGGATGGAGGAAAAAGAATGTGAAGATATAGTTAAAGATTGTTGGGAAAAAATGGTATATTATGTGAATCCGGATTCAAGATTTAGAGATAAGATGAAAAATGTGAAAGAGGGGTTGAAAACTTGGAGTAAAATCAAGTTCGGTGGGGATTTACAAGACATAGAAAGCCTTAAGAATGAAGCTACAAAATGGGAGTTAATTGCTGAATCAAGAGATCTTGATGAAGTGGAATTGGATAGATGGAAAGAGGCGCGTAAAGGGTGGATGGAAAAAGATAAATATAAGAATGATATGATCAAACAAAAAGCGAGATCAAAGTGGGTATTGGAAGGTGACAAAAACTCAAAGTTTTTTCATGCATGTATGAGAAATAACACAAGAAAAACTAGTTTAAATGGGTTGTTGGTATATGGTAGGTGGTGTGAGGACCCGACGACTCTAAAGACGGAAGTATTTAATTTCTTCAAAAACACTTTTAAGGAAACAAATGAAGTAAGACCATGTCTGAACAATAGCAATTTTAACAGAATCTCAAGTAGTGAAAAGGATGATTTAGAAAGAGATGTTGATGAAGAAGAGATATGGGAAGCAGTAAAACAATGTGGAAGTAAAAAGGCACCGGGTCCTGACGGTTTCAATTTCGGGTTTTTTAAAAAAATATTGGGGTATTATTAAGATTGATTTAGTGAGTGCTATCAAATGGTTTTGGAGTATGGGAAACATTTCAAATGGGTGTAACTCGTCTTTTATAACTTTAATTCCCAAAGTCCAAGACCCGTTGAATTTAAGTGATTATAGATCGATAAATTTAATTGAGTGCTACTATAAGATAATTTCAAAGATTTCATTGGAGAAGAGCAAAATGCCTTCATTCAAGGAAGGTATATTCTTGACGGCGAATTAATTGCAAATGAAACATGTGATTATCTAAAGAAAGAGAAGAGAAAATTGTTCCTACCGAAAATTGACTTTGAAAAAGCTTATGATAGCGTTAATTGGAACTTTATTCAAAATACGCTTTTACAAATGGGCTTTGGAGAAAGATGGTGCAAGTGGGTTCAAATATGTCAAAAATTGGCTTCCGTTTCGGTTCTTGTTAATGGATCACCCACCTTGGAATTCAAGATGGAGAGGGGGGTTAGGCAAGGCGATCCTCTCTCACCATTTCTTTACCTTGTGGCGGCAGAAGGCCTTAATGTGACTTTAAAAGATGCAGTAGCAAATGGTCATTTTAAAGGGGTTAAAATTGGTAGGAGTGATATTCAAATTCCGCACCTCCAGTATGCTGACGATACACTAATATTTGGAGAGTGGAAAGAATCAAATGCAAGAAATCTTATGAGAATCATGGAGTGTGTCAAACAAGCTTCTGGTTTGAAAATAAATCCAAATAAGACAAAATTATATGGAATTGGTGTTCATTATGAGGAAGTCCAGGGTCTTGCTAACAGAATGGGGTGTTTGGCGGGGAAGATGTCGTTTACTTATCTTGGTATTCCAATTGGCCTAAATATGAAAAAGGTCGATAGTTGGAATGTAATTGTGGAAATGTTCAAGAAAAGATTAGGGAATTGGAAGACAAAGATGATTTCGTATGGTGGAAGATTGACGTTGATAAAGTCGGTTCTCGGTAGTTTAGCCCTTTATTTCTTTTCCTTATTTCGTGCCCCTGCTAGTGTTCTTAAATTTTTAGAAAGTATTAGACAACGTTTTTTTTGGGGGGGGGGGGGGTGGTGTAATGATGAAATAAGAAAAATATCTTGGGTTAAATGAGAAGTGACTCTTAAAAAATTTTCGTTAGGTGGTTTAAGTATTGGTAGCTTAAAAGCCTCCAATTGGGCTTTAATAGGTAAATGGTGGTGGAGATTTAGAGTCGAACAAAATAGACTTTGGGTTAGAGTTATTAAAAGTATATATGGTAATGATGGTGGTTTAAAAGATGATGATGGTGTCCATAGAATGTTGAGAGGTTCTAATTGGGGGGATATAGTAAAGACGGGTAGAGATATTCAAAATTTGGGTTTTAATTTTTGTGGCTCTTTTGAAAAAAAACTTGGTAATGGAAATAATACTCTCTTTTGGATAGATAGTTGGATTGGGGATGGGGTGGTTCTTAGTGAGAAGTTTCCTAGATTATATAGACTAGAAATCAATAAAGATATTACGGTTGGTGATAAAAGGGTGTGGAGAAATGATACATGGGTTTGGAGGTGGGATTGGGCTAGAGAATTGAGATGTAGAGACCTATGAGATCTTGAGGAATTAACGGCTTTAACTATTTTGTTCCAAATGTGTTGCAAGAAGATTCATGGAGATGGATACATGACGATAATGGTGCTTTCACGATTAAAAAACTTAGAGAAATGGTAGATGACAAGATCCTAAATCCTACCAATGGTGCTCCAGAGACAAAATGGTGCAAGATCATCCCAAGAAAAGTATGCATTTTTATTTGGCGTCAACAACAAAGAAGATTACCGGTTTACAATTGGCTCGAACATCTTGGTATTGATCTTAACTCAACTCTTTGTCTGGATTGTGGAAATGATATTGAAACGGTGGATCATTGCTTCTTAGGGTGCTCTCGGGTAATAGAGTCTTGGGGTAAACTCTTTAAGTGGTGGAATATGGGTACTTTTAATATTGGATTTCTTCAAGATATTATTGAACACAAAGGCTTGCCAAATTTCCATAAAAAACAAAGAGAGGTTTGGCAAGCGGTTTGTTGGGTGATGTTGTATATGATTTGGAACGCTAGAAATAAGAGAGTTTTTGAAAATAGAGCTTCTAATATGCCGACAATTTGTGATGAGGTACAAGTTCTCTCATTTCATTGGATTTCTAATAGAACAATTTCCTTTGTATTTTGTTATTCGGTTGGTTCGTTAATACATGTTGCCTTTCAAAAAAAAAATGTATTAGTATGTTATTTTTGTATTAGTATGTTTGGTAGTATAAAGGGTAGTATAGAATGGTATAGTATAGTGAATAGAATGTCTTGTTCAAAGTAGATTGTTTTTATGATTTTGAACTTGGGCATGTCCATGGCTAATAAAAAAGCTATGTACTTTTTGTGATTAATATATACTTCACCTTAAATAAATAAATAAAATAAAATAAAATTTTAAAAGTTTCATAAACTGATGATTATGCAAAGAGCATTGCTCAAGCCTCTTACAATATCATCCTACTAATCCTTTTACATATATAATAATATTATATATATATATATTTTTCACTCATTATCTCTCTGCATCAAATCCGTTAGATCTGACACTTATCAGGATCATGTGAGTAAGAGAATAGGTAAGAATAATTTGTAGAGGGAAATAACATTTTTGTTATGCAAACTTATAAACCTATATCAAACTTAGTCACGTGGTACGACTTGAAAATTAAACTACGATACTCCTGAACTCACTATTACACAAAGTCATTTTTGCATTGAGTCACTGAAATACAACAATTTAACTTTAACTAGATTTCAACATATAACATGAAAAACTAATTAAACAACACGAAACTTGAAAGCTTGAACTTGAATTTTTGAATTATAAACTTAATGATTTGTAGAATACCATCCTTGAACTTGAGAATCAGTATGGAACTTTGTAGAAATGGTAATAACACTTGAGAATGAATCCAACCAATCTCCCCTTGATTCAATATTAGAATGTCAGATTACAGAACAAGATAAATACGATAAAGATTGAACACCAACTGTGAACAATCAGGTTGAGAACAACAGAACAACAAGACTGGATCAATAAGATCAGTCGAACGATTTACAAGACCAAAGATTTGAGCCAACTCTTAGAGAGAGATAAGTGTTATCCACTGAAGAAACTGAGCCGTTGAGCTCTGAGCTGGAAGAGACCATAAGTAGGAACCAACTTTGAGAGAAGACAACTATAGCCCCTGCACAATATGAAACACTACAAACAAAGAAAGATACAAGAGGGTTAGCAATAGCAAGTTTCTGTAATGACAGAAACAGCCCCTGAAAGTTTGAAAGGTATTTTAACAACCTCCCTAAAACTTTCACTCCAAACATGTCCAACATACCCAACTGATCACTCAAACACTTGTGACTTTTATAGTCTAAAGCTTTTGTCAAAATATCAGCAATCTGCTGAGAAGTGTGAATTTTCTCAGTCTTAATAACCCTGGCAGAAACCTTCTCTCTAACAAGATGAACATCAATCTCAAAGTGTTTGGTTTTTTCATGAAAAACAGGATTTCCAGCAATTTGTAAATCTGAACTGTTGTCACAATACAACCTCACAGGAAGTAAACCATTAACCCCCATATCACCAAGAAGATTGGATAACCAAATAATCTCACAAGTACATGAAGCCATGCTTCTGTACTCAGCCTCAGTTGAAGATCTAGATAAAGTAGATTGTTTCTTACTTTTCCAGGTAACCAAAGAGTCACCCAGGAAAACACAATAGCCAGACACAGATTTCCTGGTAACAGGACATCTTGTCCAGTCAGAGTCAGCATAAGCTCTGAGCTTAAGGTTTCCATTTTTGTTAATTTGCACACCATTACCAGGTGAGCCTTTCAATAATCTCAAAACCCTCAATTCAGCATTCAAGTGAGACTCAAGGGGAGCATGCATGAACTGACTCAAGCTATGAACAACATAAGAAATATCTGGTTTGGTATTGGTTAAGTAAATTAACTTGCCAACCAGTTTTTGATAGTTCCCAATATTTTTCAAGGCTTTATCATCAACAGACTCAATGTGATTAAGAGTGGTGTTTTCAGGCAAAGGTGTGTCAACAGGTTTGGCAGCAAGCAAACCATATTCATGCAAGAGTTCTAAACAATACTTCCTTTGACTGAAACAAACACCATTATCATTTTCCAAAACTTCAATTCCAAGAAAGTATTTTAACTTCCCTACATCTTTGATTTGGAATTTTGTTTTCAAAAACACTTTGAACTTCTCAATTTCATTAATATCATTGCCAGTTATGACAATGTCATCAACATACACAAGTAAGGCCAAAAACACATTCCCAGACCTCTTAGTAAACAAAGAATAATCATATTTAAACTGCACAAAATCATGTTCATTAACAGTTGAAGTTAATTTTGCATTCCATTGTCTAGGAGCCTGTTTAAGGCCATACATGGACTTATTAAGCTTCACAACCTTATATTTATGATTATCAAAACCAGGGGGTAGAGTCATATACACATCCTCAGTTAAATCACCATATAGAAAAGTATTGTTGACATCTAATTGAAAAAGACTCAAATTATTACAAATAGCAACATTAATCATGCATCTAACAGTAGACATTTTAACAACAGAACTGAAAATTTCCATATAATCAAATCCCTCCCTCTGGCTGAAGCCCTTGGCTACAAGCCTGGATTTATACTTATCAATCTCTCATGTAGACTTATATTTAATTTTTCACAACCATTTACTGCCAACAGGTTTTCTTCCTTTAGGAAGATCACATTCAGTCCAAGTATTATTCCTTTTTAAGGCAGTAATCTCATTATTCATAGCCTGAACCCAATTATTATCCTTAGCAGCCTCATCATAAGAAGAGGGTTCAACAGATTTGTTTAAAGTAGTGGAGAAACAGTAATTAGCAGGGCTAAGATTGGAATAACAGACATATTTTTGAAGCCCATATTTAACACTACTATTAACAACATAGTCATTAAACTTAGCAGGAGCCTTAGTGTTTCTACTAGACCTCCTAAGAGCAAGCTGCTCAGGACTTGGGTTCTGAGTAGGATTGACTTGAGCTGTTTCAGGATTAGAGCTGGAAGGGACATTTCCCTCAGACAGAGTGTTATCACCCATTGATGTTGCAGTGCCATTAGTCTCACCATCAGTAGAAGTATGTATACTTCTAGGGCATGAAGAGGCACCACCATCATCATTGGGTGTTGTATTATTAACTCTCATTTCATCATTGGGATTATGATCAAAGTGTTTCTCATTAAAAAAAATTTGATCATTCAATGTAGAATCAGAGTTCTGATCAGTTTGCAGCTTAGAATTCATTTTGAATGGAAAAACAGTTTCATAGAATTGAACATCTCTGGAATAGAAAATCATTTTAGAGTCAATGCTATAAACTTTGTAAGCCTTTTTTGTAGTAGAAAAACCAATTAGAACACATTTTTCAGATCTAGCAGAAAACTTATCAGAATTGTTGAGAATAGAAGAGAAACATAGACAACCAAAACTTCTCAGATGAGACAATTTTGGTTTTTGACCATACACAAGCTCAAAAGGAGATTTCCCACTCAGAACAGAAGATGACAACCTGTTAATCAGATAGGCAACAGTTAAGATGCATTCAGGCCACATACTTAAAGGAATACCACTTTGAAACAACAAACTTCTAGAAACATTTAACAGATGTCTGTGCTTTCTCTCAGCAATACCATTTTGCTGAGGAGTATAAGCACAAGATATTTGATGAACTATACCCAGGCTACTAAACAAGTTACTCATTTTGTTATTTATAAATTCAGTGTCATTATCAGATCTCACAGTTTTAATCCCACACTTAAATTGATTGTGAATCAGATTAACATAACTAACAAACAAGTTATAAACTTCATCTTTAGTTTTGACAAGATATATCCAAATAGCCCTGGTATAGTCATCCACAATAGTCATAAAATATCTAAATCCTTCTCTGCTAGTGACTTTGTAAGGCCCCCAAAGGTCTATATGCACAAGATCACCAATAGCAGAAGTCTTATGATCACTCAAAGGGAAGGGTTCTCTTGTCTGTTTAGCCTTGTGACAGATGTCACAAGGAGACACATGAGAATCCTTGGTGAATTTAAGATCAGGTTGAAGCAGACTCACAGCTTGGTCAGAGGGATGACCAAGTCTGTTATGCCATAAGGATTTAGAAGCGTAACAAGTAACAGATAGATTACCTATAGTTTGATTTTTGCATTTAAGAGGAGAAGGAGAATCAAACAAATAGAGACCACCATTTTCATTACCAGTCCCCATGATTTTGTTTTGAGTCAAATCCTGAATATAACATTTAGATTCATCAAAACCAACAAACATTCTGCTATCCTTGATAAGCTTGTGCACAGACAAAAGACTAACACAATATTCAGGGACAACCAACACATCATACAAGATGACTTTATCAGAAAGTTTTAGATTACCAATATATTTGATTTTTGCAAGAGTACCATTGGGATGTCCCACAGTAAGATTTAAATCAGAAATATCAATAATGCTAAACATATTTAGAGTATTAATAGTCATGTGTTGGTTAGCTCCTGAATCAATAATCCACCCAATACTAACCTTACACAAAGTAGTATTGTTGTTATAAAACTTATGAAAGTTTATATTAAAGAAAACATTATTGTTCATAAAACTGGATATACCTGCCATGTTGGCCTGCATACTGCTAGCATGCATATCATTGATAAGACTCATAAGTTTCATCATCTGCTCATTAGTAAAAGTCATAGAAGAGCCATTTTCCACAGATGAGGTACTTGAATTAGTATTATAAGAAGATTTGACATTAGTTTATTTCTGACCAGGATTCTTATTATAACCAGGGGGATACCCAACAATATCAAAGCATCTGTCAACAATGTGACCAATTTTACCATAGTTATTACAAAGCAAGTTTGGATTAGGACCCCTGTTATTGCTATTATTATTATTCCCAGTATTCACAAAATTATTATTATCAGCAACATAACCTTTTTTGTTATCAAATCTCTTATTCCCATTATTAGACCAATCAGTTTTAGAAACAAAACTAGCAATTTGATTTTTAGACTCAGAACCAGAAGAAGAGAGGCAATGCCTCTGTGAGACTCTTCTCTGGAGACAACAACAAAGGCATCTTTAACATCTGGGAGAGTTTCTCTGGAGAGAATGCTACTCCTGATAGGCTGATACATATCATTAAGACCCGTAAGAAATTGCATAAGTTTCATGAGTTGATTATGTTTTAAAACATCTTCTCTAGCAGTACAAGTACACTTAGGCAATTTTGTCATAATGTCAAATTCTCTCCATAAGGAGTTAAGCTTATGATAATACTCAGACACAGTTAGTTCTCCTTGTTTAAAGTTATTAATGTTTTGCATAAGACTCAAAATAACAGAACCATCAAGTTTATCACAAGTTTCTTTAAGTTCAGCCCACACCTCAGCAACATTTTCAGAAAAGATTTGGCCAAGATATAAATCTTCAGACACAGAATTCAAAATCCAAGACAAAACAATAGAGTTACATCTATCCCACTGATTAGACAGAACATCACTGGAAGCATAAGTGGCCTTGATACATGTACCATTAATAAAGCCAATTTTATTCCTGGTGTTAATAGCCAGTTTCATAGCAGTAGACCAGACCCTATAGTTCTCAGTGCCAGTAAGTTTTAGAGACACAATAGAGCTAGTACTGATATCATTAGAATGAAGATGCAAGGGATTACCCAAGTCAAGATTACAAATAAGATCCTCAGGCCTACCACTACCACTAGCAGACATAATGAAAGCACACAGAGCAAATAATCAATCAGGAAATCAGCAAAATAAGAGCAGATAAGCACATAAAAAGAACAGATAAACAACAAATAACTCCAGACTCCTTCAATCACAGATGACCACCAATTCCAAATCAATCTCCAGAACCTATACTAACCTATCTCCGTCAATCTAAACAGAAATAAAAGAAATGAAAAATAAACTCACACCCAAGATACAACAAGTATCAAGTTTGAGGACTGGGGTAAACCAGAGCAGGTATTCATACCACTCAGAAGGTGGCAGATCAAAATGTTAGTTTACCCGTTTGCACCCTCACAACTCAAATACTGTTAATCTTAAAGAGGAAGAGAAACCTTACAGTGCTTTTTAGGAAGAAGACAGCGGAAAGACCTCACAATACTCTTAATTCACTTAGTTAAGAGATATTGTGAGATAATCAGGTCCCAATTAGCGACAGAAACCACCCGAATCAGGAACCCCCAATTCAGAAAAATTAGGGTTTTCAGAACCAAACCCTAATTCACCAGAACTTTAACCCAACCAGCAATTAATCCCACGATGAAGTTGAATTAACAATAATACAACCAGAACAATCACCAATTTCAAGAACCCCCAAAATTGATTGAAACCCTAAAACTTGAAATCACCAATCCGACAGAACCACAGCTCTGGTACCATGTAGAAATGGTAATAACATTTGAGAATGAATCCAACCAACCTCCCCTTGATTCAATATTAGATTGTCAGATTATAGAACAAGATAAATACGATAAAGATTGAACACCAACTGTGAACAATCAGGTTGAGAACAACAGAACAACAAGACTGGATCAATAAGATCAGTCGAACGATTTACAAGACCAAAGATTTGAGCCAACTCTTAGAAAGAGATAAGTGTTATCCACTGAAGAAATTGAGCCGTTGAGCTCTGAGCTGAAAGAGACCATAAGTAGGCACCAACTTTGAGCGAAGACAGCTTTAGCCCCTGCCTAATATGAAACACTACAAACAAAGAAAGATACAAGAGGGTTAGCAATAACAAGTTTCTGTAATAACAGAAACAGCCCCTGAAAGTTTGAAAGGTATTTTAACAAACTTCAATCTCAGAGCAAAGAATAACAACAAACCAAAGAACTATCGTGTAAATACACTTTAATGCTCCATAGAAAGTATACTTTATAATCATACATAGAGTCTCATTTTTGTCCTCTGGACAACTGATTCATGTACTTAAAGCCATTGATGACATCGCCTTGGAATCTGTGGATGATAGTGCAATCAAATAAAGTGTTCGAATCCTTTTATTACAAGGTTGTCAGGATCGGGATCCTACCTAGGATCGTTTTCGGCTTTGCAAGATCGAGATCGTAGGATCGTAAGATCGGATCCTACTTAGGATCGTTTTCGACTTTTCCTTTACATTAAATATAATTAGCCATTAGAATTATTTTACCCACTAAATAATGTTATAAAATACTTAGGAAACTAAAGCAAAAATGTATAAGAACGTTAAACTAAAATGTCATTTTATATAACTTATTATGCAGAGCAATTATTTTAAATTCTTTCACTTTTTTTTTTTTTTTTTTTTTTTTTTTTTTTTTTTAATAAAATAAAATATCTTCATTATTCATCTATAACCGCACATGCATATTTAAGTAAGCGACAATTATTGAGAGATGTGTGAGCATGGTTTTGTTTTTTTTTTAAGCATGCATTATTACAAGTTGATTTAAACAAGATCCTTATATATATTATAAATATATACGTACATCCTCATTTTCATTTTATAAGATGGTTTGACTTTGACCATCTTTCTCTTCACTTACATCCTCATTTTCATTTTCTTTCTCGTCATTCTCTTCTGTCTCTTTTTCTTCACCGATCACGTCTACCTCTTCTCGGTCAATCTCTTCATCCGGCTTCTCTTGTTCATTTTCATCAATCTCATCATCCCTACCGTCATCTTTTTCCTCCTCTATCTTATCATCATCTTGCTCTTCTTCCTCATGCTTGTTCTCGTCATGTTCATCTTGCTCTTCCTCCTCTTCTTGTTCATGTCCATCTCCTTCCCCTTCATTGCCCGATCCTGACCACCAACAAAAGTCAAAAAAAGTTTAATATAGCAAAAAAAAAAAGTCAAAAAAGGGCTGCCTATAGGATCGGATCGTTCACGATCCTACGATCCTACGAGCGATCCCACGATCCTGTAACGATCCTACCTGAATTACGATCCCGTAGCGATCCTGATCGTTTTGTGTGTGTAGGATCGTAGGATCGTACGATCCTACGAGCAGGATCGCGATCCTGACAACCTTGAAATAAAGTGTTCGAATCCTTTTATTAAAAGTTAAAACATTAAAAAACATGGTTAATTTGATATACCTACCCAAGACTTTGGGAACGACATGTGGTTGACTGTCACAATATAGTTTATATACGTTATGTTTTAAGATGATCATGACCCACGAAAAATGCAAAAATAAATTGTATTATATATATATATATATATATATATATATATATATATATATATATATATTATATATATATATATATATATATATATATATATATATGGTACGATATAAATATGAAAAGTATATTTTTAACAACCTCTCTATTTATTCTCCATCACTTATTGCTATATATCATCATCATTAGATGTAACAAGATTCAAACCATTCGCTACTAGCTAAAGAGAAATGGATGATTTAATAGTCTCTTCATCTTCATCTTCTTCCATTGTTTCGATTCCTAGTACAACCATTAATCCAAATCAATGTGATACCCTCCAGCAAAAGCTGCAAACCCTACTACAATACCAGCCCCAACCATGGGCTTACGCCATTTTTTGGCAAACCTTCAATGATGACTCCAATGGATGCGTCTCCTTGTCGTGGGGAGACGGTCATTTTCTAAGCAGCAACGACATATTACCTGACAGCTTTCTCCTAGATTCTGACCTGGATTGTAGAAAGTCTGTTGTTAGAGAGATTAAGGCCCTTCTTGGACCTGATAACCACGAAGATGCTGAATGGTTTTATGACATCTCGTTAACAAAGTCTTTTATGCCTGGAGATGGTTCGGTTCCTGGTACCGCTTTGGGTTCGAATTCTATGATATGGTTAAGTGGGGTGGATCAACTTCAGTCTTTTAACTGTCAGAGAGCAAAAGAGGCTCAGGTCCATGGATTGGAGACAATGGTTTGTATTCCAACTTGTAATGGTGTTGTGGAAATGGGTTCGTATCATTTCATCGAGGAGACATGGAATTTGGCGCATCAGGCTCAGTCATTGTTTGGCTTTGGTTGCGGTTCTACGAAATTTAACGAGCTAAATGATGGTCATCATAATATTATTTCTTTTGCGGATATGGTACTTGTGGCTAGCGGATTGCATGACGAACAGAACGAGGGTATTAAGGTTGTGGGTTTTGAAGCAATGATGCCTGATGATGAGATGTCCAAGAATGTTGGAAAGTTATGCACGAACATGAACAATGCAGTCGTTACCAATACCTACATAGAGACTGGGTCGGAACACTCAGATTCTGACTGCCAGTTGGTCCTTGCAACCTCAGAAAAGAGGTTGCAAAAAAAGAAAGGGAAAAACGCTCATGGACGGTGTCCCCCTGTGAACCACGTGGAGGCAGAGAGACAGAGGCGTGAGAAGCTCAACCAGCGCTTTTACGCCCTTCGCTCAGTCGTCCCAAATGTGTCTAGGATGGACAAAGCATCCCTCCTAGCTGACGCTGTCTGTTATATCAGTGAACTGAAACGAAAAGTTGAGTGTCTTGAATCTCAATTGCAACATCGCAACAACAAACAAGGGAAAATCAAGAAAGTGAAGACAGAATTGCCACACACCACGGATAACACTTGCAACTTGGATGTAATGACTAAACCAACACTCAAGAATAACAACAAGGCAAACAAGAACAAAATGACAAGCGGGTTCGGGGAAATAGAAGTGAAAATCGTGGGTGAGGACGCAATGATAAGGGTGCAATCAGGGAATGCTGACTTGCCCATAGCCAAACTAATGGATGCTCTTCGAGAAATGAAGGGACAAATCCAGCATGCAAGCATGTCGTGTGTGAACGACATAATGCTTCAAGATGTAGTGGTTCGAATCCCCGGTGCAACCAACTCGGACGAGCTAAAATCCGACCTCGTTAGGATTTTAGACCTCTAGTTATATATATTAGAAGCGTCTATTAGGATTTTTAGACCTTTAATATGGTATCATAAATTTATAATGATAATGATGTTGTATTAATTAATAGTAGTATATATATGGTGTAACATTTGGTAGGTAATGTACGCAGATGGCTAGGTTTGGAAAGCAGGCCAATTGTGTGTTGTATGTGAGGGAGCAGAAGTAGCGTCAATAAGTGTGCGTTTACTTCGGGTGTACTGTTGTACCCTTCTCCAAAGATGCAGCGATTCTTTTGACTCAGACTCACGTGATGTCCGATTAGTTTAAAAGTGGCTTAACTTGGGTTTATATTTATGTGTGATAATTAAATAGCACACATGCATTATTGGTTTGAACACACCACCTTTGTTCATACAACATTATATCACACGTCTCCTATCAAATTTGAATCCATAATCTTTGGTGACAACCTACAATTTAACCACATTGTTTATATCTTTCTCTCACTCACTCACCGCTCAAACACGCATAGCCCTCGCTCATCATCGACCATTTATATATCATTCATTTAACCACATAAATACATTTGCAAAAGAAAACCTCCTCACCGATGAAACCGCTGATCACCATGCAATATCAAATTTCTTTCAATAGTCACGCGTGAAGTTGGTAGCGCTCGTAATGCAGCTCAAGCAAGATTAAGGTGAAAAATGGTGTGTCATATGTGTGAGCCTCGTCCCCAAATACGGGCAGCCAAATAACAGTATGAAGTATGAACAGTTAACTTTGGCGTATACTGCAATATACAATAATTAACAAGTAAAAGTCTCCATCACCTTCAATCTACCGGCTTGGCCCCAACTTTCAATGATATTAATTGGTGGGTGTACGTCCATGCATGGGGGAAATTGAATGCTAGCTCCACAATTTCTAACGGTTGCTAATTTCGCTACATAACATAAAAATACGTATATCCACACAATGGAAGTGGTCCTCCAATGTTGTTTGGACAAAAACCAACGGACGTTCAAGTTAAGGCACATATATCGATGAAATGTTCAAGCTGTTGAATGGTACATACCGAGCTTATTGATTGCGCCACGTTGAATATAGCTAGAGATGGTCACACTTGATTTTGGTCATGTTATGTAGGAAAATATACGGGTGTGAATGATTTATAATCTGGATATCAATCTGAATTGTGTAATCACTTTTAGATTAAAGTATTTTGACCTTATATGTCTCGGTTTCACGAAATACTTAATCGAATAAAACAGATTGTTGCAATTGAAATCTAATGCACGAGAAATCAGTCAGAAAAGTTAGAGTATAGTTTGTTGTTATGTTAGATGAGACCAGAATTGTGGTTATAACCACCAACTGAAACAATTATTTTCGGTTATTTTGCCATCATCAAAAAAAAGAGGAGGTTGTTAATACAAATATCGCGTAAAAATGTTATTTCTATTTTACGTTCTCCCGATGTTTAGATAATGAAAATTATAAAGTTATACGACGTAAAAGTTTACGTAACCAAGTTATTAGTCGTAAGTTCCCGTCTCGACGACAATCACTTAAAGTATGAATAATGAGATTATAAAGCTCATCGGATGATCAAAGAACTAAATTACATACACATAGCATTAAACGTTTGTATAAACTTACTTACACAAGACTAAACAAATGTTTTCCTAATAAATTCATAGTTAAATAACTAATCATCTCCTAATCATATAGGACAAAGGATTAACGAAATCTAGCAAATATTCATTTTTATGTTAAGAAAGATTAACCTTCTAGAAGGATTATCTTAATAAGATTAGAAAAATATTTTGTAAAGTTCTTTGGTCAACCACAAAAGACAATTTTTTGTCTCCAGACGTTCAACAGATCCCTTATTATATAAGACAGATCCTTTATAATGGATTCGCCAAAAATAAAATTTTGTGTAGAAAACTTTGCCTATAAATAGAGCCCATTTCTCACACTTTTGGCTCATCCGTTTGCGTATTTCTCTAACATCTTATCACATACTTACTTGCATTCATTCACTACATACTATTTGATCATTCCACTTATTCTATAACTCATTACAAGTGATCCAACATTTAGCACTTTGTGTATAAGTGAAGAACACAAGAAGATTATCAAACTTTTAAGTGTTGTAGTTGTTGGTGTGTACATTTATACATAGTTGTTTGACTTTCTATATTGTTGTTGTGTCATTATACACCACCATCATACACCAAAGTTGTTAGTCATTATCATACACAAATGTAAAGGAATCGGTTAGTATTTTAGGCCTTAAAATACATTGTGAAGAAGGTTGGTCTTATCTTGAGAAAGACTCGATATCTAGCTTAGTATCGGTAAAAAAGTTAAGCGACGTTATAAGATTTTCTTCGTCGAAAGAGAGCTTGTTGATATAATGATTACAAACTCTCGAGTTGGGTACTCGCGAAGTGGAGTGGGGCGAGGAAGGAATATTTGTGCCGAACCACTATAAATCATTGTGTCTTTGGTTTGCTCTTTATATTACTCTCTTGCATTTACTTATTCTTTATCGCATTTACTTATTATCTATGGCATTTACTTACTTGTGTGTCGTGTTGATTTCACATCAAGCAAACGAATCTAAAATTTCTTAAAACGGACTTTTTAACAGTAAAAACTATTTGACCCCCTTCTAGTTTTTCACAAATAGTATTATTTGCTCAACGTAGCCTGACGAGTTCTTCCAGGCTCGACGTGGCCTGGGATTATAGCTGGGCCACTGTCAAGTGTTTGTTGATGGGCTTGATTCGTGTGTATATTTAGTTGGCTTTGGCCATTAATATTGATACGCTATCACATATGATGATTACTATAGTAAGTAAAAGGTGATGACTTAGTGATGTGCTAAATGGTAATGTCACACTGATGTGGATTAATGAACATAGTGACCGGTCTAACAAAGAGGTAACACTTGCTATTTTCACTAAAAGACATTTTGTTTTCTGTTTTATTTTTTATTAAGGAAAGTGTAATAAAAGATTAGGCCCGCCACTACATCAAAGAAAAAGATACATTAATTTTTAACTTAATAGTAACAGAAATAATTAAAATATTCAACCAATAACTCTAAAATCAAATTGAAATTCATATTATCAAGTGATGTTGATTTTAATTAAAATTCATATATCAAATGATGTTGATTTTGTTATTGCTTTTAGTTCATAACTAATATTTTGACATAATAACTTTTTCAAAACTGTCATTTTATATTAATATAAAATGTAATTCGTTTTATACAATAGTATATCTAAATACATATCAAGAAATCTTGTAAATTGCATGTCTTTTGACGATTACATATATAAATCCATAAATGAACTTATTCTTATTGTAACAATTTTTTGTAAATGATACTTTCGTTTTGAATTAATTTTTGTCTTTCGTTGCAATTCTGTTGCAAATTTTGGAAATTTGTAACGTAATTGCAACGGAAAAAATAAATATAAATGTAAAAGAAATTAATTTATTTTTTGTAACGGATTTGCAACCCATTTTTCGCCGTTGCTATTTCGTCGGTAATTTGTTGCAATACAGTTGCAATTTTGCAACGGAAATTTACCGTTGCAAACTTCCAATGCATTAGTCTGTTTGTGTAGTAGTGACATATTAGGAACTAAATTCAGTAAACACCTGCGTTACTCAGCAAATAAAACATATCATATGAAAAATAAAGTCCGTAGCGAAGCGCGGTGGTAATAACCCTCGTTAAGAAGATTAGGCGGCTAATTAAGACTAATAAAAGTTATCTATAATTGAAAGTAAAACAATCAATCAATATTGCATCCCGGCTTAATTCTTGACGGCGTCACAACCATCGGAAAATGCCCAAAAACCAAAATTGTAGATCTTCTCATGCCGGTGACATGCCTTTTGAGACATCCAAAATGGAGCTCGTTTGAAGGATTTATGGTTAAACAGTGCAGATTTGTCAAAAAAAAAACATCTTCATCATATAATCTTTGTGTTGTCTTAAAAGGAAAGTGTGACGACGTCACTAAGGTCATCATGACATCATCAAGGCGCTCAAATAACGTTGACTATTTCCGGTTAAGTAGGGTTTCTTGACTTGTTGAAGGTTTGAGGGTGTCACTTGCAAATCCTTAACAATGTCATATTCTTTGATCTTCAACATTACCCTAAGTCATCACGATCGTTTATGTTGAGATGTTGTCACAAAGAGCATCTCCAAGGTTTGGGCCCATCACGAATGTGTCCCAAAATCAGCATTTAGAGAGGGGTTAGGAGATGGTGTCAATCTAGGGTGTCACTACTCAGGATTATCTGATATTTTTCTAAACTTCATTGGTCATTCAGATTCCAAAGTGGTCGCTATACCAATCACCTCTTTGACATACATAAACAAACTTAGATCGAAACATAGGTAACTTATCGAGATAATCATATAGAACACAGGGACGAAACCAGAACCAAATATGATTGGGTGCACAAATTTTTAGAACCATAATATAAAAACACATTTCGATAGAATGGGCGCATTTAAGATATATTTAAGAAAAATCGGAAGTTTTTTTCAAAAATTAATACTACATAGAAAATTATAGGGGTCCCGTGCACCCGCGGGAACCCCTGGTTCCGTCCCTAATAGAACACAGGGTAAATGAACCTGAAATATATACTATTAAATGGCCTTTTTTGTTTAGTAGTAACGTTGTATTCATATTGTTGCATTGTAATTTCTAGTTACTTGCTTAGTTTCTATTGATACTTATATTTTAGTTTCCAAAAAATGACAGGTCTCACTTAAAACAGATAAAATATCTGCTAACATACATTCTACCGCTTGAAGACAGATCTAATAATTTAAACCAAGGTTGTCAGGATCACGATCCTGCTCGTAGGATCGTACGATCCTACGATCCTACACACACAAAACGAGCAGGATCGTTACGGGATCGTAATTCAGGTAGGATCGTTATAGGATCGTGGGATCGCTCGTAGGATCGTAGGATCGTGAACGATCCGATCCTGTTGGTAACCCTTTTTTTTAGGTAGGATCGTTATAGGATCGTGGGATCGCTCGTAGGATCGTAGGATCGTGAACGATCCGATCCAGTTTTTTTTTTTACTTTTTTTGAGAGGAAGGTTTTTAAAAATGGTTTGTATACATATGTAAAGGAAAAGCCGAAAACGATCCTAGGCAGGATCCGATCCTAGGATCCTACGATCCCGATCTTGCAAAGCAGAAAACGATCCTAGGTAGGATCCCGATCCTGACAACCTTGATTTCAACAATCATTGTCGACCAGATCAACATTTTAAAATGAAACCCCTTACATGGAATCACGGTATTGTGATGACGTGTTTTGAGATCTATCCAAGCCATCAAATCCAACACATTTCACTACAACAAAATGTATGACTGGCTAGGAGGCTTTTGGCGGGGACGCATATGTCTCCGCCGACTCGTGCTGAGCTGGCACAACATATCGCTGACTGTTTACAAAATTTTCAACGCAAACTTTCGGCGGGGACATGTCCCCGCCAATAGTGTTTTTGATATTTGATAAAATTTGACCAAACTAGTAACTCTTAATTGTTCCCGGGTGTTTTTCCCGCCACAACTTTTAGCGGGGACAAGTCCCCGCTAAAAGTGAAGATGCACAGTGCCAGCTTTTTAATCCAGTTTTCCCACCTAAAAATTACTTTATCTTGCCAATATCTTCTGCTACTAATATTAGCTTTTGTATGTCCCCGCCAAAAGTGTTGGCGCCAATTTATCCCGCCAAATTGCAACTTTATCCCGCCAAAGTTTTACTTATATAAAACCTAACCGATCATCTTCAAATCGGCAGAACACAAATAACCAAATCGTCAATTCCCACAAAACACACATAACAATGGCTGGTTACACGCCGAAAGAGGAGTGGTAAAAGGTTTTATCGTCGGAGGGTCTCTTTAATGAAGTTCTTAATACATATGGCTACAAAATTTATGATGAATATGGTTCTTATAAGAACATTAGCCCGTGGATGAGAGACCAGATTCTGGAATGGTTGAGGAAAAAGCCGTACTACAGAGAGATGTTGGACGCTCAAGCTGATGATGTTGGAGGAGAAAGCACGTTGGAAACCAAAATTGATGATCTGGGAAATAGGATAACAAATCTTGAAGCTATGTTTGAACATTTCATCAAGCAAAGGAAAGCAAGGAAGGGAAAAGATGGTGCAGATTCTAGCAAAGTGGGAAGTAGCAGCAAAAAAAATGAATGGGCAATGTTTGTTATGGTCTATGTCATGTGTTTCGTTTGCTTGTCGAGTTGTTTCGTTTGAGTTGCTTCGTTTGCTTGTCCAGTTGTTTTTTTTTTTATCTGTTTCGTTTGCTTGTCAAGTTGTTTCGTTTGAGTCTGTATGAAATGTATGTGGTTGAGAACTCTTGCGTGTTTTAAATAAAAGGTTTTCCTTCGTGTTTGTTAATTGTGATGTTGTTCCTTCAGTTCCATTCTTTATGCATATGTAATTTAGTGTTGGAAAATTGTATATTTGAAATACTCTGTTGTTTAAAGGGGTGTTTGGACACCATAATTTGGTTAACTCAGAACCTGGTCAACAAAAGATAGGTAGATCACTGACGCTAACGAAGGTGCACGACGGCTGTTAAAGAAGCCTCGTGAAATACTTAAGTTTTCACAACAACAACAACATTTTATTAAACAACAACAATAACACAAACAACAACAACAACAACAACAACAACAACAACAACAACAACAACAACACAACAACAACAACAACGACGACAACAACAACAACAACAACAACAACAACAACAACAACAACAACAACAACAACAAGAACAACAACAACAACAACAACAACACCACCACCACCACCAACACCAACACTACATACGAAGATTGTCCATGTCACCTAACAGCTCACGGAGTATTGCAGCCGACTGACAAGCGTGGTCATGGTCGTCGGGATTCGTTGCCATTTCAAGTCTTGCCTCCAGCATCCTTACACTTGTCTCTAGCACCTGTTTTTTTAATTCCAGCATTTTTATCCTAAGATCTTTGGCATTACAGTTTGAGCACTCTGTTGGTGCAGATCCATCACTTTGAGATGTTGAAGCAGAAGAGATTACTCGTAACCAGTCATCAAATTCACTCTTCCACATAAAATATCCACATCCATTATCTTTTTCTCTTGGCTGTTACATAAATAAGGAAATGTTATGATTGTTTGTATATTTACATAAATAAGAATTGTATGATTGTTCACCTTCGAAAGAGGACATGCATAATATTCCCATCCAAATGTATCTTTTTTATGTGATTTTCTTAGTTTTAAATTTTCTGTTCCACAATAACACATAAAAGGATTATATCGCTGCATCTCAGGTTTTGAAATTGGTGTGAAGATAAGAGGTTGTGAGGTTGAGTGGTTTTGAGGATAAGAGTGTATATAATGTGCTTGTAAGGATAGAGCAGATCTGCTAGCTTTTGGTGGGAAGTTTTGGCGCCAATATTTTGATGAGAAATTTTGGTGGTAATAACATGAATGCACTTTAGAGTTGTTTGGTAATGTGTTTAATTCATCACATTGGGGAAAGGTAAGTCAAATGACTCGACTTTTACAAATCAAATACATTGAAATTATTGCTTAGGACTACATTGTAAGTAGTTTCATTTGAGGTTAACTAATAATTTACTTGTATTAATATAAAACATGCCTCATTTGCAAATCTAAGCATTTACACGTTTAATTTGTCTCTTTGTGTTTATATGAGTAGATTCTTTAAACTTAATATAACACATCGTGAATATGGTAAGATACTTGATCTGCACAAATCTCTGAAGCTTTTAAAGCTATCTGCAAGTGTTTATATTATCTCATGTATAATCATATCATCTCGACTCATTCGTTTAATATCTTGTGTATAACCATATCATCTCGGCTCATTCGTTTAACATTTCATGTATAATCATATCATCTCGACTCATTCGTTTAACATCTCGTGTATAACCATATCATCTCGGCTCATTCGTTTAACATCTCATGTATAATCATATCATCTCGACTCATTCGTTTAACATCTCGTGTATAACCATATCATCTCGGCTCATTCATTTAACATCTCATGTATAATCATATCATCTCGACTCATTCGTTTAACATCTCGTGTATAACCATAGAATCTCGACACATTCGTTTAACATCTCGTGTATAACCATATCATCTCGACACATTCGTTTAACATCTCATGTATAATCATATCATCTCGACTCATTCGTTTAACATCTCGTGTATAATCGTATCATCTCGACTCATTCGTTTAACATCTCATGTTACACCCCCAAATTCGGGTCCAGCGGAAGCATACATGTCGCCGGGGTGCTACTAAATTGGTATAACAACACATAGTATAAAGAATGTGAGAGGATTCGATACACTGGTAAGGTGGTTAAACCTTTGTTCTTTGTGTATGTGATAAGTTGAGTTAATATGATCAAGTACGCGGAATTTACTTAATCACACTTAGAAGGTTATTTGTGTTATGGAAATGGAACAATTATGCTTGTGTGTATTTGAACAAAGAACATGCAATGTTATCACCAAACGATTCAATATTATTCAAGATAATACGAGTGATCTTCAATATCACTAGGGTTACAAAACCTTGAATCTTATGTTTCTTTGACTTGTGATATTGTTGTGTTTGTTCTATGTTCTTTAACAGTTATATCTAAGCACTTAATAATTCACACACTATTAGACACATTTATATCTAGTCTAAGATCTTTCTTTTATAGCACAAGAAAGATCTTTACAATATTGTCAAGTCTAATCGAACACATGCTTTGAGAGTGTCAGTCATTAAGATACAACATGTATCTATGTTTACAACTTGTTCTGAGAATATAACATAATGACTGATCACATGGGGTAAGATATTATCTACCGTGTATTGTTGACATTAATACACATAATATCTTTGTATACTTATCTACTCAGCAACAGAATCTTTCAATAGTTATCCACTTAGCAGTAGAAAGATCTTCACCAGCAGTAGAATGTTTAACGCTAGCAGCAGAATCAAATGCTCTAGCAGTAGAATGATACTTAGAGTATTTCTTTGAGCAGAACCCGATATTAAACTTCTTGAATATTTAATTCCCAACAATCCTCCCCTAAACATGTGAATCCTTTTCAACATGTTTCTGAATTAAATTATGGATTGTGAAGATCTTTCAAACACTTCTGTAGTCAGATTCTTGATCTGAGCTATCTTCTGTTCTTCAAGATTAAATATCTTTCTTAGTAACTCATCTGCCATATTCTTTTGACTTCGACAATATTAGTACCTATCTTCAAGCTTTAAACAAAGCCTAAAAGATGGTGCAATTTCCTTGGATGGAGGAATTATAAGAGGCAATGGTGCTGTATATCTTGGATGCTTGTTTCAACAAGTGAAATCATCTAACAGCATGCCTTTGCAAGTGATGAACAAACGTAGGGAACTGAAATTGAAACTTTTCTCCGTTTGACCTAGATAGAACTTTCTCCTTTGGAATGCTTCATCCCTTCTGAATATATATAATACTCCAGAATAAGCTCTGTTCTTGTCATTTTCAACCTCCATGTCATCATCTTGTATGCTCTTGTCTTTTCCTCCCTTTCATTGGTTAATCTTCCTTCTTTGGGTTTTTATTTCCTCCCCTGAGATGGAAATAACATTTCATCCTCCCCTGGTTGGAAGATCTCTCACAATGTACCAAAATATTTCTCCCTATCATCTGAGCTATCAATTAGAACTTGTTATCAGACAATGTTGTACATGTAGCCATCAATTCCTTAAGAGTTTAATTTGCTGTCCTCATCACTTCTAGGTGTGTTAACTCCTATGAGAGGTGATTCATGGGGCATTTGACTCATGATCCATCATTTGATGGTTTTTGTGAGTCTATTTGAAAATCCTTTTTAAGAAACTTTTGACTTAGCAGTATGTACTTGATTTTATTATGAAAAACCATACTGCTTTGAACCATTTTGAAGGGATTAAGTGTATAACAGACACTTAATCAACATTTCGGTTTAAAGCAACCTCTGGTTGTGTGAAAACCAATGTTTTCAGTTATAAATAACTACCTGTGTAAAGATAAACCTATTCAAAAGGCTTTCTTGACAGGGTTTCCAGCTCATAGCAATTGTTATCTCTAACACAAGTGTTAGATTCACTTTTACTAGCTGTTCTTTCTATCAGATGTCCTTAGACTTGCTCATTATACTTAAAAGTATAAAATGATAGAAAGTGAGTTGTATCAGTTACTTTCTGATCAACTAAGTCATCAATTCAATGTGAAACATCATAATCAAGCTTCAAGAAAGAAGTTTTAAGGAGGTTTGAAATTCCCAAACTCTTTCTATCATAAACCTATTATGTCAGCAACTGATATTATCATTCTGCTGCTTCCATTTCACTTGAAACTTCCTTTGTGTTCACATGTTCATACCTGAAATTGTTAGTCTAAAACCAAAAGAACAATGTACAAAGTATTTGTCTTGTATTAGAATAACCATAAGACTAACTGTATGAATAACACAATTTAAATTTGTACTAGCAGCACAAACTTTTGTAATAGCAGCATTAACTTATAAAGATAGCAGTACAACCAAAAATTTATATACAAAAACACATTAGATTGAAAAATTCAAAGATTAAGCATTCCAATACTTGCTACCAAGTACTGAAACCTTCCAACATCAAAAGCTTTTGTTAGCAGATCTGCAAAGTTGTATTCTGAAGCAATTTTAAGAACTTGAATTAATCTTTTCTCATTGCAGTCTCTTATAAAGTGATGTCTAATTTCAATGTGTTTTGTTTTAGAATATTGTACTGGATTTTTAATAATGCAAATTGTACTACTATTATCAATATGAATAACAGTGTTCATGAAATTGTACCCATAGTCAAGAAGTTGGTTTTGAAGCCATAGGACTTGAGCACAGCAACTTGCAGCAGCTACATATTCAGCTTCAGTTGTTGAAGTAGCCACAATGGTTTGCTTCTTACACTGCCATGAGATAAGTCTACACCCAAGGAATTGACATCCTCCAGTTGTTGACTTTCTGTCCAAGCTAGCACCAGCATAATCACTATCCGAAAATGCTACCAAGTCAAAAGGTGACTCTCTAGAATACCATAGACCCAACCTAGGTTGACCCTTGAGATATCTAAAAATCCTCTTGACTACCGTTAAATGAGAAACCTTTGGAGTTACTTGAAATCTTGCACAAGCAAAAACAGAGAACATGATATCAGGTCTTGATGATGTGAGATACATCAAATAGCCTATCATAGATCTGTAAATGTGTACATCCACATTTTCTCCATCTAATTCTTTAGGAAGTGGCTTCTCAGAGTCCATTGGTGTGCTTGCCATTTTTGAATTAGCAAAGTTGAACTTCCTTAGTGTCTCAGCAACATATTTATCTTGACTAATAAATATGCCTTCATATGACTGTTTAACTTGCAAACCCAAAAAGAATGTAAGTTCCCCCCATGGAACTCATCTGAAACTTATCATGCATAAGCTTCTCAAACTCCAAACACATCTCCTTCCTTGTAGACCCAAAGATAATGTCATCCACATACACCTGCACTAACAGAAGATCCTTCTTGTGCTGTCTGATGAAAAGTGTCTGATCAATCTTTCCTCTTTGAAATCCATTTTCTTTTAAATAGGAAGCTAGTGTTTCATACCATGCTCTAGGTGCCTGATGAAGGCCATAAAGAGCCTTAACAACTCTGTACACTTTTTCTGGATGGTCAGGATCAATGAACCCTGGAGGTTGTGAGACATAAACCTCTTCTTCAATAGTACCATATAAAAATGCACTCTTGACATCCATTTGATAAACTGTGAAGCCTAAAAATGAAGCATAAGCTAAGAAAAGCCTAATTGCCTCAAGTCTTGCTACTGGAGCAAAAACCTCATCATAGTCTATCCCTTCTTGTTGTGTGTACCCTTGGGCTACTAATCTAGCCTTATTCCTAATCACTATTCCCCTTTCATCCCTTTTATTCTTGAAAACCCATCTAGTGCCAATTACCTTTGCATCCTTAGGTAAATTAACTAGCACCCATACCTTCTGAATTTTGAACTGAAGAAGCTCCTCTTGCATAGCCTCTACCCAGCTTGAATCATCTAAGGCTTTCAGAATATTCTTTGGTTCATCTTGTGAGAGAAAACATACAAACAAGCAAGAGTTTGAAAACTCATGCTGCTTTGAAGCATAAAGGGCATCAAGAAGCCCTTGTTGGTCTAAAGACATCAGTTGTTGCCTTGTCTTCACACCTGATTGTACATCTCCAATCACATTTTCTAGGGAGTGGACTTTGTGAATCCTTGTGTGTGGGGTTGAAGGAACTTGATAGTTAGGTGTGATATTGTTCAAATCCACCTCATTATCTGAGAAATCTGCTTCGTTTGAGTCTGAAGGGCCAGTGATGAACTCAAATAAGTACATTTTATTACTATCATTTATTCTAATTATTTGACTTGTTTTATTATATTATGTATGAGGATTGATACTTAATCGTTTACTTTTGTAATTCTCAGGTAAAAACAAGCATTTGGTGAAACTTGGCGATTTTGGACTTATTATGGAGCAAAACATGCAAGAAGTTAAGAGTCTACTGAAATGCACAAGATCAAGACAAATTTGCTCCAGATGCGCCGCATTTCACTTATTACATACGGCGCATCACTATCCAGATTTCACCAGATACGATCCAAGATACAAGAGGACATGCGCCGCATCTACTTATGGAGTTACGCCGCATCTTCTGGCAGTGTACGAATATTCCTGAATATATTAATCTTGGACCCCACGCGAAGTTAAGTCAATGCGCCGCATCTACTTACTAGATGCGCCGCATCTTACCCTCAGACAGAAACTATAAATACCCCAAAGACCAGACGAGTTAAAAAGTTCCGAAGTCAACACAGAAGACCGAAGTACAGAAACCTAAGGCCGAATTCAGACGAATAGGCAGCACAAGACACACCCAAACGAAGATACAAAAGCTGTAAGAAGGTGCTGCATGTGTTTAATTCATTAAGTAGTTTTGTTTTATTGTGTTAGTAAACTTTAATTCATCAAGATTGGTGGCTTGTGTAATGTGACAACGGAAAGATTGCACTCCCTTAAAACTGCTTTCTCATTAATTAAAGTTTATATGTTGATGTCTTTGGTGACTTTTATTAGTGCATTGATAACCTCTGTGTCTAGCTGAGCGTTGATCGGGTCGCCATGCCTCTGCCCTCGCCTATTTATTAGATCGCCTATGCATTCTATCGTCTGTAGAAAAGTAGGAAGAAAGATAAATAGGATAGTCATAAGTAATCATTAAGGGTTTACTCGCCGATAAGATTAGAACCAACGAGAAAGGACTTAATCTCGGTGCGTTGCATCGAACTATACACTTCATATAAAACTAGCAATAAAACAAGTGACAAACTACTTATCTATCAGGACAGATCTTCTTATTGTCTCGAGTATTTATCTGTGTACGTGTGTGCTATTCGCTGATTCGTGCCTATTGGTTTAGTTTATTATTTAATTGCAACCAAATCGTGCCAGTCTCTCAGGCTGAACCCCCTTGCGTTAGAATAGGTTGTATAGCTAACTTAATATATTAAAATACTGATTAGAATAACTAGATAATACGTTCCACTCTTAGTGATCGACACTCTACTTACCATTATATTCATACTGACCGGGTACACTGCTCGTTAAGTGTGTGTGTTATTGATAAGTCGGCTAAATATAAATTTAAAACTTGAGTAGGCATTAATACTGCTAAACCGCAACGACACATCGCACCGCATCAGCCAACAGTAGAATCATTTGGCCTAGCAGCAGAAAAATTAAGCCTAGCAGTAGAATGCCCTGTCTCAGCAGCACTATCATCAGCAGAAACATTTTGTTGTTCCTTTGTTCCATCTTCCTTGTGTTCATATTCAACATCTTCTTTATCTTTACCAGAATAAGATTCATCATTTGTTGAAGAGGAAGCCACACTGGTACTTATTGGCATCCATACATGATCTTGATTTGTCTCCTTGTCTCACCCTGCCTCATTTGTTGTTTGTGGACCTAAAAAATCATTAGTTTCTGTAACAACAGGCACATAATTCATAGAATGGGTTAATGACTCTAGATCAAATAGCCAATTAGGACCTTGACCTGCTACATTGGATTTATTCTCTAAAAATTCCACATGCAGGTTCTCATCTACTCTCTTAGTTCTTAAGTTGTATACTCTAAAAGCTTTGCTATTGAGAGAATATCCAACTAAGAATCCTTCATCTGCTTTACCATTAAACTTTCCAAGATGGTCTAAGGTATTGAGAATTGTCACATGACATCCAAAAGGTCTAAGAAATCCTATTGCAGGAGTTCTACCTCTAAAAAGGTCATATGATGTCTTATTGTGAGGTTTGACAACTAAAACTCTATTCCGGACATAGCAAGCATGGTTGACTGCTTCAGCCCAAAAAGTTATAGGTAGCTTAGAGTCAGCTAACATAGTTCTAGCAGCTTCTATTAGTGTTCTATTTCTCCTTTCAGCAACTCCATTTTGCTGAGGAGTTCTAGCTACACTAAACTCTCTCCTAATACCTTTTTCTTTGCAGAAGTCATCCATAACTCTATTTTTGAACTCAGTCCCATTATCACATCTAATGACTTTTACTTTCTTGTCTGTTAGGTTTTCTATCTCTGTAATGAAAGTCTTAAGGATGCTAGGTGTATCATCCTTAGAAGCTAAAAAGAAAACCCATGTAAATCTACTATAGTCATCAGTAATAACTAGACAATATCTCTTATGTTGCATACTTCTAACATTTGTAGGACCAAATAAGTCCATATGAAGCATAAACAATGATTGATTGATAGAGTTAAAAATCTTGCGCTTACAAGTGGCCTTGTGTTGTTTGCCTTTAAGACAAGCAATGCATGTTTGATCATTTTCAAATCATTTTTGAGGTAAACCTCTTACCAAACCATTCTTTACAATCTGATTTATGGTTTTGAAATTAATATGACCAAGCCTCCTATGCCATAAAATTGATTCATCCAATGTGGCCTTTGCAACAAGACAAGTTAAAGTCTTTTTAGGAACAATGTTCTTCATGTCTACACTGTACATATTGCCCTTTCTAGGAATTTTAAGAAGCACTTGACTTTCATCAGGCATCTTAAAATCAGGAGAAAGTACAAGACATTCAGTGTCACAGAAAAGAACTTTGTTCTTTTTGTCACACATTTGTAAAACACTAAAAAGATTGTAATTTAGCTCTTGTACATAGTACACATCTTCAAAATCTAAATTTCCAGTTTTGATTGTACCTTTACCGAAAATTTTGCCACCAACACCTCCTCCAAAGGTAACATAGCCACCATCTAATGTTTGAAAATCAGAAAGATAGGACTTGTTGCCTGTCATGTGCCTTAAACATCCACTATCTGAGTATCCTTGATCCTCTTGTTTATCAATTGAATGTTCCTGCACAGAAATGAGAAGTATTAGTTTCTTCTGGGGACCCAAGCCATTACTGACTTGGATCTGCCTCTTGCATTAATTAAATTTAATCTCTTAAGAACAATTGATGCAACATTGGATTAAAGAATCCAACATGCTGAGGCCTTAACAACATTTGCCCTATTTCCCTTAGCAGTAGTATGAACCACATGCTTAGCAGCAGAAACTGCTAGCTTTGTAGTTGTACCATTTGGTTTCCAAACTTGTTTTTGGACCACTGCTCTTGTTTTAATGGGCCTTTGAATAGTCTTTGATGCATTTTTGTAAGTTGTTTTTGCATTTTTAACTGTTGATCTTGGGTTAACAGTCATGAATGGTCTAGCAGCAGAAACTGCTTTTGTAACTGCTCTGTGTTTTGTTCTCTTAGACTTAGAGTGAAAGTGAGTTTGAGGAGTTTGCCTTTTGTAATTCACCCAATTATTTGTATACCCAGATACCCATTTGTTACAGAAAGCTGCAAGATGATCAAAACTACCACATGAATAGCAAGCTTTATTATAAAAGAAAAAGTCATCACCTAATTGGTTAGACTTGAGGCCATTCCAATTTCTTTGGTTACCTCTGGGCTTGATAGTGGATCTATATTGTTCACAATATTTAACTGGTTGCCTAACATGTTTAATGTTTGATTTAGGCTTAACAGTATCCTTTTTGACCACTTTAGGAACCCTTGTTCCTGCTTTCTTAACTACTTCAGGTTTAGACATAACCTGTTCATCTTCTTCATCATCAGATACCCAGTCTTCAATGACTACTTTATCTGATCTTCTATCAGAGGACACCTTGTCCTCAGGAAGTGAAGTTTTACTTAAACTTTCACTTAACTCCTTAGGCTCATCAACAACTACATTGGTCTTTGGTTGTACACCATATTGTAACTTTGGTAGTTGAAATTCAGGTAAGCTTGAGTGTTCTAGGTCAATCCATGGGGGTTTAGGGATACCTCTGTATGGAGGTGGGACACTCTTATATCCTACTCCTGACTTAGCTCTGTTGATCACTTGACATTCTATCATGTTGGTCACACCTCTAGAAGCATGTTCTAGTGTTTGTGTAGTCAAGTGAATGTTTCTATTTTCCTTTTTGACCCTATCAAAAGCCTCTCTTAAAAGCTTAATTTCAGCATCTCTAAAGAATATGTCCTGTCTTAGAAGAGCTTTGTCATCAGAAAAAGCAAGTTCATTTTCTTTGTAGTATAAGATCTGCTTTTCTGTTGATTCTAAACCACACTTATAATTAATGTAGTTTTAATGAGTTTTGCTTAGCTCTTTCTTTTGTTCATCATAATGTTTGATTAAAGTTTGTAATTCTTTAAGAGCAGTACAAGCATTTGAACAAGCTTTATGAGATTGTACCTCAGTAGTAGAAAAAGCCATGAGTGCCATCCGTGAAGAATCTTCTTCTTCATCAGCCATGAAACTCCAATCAAAACCTAGCCCATCAATAGCTACCATAGCCTTTGAGTTTGGCTCAGAAACCTCCCTTGTTTTGGATGTGCTTCCAAAACCTTTGTTCTTGTTATCCTGCTGCCTTGGCCTTCTACATTCTCTTGAGAAGTGACCCATCATGTGACAGTTATAGGGCTCTATCTTTGACTTGTCAAAACCAGCAGTATCAGTGTTGCTGATTAAGAGCTTCTTCCCCGTCCTTTGATAGAACTTCTTGGCTCTCATGCTAAGAAGAGAAATTTGCCATTTTAGGTCCATTTCCTCTAGAACATCATCATTGATCTCTTGGAGGTCTTCATAGGTGAGCATGGACCCATTATTTTGACTTGTAAGAAATGCACAACAAGTCTTTTCATCTAAAATACCCATGGTACTGCTTGATGAACTAGCAGCACCAACACCATCAACAACTTTCACCTCTTCACTTGATTTTGAGGTACTAGGAGTTGACATAAATGCCATGTTCCCAGTATTAGAACTAGTACCTCCATTCTTCTTCAAATCTTGCTCCACAATCTTAAAGTTGCTATACAAATCTATCAGCTCCATTGTACCAAGGTCTGGCTTGTTCTTCCAGACAACAACATGCATAGCCCACTCTTCTGGTAAGCTTCTCAGAAATTTTGAGTTCAAATCTTCTTGAGGTATTTCAACCCCAAGAATAGCAAGTTGGCTCACAATATTCTCGCAAAACTAGCATTTTTCATCGTAAAAATAGCATTTTTCATTACTTGAAGATACGACCAAATGGCCTCGCAAAACTAGGCGCGAAGTAGCGTACGTTAAGTGTTAGAAAGTAAGCTCGACATTTTTAGAAACCTTGTAACATTATCTTAAAGTCGTATCATTTAACTTTTGTCCATACGCGTCTCGATCAATGAGTAAAACGGCTCTCAATATGGTGTCTCGCAAAAAACAGTTTTTAGACTTAGAAATATTTTAGTGAAAAGCTGATGGAAATATGTTGAAATTGTCGGACTTCAAACGCGTGTATCTTGGTCGCTATAAGCTCTTTTTCTACGTTCTTTATATCCACGGCTTCATATTAATGTGAACTAATATATTATCAGTAGGTCGGCTCTTCTAGATCACGTCCAACGCCTCGTTTTACCCGTCGAAATTCGTGGGACAGCGCGCAATTTTCAGAAAATTAGTTTTCGTCGTCAACCTTAAAATTAACGTATCTTTCTCGTCGTAAGCTCGTTTTTGCTCATTCCAATGGCCACGGTTTCGTTTTTGAAATTATTTTCTAAATATTTAAGCCAAAATAGTCCAATGTTTACTGAGTTTTCCAGATTTCACAAAAATAGACAGCACCTCATTTATACTTTGATAAAACCAAAATTTCTAGTTCAAGGTTTGTTCAAATCACTCCCAATCAACACCACAACTAGTCTAAGCCTCCCTTACACCTTCTTAGGGTGTCATGAGTTCCTAGTCTTCACCAAAAATGGTGGATCTCATGAGTTTACTAAATAAAATTCATTAACTCCATTTTAGTAAGAAAATAAGCATTAAGTGGTATGTAACATGTATATATTTGCATGATTTGTTACTAGGATAACAAAATATATTGAATGAAAGTAAAAATGAGTAGAAAATTTATTTTGAAGCTTACTTGAAGTATTGATAAGTTTTGGAGAAAATGCTCAACAACTTTGAGGTTTTTATTGCAAAACCTTAACTAATAACACAAATGGAGCTTGGATAATACTTGTTCTTAAATTTTTTTTGGTGGATTCTTTCTTGTGTTTCTATGCTTGGCCGATCATATAGGTGAGAGAGATGAGACTAGTTTGTTTGTTTTTTGTTTTTTTTTTTTTTTTTTTTTTTTTTATTTTTTTATATAGCTAGTTGTTACTTGAAGTATTTGTGAAATGAAAATGGTTGGAAAATGATATGGACAAAATGGTACAAGAGATAGTGAAATAATTCAAGATGTGTAAGTGAATGGCATGGGGTGGGGCGTTGGAATGGGTAGGGTAGGAAGACTTTGCAAGTAAACTTGACTTTTAGTGTATGATTTAGTTAGAAATTATGAGTTTTAGATGATACCGGTTACCGAGTTTGCTAGAAATGAATTTTAACGGAATAAAATAAAATATGACGAAGTGGTTAAAATTATGAAATCATATTTCTGATAAGAATCGGGTGTTACAATAATTGTCGTGTTGAGATATCGTGAACCGACGTAGTTATAAGAGTATACTGAAAAATATAGCAAATGGTATCAAAACACCGGGTAAATTAATAATATAATTTTTATATCATTATAATGAGTGTGAAAATATATTAGAATCATAGTCGGGAGTGTCGGGTATATTGTTAGTAGTAATGACTGAGTGTTAGCGTTTATTTAATAAATAAATAAACGTTAATTGAAATTATGCAAACCCGTGCATGACCTAATATGAGATGATGTTACTGATGATATGTAGACTAATCTAGTCTATATGATTTGTCCTTAACGATGATGCCTGAATACGCAGCTAAACCATACTGGTTACGCGAATTTGAATACCTGTAAACCTAGTTTACGAACTGATGAATAATGATCATGAATAGTGATTTTCCTCCGGGAATGAATAGTATTTCGTGAATAGTAATTTTTTTGAAAACATCTCAAAGTCACAAATTGACTTCAAAAATGATGAATAGTGAAATGATGAATAGTAACTTGTGAATTGTAAATTCCCGAGATGAATAGTAAAATTTCAAAGCTTGAAAAAGGACCTGAAATTACGATTTGTCACAGTCTCCACCCGTTAAAGGAATTCAGTCCCTGAATTCAGTTCGTGTTGGTCTCTGGAGTGGATTCGATGAAAAGATGTGGATATTTGAGTTGCATTGCGGTGATAAAAGATAAAATATTCATTAGATAGGAATTCGCAATAGTACATGAAACTTATACGATAGAACTTAAAGTGAAGCGCAAAGGAAATACAACACTAGAGGGTTTAGGCTTTGGTTTTCTTGTTCCTTAGCTCCGGGCAGTCCTTTCTGAGGTGTCCTAAGTTTCCACATTTGAAGCAACTCCCCGGGATCCTCTGATTTGCGGGATTCCTACAGTCCTTGGTTTGGTGACCACGCTTCTTGCACAACCCACACGGTTCACTGCAATGACCTAAGTGATGGAGATTGCATGTGTTGCAGTAGGGTGAATTTCCAGCATATTTCTTCTTGGTGCGCGGTCCTGCAGCATAGGCTCTAACCGCTTCTTGTCCTTTGTTTGGCTGTTGAACTTGATCTTTCCTTTGGTTGTCATCCCTTTTCCTCTTGTTTTCGTTGTTGCTGTTGTCGTTGTTGTTACGGTTATTGTCGTTGACAGTAGTTCCCTTCTTCACCACTTGTGCCATAAGCTTTTGAGTTATCCTGATAGCTTCATCAAGTGTAGGTGGATCAAAAGAAATTACATTCCCACTGATGCTGTGTGGTAGCCCACCAATGAAGTTTTCCAACAACTTCTCGTTATCTGGACCCATATTTGGACAAAGCGCGGCCAACTCTTGAAATCTCCTGATGTAGGTTTCGATATCATTGCCTATGTTCACCAACTCATAAAATTCTGTTTCTAGCTTCTTTATTTCTGTGCGTGGACAAAACTTCTTACTCAATAGCTTTTTGAATTCTTCCCACGTGAGCTTGTAAGCGTTTTCCATACCAATAGGCTGTGCATAAGAATTCCACCATGACATAGCGTCCTCAATGAGTGTACCAGTAGCGAACTTCACCTTGCAGTCATCTGGACAATTGCATAGAAGAAACACAGATTCTGTCATCTCAAACCAACGGATCATAGCAGTGGCTCCTTCGGTGCCTTTGAATTTTATGGGATCGCCGCTCTTAAAGTCCTTGTATGTACATTTGCGAACATTTGTACCATTAGCCAGTCTGGCAGCTTCTGTCGTCTCCGCCTGAAAAGCAGCTTCAGCAGCCCGTGCGGCTACAGCCTCTCTTTCAGTTACTAGTGCTGCCTCTATACTGTCGGCAACAAGCTTTCTGATCTCAGCTGGTGTCATGGCTGAAGTAGATCTCTTTGGCGGCATAACTCTTCAAAACAAGAAAAGAAGAGTGAGACATAAATAAGACGTTTCCTAAAAGTAGGTGCCCTAATGTGGCTTTTCATAAAATGAAAGCTTGCGGTCAAGTTATAATTAGCTGGTGTGCTTCTAGGCGGTGGTTCACAAGGTGATGTAGAGGTGAATGTTCTTGCAACGATTGTGTACACACACATGAATTTTTGAAACCTTGAGATATCGAGTAGAGATTCAACCTGGACATAATTTTATTATAACTATTCCCAGTATTGCAAAATTCATCTCTGAGTCGGACATAGGTGGTCAGGCTATGTCCCACTGTCCCTGGTCGAATATAGATGACCAGTCTATATTCCACCGAGGTTCAATGAATTTTGAAATACTCAGCTCAGTTATACTAATAATATGTCCATCACATTTAAAAGCCGTTTTGAAAAACTAAGGCAAGTGATCAAACTTGAGGTCGGATGATGAGATTACTTAAGGAAAAGACGTAACGCTGCGACGTGAACGATACGTAAGCATGCTTATATGTAAGACAATTATAGTAATCAACGAGAATAAGCGGGTATAATTGTTCCGATAATAAGACACAAATCTCATCAAATATGTCAGCAACAAACCACAAATGAGGCATCAGCTTGGCAGGCAGGCACGTGGCGGTCATAGGGTTAAGTTTTCGTAAAAGGAGTTATAGTCTAGGTTTTAAAATCACCCAGTTCTCTATAACCAAGGCTCTGATACCAATCTGTCACACCCCCAAATTCGGGTCCAGCAGAAGCATACATGTCACTGTGGTGCTACTAAATTGGTATCACAACACACAGTATAAAGAATGGTTTTATCTCAACCATTTAAAATAGATTTCATATTGAGAAGTGATTCGTTAACAACATTTCAAAAAAAATGGTGCGGAATTATAAGCCCATAAAAGATTTCATGTGGTCCTGAATATATCAGAGTCTTCTATGACCATGCCATGCCCTGCCAAAAACCTCCGATAGCGTGCTAACACTTCAAGAACCTGAGAAATACATGCTAAAACGGGTCAACACGAGGTTGGTGAGTTCATAAGTTTAGTTTAACTGTAAAGCATTTGAATGAAGATTTCCCAGCAAAGGCGTTATAAATTCACTCAGTCCCAAGCCTCGCCCATACAAGACTTGCAACCTGTGTGTTTACAACCCGCTGCCAAATAAACAAGTACCATATGGACCACAAGAAAATCAAGGACCAATATATAAAGAGTTATTGCCTAATTTAGTTCAAGACACCGAAGCCTTAATAGTTATAGTTTGGGCATACTTTTGACATAACAGTCAAGTGGGGAAACCACAGTCCATTTGACATATCAGTCAAGTGGGGAACACCCGGACTCCTGAAGTTTCTAGTAAGCATCCGTTTGACATAACAGTCAAGTGGGGAAACCACCCGGACTACCTAAGTTTCTAGTAAGCATCCGTTTGACATAACAGTCAAGTGGGGAAACCACCCGGACTACCTAAGTTTCTAGTAAGCATCCGTTTGACATAACAGTCAAGTGAGGAAACCACCCGGACTACCTAAGTTTCTAGTAAGCATCCGTTTGACATAATAGTCAAGTGGGGAAACCACCCGGACTACATAAGTTTCTAGTAAGCATCCGTTTGACATAACAGTCAAGTGGGGAAACCACCCGGACGGGGAGTTCAATCCTAATAGATCTATCCACAACATTCGCTCTTAACGGGTCATAACATAGGCAATTAATAGCTTAGTGCACTGGTGTCCTCAAGGAAACAATCAGGTGAGTAACAAGTAACGCATAATACTTTCGAGTAAAAAGGAATCAAGGGTTTCAACCATTTAGTATTGTTTGAGAAAATGATTCACATTTCGAGTAAAATACACATGGAGTTTAAATAGAAACGAGTATGTATTCTCCCCCAAAACAGTTATAAAACATGTAAAAGTAGGGGCTATGAACTCACCTGATGCACTAGCAACAATGACAGTAGTGAACTGAAATGAGGCTCGATCTCTAACCGCAACCTAATATGAATGATATGATCTAATGTAAGTCATGACATGATGATACACATGCAAATACGTATGTTATCGATACCACTCGTGAATTTTGAAAATAATGTTTATCGTCGAAAAATATATTTTTGACGTCTCGTTAAGTTATAAAACGCTTTTCGTGTAAATATGTTGGAACGATACTCCACGATCCTCGTTTGGTGGTCTATCGGTGAATATTGTGTTTTCGTCGTAAAATAGCATTTTTCATTACTTGAAAATATGACCAAATGGCCTCGCAAAACTAGTCGCGAAGTAGCGTACGTTAAATGTTAGTAAGTAAGCTCGAAATTTTTAGAAACCTTGTAACATTATCATAAAGTCGTATCATTTAACTTTTGTCCATACGCGTCTCCTTCAATGAGTAAAACGGCTCTCAATATGGTGTCTCACAAAAACAGTTTTTAGACTTAGAAATATTTTAGTGAAAAGCTGATGGAAATATGTTGAAATTGTCGGACTTCAAACGCGTGTATCTTGGTCGCTATAAGCTCGTTTTCTACGTTCTTTATATCCACGGCTTCATATTAATGTGAACTAATATATTAGGTCGGCTCTTCTAGATCACGTCCAACACCTCATTTTACCCGTTGAAATTCGTGGGACAGCGCGCAATTTTCAGAAAATTAGCTTTCATCGTCAACCTTAAAATTAACGTATCTTTCTCGTGGAAAGCTCGTTTTTGCTCATTCCAACAGCCACGGTTTCGTTTTTGAAATTATTTTCTAAATATTTAAGCCAAAAAAGTCCAATGTTTACAGAGTTTTCCAGATTTCACAAAAATGGACAGCACCTCATTTATACTTTGATAAAACCAAATTTTCTAGTTCAAGGCTTGTTCAAATCACTCCCAATCAACACCACAACTAGTCTAAGCCTACCATACATTTTTTTAGGGTGTCATGGGTTCCTAGTCTTCGCCAAAAATGGTGTATCTCATGAGTTTACTAAATAAAATTCATTAACTCCATTTTAGTAAGAAAATAAGCATTAAGTGGTATGTAACATGTATATATTTGCATGATTTGTTACTAGGATAACAAAATATATTGAATGAAAGTAAAAATGAGTAGAAAATTTATTTTGAAGCTTACTTGAAGTATTGATGAGTTTTGGAGAAAATGCTTAACAACTTTGAGGTTTTTATTGCAAAACCTTAACTAATAACACAAATGGAGCTTGGATAATACTTGTTCTTGAAATTTTTTTGGTGGATTCTTTCTTGTGTTTCTATGCTTGGCCGATCATATAGGTGAGAGAGATGAGAGTAGTAATTTTTTTTTTTTTTTTTTTTTTTTTTTTTGGCTAGTTGTTACTTGAAGTATTTGTGAAATGAAAATGGTTGGAAAATGATATGGACAAAATGGTACAAGAGTTAGTGAAATAATTCAAGATGTGTAAGTGAATGGCATGGGGTGGGGCGTGGGAATGGGTAGGGTAGGAAGACTTTGCAAGTAAACTTGACTTTTAGTGTACGATTTAGTTACATATTATGAGTTTTAGATGATACCGGGTACCGAGTTGGCTAGAAATGAATTTTAACGGAACAAAATAAAATATGACGAGGTGGTAAAAATTATGAAATCATATTTCTGATAAGAATCGGGTGTTAAAATAATTGTCGTGTTGAGATATCGTGAACCGACGTAGTTATAAGCGTATACCGGAAAATATAGCAAATGGTTTCAACACACCGGGTAAATTAATAATATAATTTTTATATCATTATAATGAGTGTGAAAATATATTGGGATCATAGTCGGGAGTGTCGGGTATATTGTCAGTAGTAATGACTGAGTGTTAGCGTTTATTTAATAAATAAATAGACGTTAATTGAAATTATGCAAACCCGTGCATGACCTAATATGAGATGATGTTACTGATGATATGTAGACTAATCTAGTCTATATGATGTGTCCTTAACGATGATGCATGAATACGCAGCTAAACCATACTGGTTACGCGAATTTGAATACCCGTAAACCTAGTTTACGAACTAATGAATAATGACCATGAATAGTGATTTTTCTCCGGGAATGAATAGTGTTTTGTGAATAGTAAATTTTTTGAAATCATCTCAAAGTCACAAACTGACTTAAAAAATGATGTATAGTGAAACGATAAACAGTAACCTGTGAATAGTAAATTCCCGAGATGAATAGTAAAATTTTGTAGCTTGAAAAAGGACATGAAATTACGATTTGTCACATCTCATGTATAATCATATCATCTCGACTCATTCGTTTAACATCTTATTTATAACCATATCATCTCGGCTAATTCGTTTAACATCTCATGTATAATCATATCATCTCGACTCATTCATTTAACATCTCGTGTATAACCATATCATCTTGGCCCATTCGTTTAACATCTCCTGTATAATCATGTCATCTCGACTCATTCGTTTAACATCTCGTGTATAACCATATCATCTCGGCTCATTCGTTTAACATCTCGTGTATAACCATATTATCTCGGCTCATTCATTTAACATCTCGTGTATAACCATATCATCTCGGCTCATTCGTTTAACATCTCGTGTATAACCATATCATCTCGACTCATTCGTTTAACATCTCATGTATAATCATATCATCTCGACTCATTCATTTAACATCTCGTGTATAACTATATCATCTCGGCTCATTCGTTTAACATCTCATGTATAATCATATCATCTCGACTCATTCTTTTAACATCTCGTGTATAACCATATCATCTCGGCTCATTCGTTTAACATCTCATGTATAATCATATCATCTCGACTCATTCATTTAACATCTCGTGTATAACCATATTATCTCGACACATTTGTTTAACATCTCATGTATAATCATATCATCTCGACTCATTCGTTTAACATCTCGTGTATAGCCATATCATCTCGGCTCATTCGTTTAACTTAGTTAAAAATGATGTAAATTAAGAATAAATGATTTAACCTAGTTAAAAAAGATGTAAATAATTTTAAAAAGTTTTAAATCAATTAAAGATGATTTACAAAATATTTAAATTTAATTTAAATTATTTAATAGTGATTTAACTTAATTAAAATGTTTTAAAAATAACTTTAAATTATTTAAATTAAGTATAAATGATTTAACTTTATCAGGTAATTAAATGGGATGTAAATAATTTAAAAAAAAATTTAAATCAATTAAAGATGATTTACAAAAAAATTAATTAAATTTAAACGATTTAATATTGATTTGAGTTAATTAAAATGATATAAAAGAGTTTTTTTTTTTTTTTTTTTTTTTTTTTTTTTTTTTTTTTTTTTTTTTTTTTAAACAGCTTTCGGCGGGGACATGTCCCCGCTAAAATATTTCACCAAAATTTTGATTTTCCCTATTCTCATTTACTTTTAAAAACTTTTATCGGGGACGTGTCCCCGCCAAAAGTCTGGCTAAATGACAAATTAGCTTTCAGCGGGTTGTCGCAAAAAATAGCCCTCCATTATTAACAGGTCTGCACCACACTTAGTAACAAAAAAAAACAAACAAACAAAAAATTCTAACCATCGTCTTCTTCCTCTCAGCTCATCAATCTACACCATCATAGCACAACCATCTCCACCACTACACCACCATCTCCACCACATAAACCCACACTCGCACCACTGTGCACGTTTAATTCTCCCCTCTCATTGTTTAATTCTTTCCTCAAAACCTCTCATCGATTAATTCTTTCTTTTTCTCATCTCCTTTCTTCCTTTATCCCACTCGTTTACAAAACCCAGGTGATAATTTTTGTTAATTTCTTGATTTTTGTTATTTTTTTATGTATGTTAATTTTTGTTAATTTTTTGATATGTGTTAATTTTTGCAATATGTTAATTTTTGATATATGTGTATTATGTTTTTTGTTATTTATTTTTTAATTTTTTTGTTAAGTTTTTTGGGTACAATTGCTGCTGAGAACCGAAGCCGAGAACCGAAGCCGAGACCACAGGTTTATAGTGATTAATTTGTGTTTAACTTTTTTTGTGTTTATGTTTATACCGGGGACATGTCGCCTCCAAAAGTTTATAGTCATTAATTTGTGTTTATGTATTTTTTTTAGCTCCCTGTTGAGACCGAGACCACCTGTTGAGACCAAGACCGAGACCACTTGCTGTCGAGACCACAACCTTGACCACAGTCGAGAGCAGCCTACTATCAAGACCAGCCGAGAGCAGCCATAGTCAGTACATTTTTTTGTTTGTGTTTGGCCGATTGTATTGTTGTAATTTGAATGCTAAGATTGTTTTGAGTGATGTTATGTGGGAGTGAGGCAGCCTGGTATTGAGTTAGGATAGTGGTTCTACTTATTTTTCAACCCCAAAAAACAAATAAGCTCACGTAACTTTGCAGTTTCCTTGTTTTAGTATTTTGATTTTTTCATGTTATGAGTTTATTCACTTAAGGACCATGCTTAAACATTGTGAGGAAAGGGTACATATAACTGTTAAAAGATACAATAATTTTGGTCATTAATATATAGCAAGTGGGAACCTATTTGCGCCTAGTGGCGGGGCTGGTTTGGTTAACAGCAGCCCACAAGGGGCATTTGGTTTGTGCTGTCCAAACAGGGGTGTTTGGGTTTGCTTATTTTCTGCACCACAACCCACAAGGGGTGTCCGTTTTGTTTGTCTCAGGCCACACCGCAGCTCAGTATGTCTTAATTTTTGTTTACTTGTCCTACACTTTGTATAATGATTTTGATACAAGTCTTAATAAGTCTTACCTGCCTCGTAACTTAGTTTGTGCACATATATAAATAATTTTTGGGAAAGTACGTACGTATAGAAGTGTTGAAGTTTCTTGTATACTATGTTGCGGCTGACTTGTCATTAGTGATATAATAAACTTATAATAAACTTGAAGTTTCTTATATTTCATAAGCTTTAATTTTCCGGCTTATTTGGTGACTTGTGGGCTTATATAAGTATATTATGATATAATAAACTTATATAAGCTCACAAGTCTCCAAATAAGCCGGAAAATTGAGTCTTATGATATATAAGCCGAAATTGACAATTGATTGTGTTAGACTATTGTAAATGATTTTAGGACTTTAGTGATTAATTTCGGAAAGTCCCCGTCCGAAGTTAATCATCCCATAGAAAACCCGTCCGAAATTAATTTATTAGAAATTAATTTCGGAAAGTCCCCTGTTTGGGACTGCTTTTTGAATGTTTTGTCTCATTTAGGATATGAATGCGTATAATTGATTTACTATTTGTGAAAATTTCGACAGTGTTTCCCCTTTACTCCTACGAATATGTCTTTAATGCACATATTTGGGGAGTTGAGGGGAAATGCTGCCAAAATTTTCTCAAATAGTAAATTCAGTTATACGCATTCATATATGAGAAGAAACATTAAAAGTGTGGGTTAGGATTGCCTTCCATAGTTGGATTAGGTGAACAAAACGCACAACTCGTAATTCCACCTTTATGTGTTTATGTGTAGATTTTTGTGAACTTGTTTAATTCTATATATTTATTTGTTGCATCATTAAAACGCAGTTATTCCAATTGATAAGAGTTGGGTCTCATTATCTCGTGCTAGCATCGAATTTTTAAAAGGTCTTAAAGCTTTTTGCGAGTATTGCAAGTCTTTTGTGAATATTGATGGGAATGTAAAATGTCCATGTGCTTCTTGTTATAACGTTGGTTGGATAAAGCACGAAGATTTGTTTGATCACATACACACAAATGGTTGGGACCAAAGTTATACGAAATGGTATAATCACGGTGAACCGGATGCCCGGACAATAGTACCCAACACAAATCATCCTGGGATAAGTGACATGGCTGAGTTCCTTCATGATATTTTTCCGAATAACGAACAAAATGAGCCAACTCAAGGAAATATTGGCGAGACAAATAACAAGCCAACTCAAGCAACGATACTACCTCAACGTAACAAGTTTGAAGAGTTACTTGCCACTGCCAACGACCCACTATACCCGGGCTGTAATTGGATGTCTTCATTGGACTTTATGGCAAAGTTTACGAACATCAAGGTCAAAGGTAAAATGAGTGACACCACATTTAACGAAACCCTAAAATTTCTCAAGGAATGTTTCCCGCCCGTTCTAGCATACAAAATCCCATCGTCATACTATGAAATAAAGAAGACATATAAAACGATCGGGTTAGGATACGAATCCATACATGCTTGTGTAAATGATTATTTTTATATCAGGGGGTGGGTAACGAAGATTTGCAGAATTGTCCCATCTGCGATGCTAGTAGATGGAATGACAAGAACACACTGGGGAAGAAAGTTCCTTACAAGGTGTTGTGTTACTTTTCTATCATTCCTAGACTACAACGTTTGTACAAGTCTGTAACATATGCATACTTGGATTTGATGTTAGAAGAATTCTAGAGAGAGAGAGAGAGATAAGAGAGTGGGAGTTCTAGAGAGAGAGAGAGTGAAGGAAGAAAATGGTTGAATGATTAGAAGCTCCAACCCTTCCCATGTGTGGGAAGGGGTATATATACTACAATGTTTAGGTGCCCCTAGCGGGTTGTAGAGTGAGCTGACAGTGGGTAAGGACCCGAACCACTCCACAAATACTAATATATATAAACTAATATTATTAATACTAATAATCCTACGAGCTACATAAATGCTAAATAGATACTCGGGGTGACCGAGTCTGCACATGAATATTTATATTCCTAACAATCTCCCCCTAAGGGAGGTCACCCCGGAAAAAATATTTTAAATTCTAGCATTCTTTCATATGAATTTGACTTCATAGCTCGTAGTCTTTGATTCTTCAAATTCATTAGTCTTTGTACATTCAGCAGTAAACTCTTTTGACGACTGATCTTTTGTCTTGGATGATCTTCGAAGATTCTTCGATGATATCATCCAACATATGTCTTCTAGTCATCTTGTTTCAGCATCGTCTCTGTGTGAAGTTGTGATCTTTGAGCATTCTTTGAGATCATCAGTCATCGTAAATCTCCAAGCTCATCCGTTGTAATATTGCCTCCATGTGATATGTTGTGACCGTTGGACTCGCATGCACACATTTTTCTTGATCATGATAGCTATCATCAGAGTTGCAGAAGCTGTGTTGTCGGTCTTTCATCTATCATGATATCTTTGATAATGAATTGGAAGTGTGAGCATGGAGTGTGGATTGACACGTTTCTGCTGGAATCAGGAACCACCATCGCCATCTTTATATGAATTTGAAATAAAACAGTTAGCAATAAATTTGGAGAACGGATATGGCTTTGTCATTCGTTCGATGTGGTGGTTGGATTTAACCTTCGGTTCTGTGAAGACCGACCTGTGATCAGGTAGAATCCTCTTTAAAGAAGATTCTCCTTGACAGGAATTTCCAGCTTGTAGTAATGAGTCTTCCAACAAATTAATGTCAGAATCATCATACTAAGCATGTTCTCATACCGGAACGTCTCAAAGCAGACAGCACGGTAGAGTGAATCAGTAAATTAAATACCCACTGATTGACGAGAAATTGATTAGAAAAATCACTTGCGTGTCACTGGATAAACATTTTGTGCAACACAACAAGGGTTTTATAAATTGAATCACATTTCTGTCAAAAATACTTTTGTTTGAAAACTTTCACAATCAATGTGCTCGAAACTTTGTTGGTGAGCACATTGAAAGGTTTTCCAAAAGTATCCGTCAATCCATTTCCTGGAACAAGTTTGATTCAAATTTGAATCGTCCCATCGTTTCTTTCCAGTTGTCACAAGCTTGATCCATGAAGGATCTCACATGTCACCCACCAAGAGCTTGTTTGATGTTGGCTCTAGAAGGATTTCCATCTTCATTGTGAATACTTTACGTATCACTCGGATGTTCTAGCAATACCACAAGGATAATGCGTCGGACTCTTCATATATATTTTCTTGCTTTTCACGGTGTATGAAACATCAAGCATATTGGAAATGTGTCCTAATGAGATTTATTGATGATCTCTTGGCTCTAGACTCAATAGTGCATTTTGATTTAGTGATCGGAGGCTGGAGAGGACTGCCACCTTTTTAATATCGTCAAAATCGGAGTGAGAGAGATGATAGCAATGTATTGATCTCTGTGACAAGTGAAACAAGAGTCCTTTGAGGGACCTTGAGTGGCTAGGGAGGGTTGTGCAGCGTATCACTGGGTCCATGATACTTTGTCTTCAATTTCAGCAATCAACTAAGTATTCTGACAGCATATGTATTGACCCGATTTCTGCCTAAAGTGTAAGGAGGGCTTCTTTCTTTTCACCCTTTATCTTTACATTTCTTTTTCATTCTTCAACCCCTTCAACGCTTATCGAGACTTCATTACTAGCACCTTGTTGGGTTTGTTCCAGTACTAGCTCCATCTCAGTAGGCACTTTTCCCTTATTCACTTTTCTCTATTTTAATCATTCCTAAGGACTTCTATTCTAACTAAAGGATTGTCCCTGGGAAGATCCCTCCGGTTCTAGCTGGATCATGGGAACTAATACCTAACCTCACCATCCTTATAACTCTAGTACATAAAGTAAAATGGTCGGTCTTTGGTATTCTTTCACAATTGTCATCACAAAGCTTTTGCTCCCCCTCAATATGTGCATCGATATACGAAAGAGTTTAGCACATATAGGAGAGCCTACACTTGAGTCCAAAAGATCACATTTTATCAGTTTTCATATTTAAATCACATTCTCTCCCCCGATCAAAAATTTCAAACCTTTTGAGATTTGTGATCCCAATTGATTTAAATAAGTTTAGAAAATATGGGAGAAAATGTGGTCAGGTTTAATATATTCTGATAATGAGACATTACGATGCTCCCCCTAAATCAATGAGGGAGAATGTTAGTGTCAGGTATGATAGGTTTGAAAGATTTTGAATTAAAACAATCATACACTGACACATAACAACAAATGTTTATTCACTGCTTATTATGTAAAAAGATAATCGTTATGACACAAATGATGTTGACCTTTTCGCTTCCTGAGGGAGTCAGTAGTCAGCATCAATTATCCATCCACAAACAAATCTTCCCAAGTATTGTAGATCCCCACTCGGCGAGACCAGAATAAGTAATGCTTTGTTGAAGTGAAGGTGGTGGTGGTGATGACAATGTTGTTGTTGTTTTTGCTGATGTTGTCGTTGTGGTGAATTCAGAGCCAGTCAATAGAGTTTGAACATCTGATCAAATGGTTAGAGCGGGAACTGGCACATTCATATTGGCCATGGAATCTGCATAAGAATATCAACACAGATATAAATACATACAGATTCACTTTTCATTAATAGCTACCACATAGCAGCTTGCCAAGTCATAATAACAAATTCATCTCATAATCAAACCACAGTCAAGTAATACATCAAACCGCTATCTAGCATGATGAGCAATCAACAATCATGAACATGGCAATTCACACATATTTCAACATTCAACTCAGGATCTTAGGGACATGATTCTAACACGATAGCTACACACCTAAGCATATCCTGAGTGCACATGTACTGAATCAACAATAATTAAGCAGCTATCGACTAACAAAAATCAATCAACATTTGAAACTCATTCATTCAGATCATACAAATGCCTGTGAAGTATTCAAGAACATCAAACACAATAGGTTTTCTAACTTCTTTTAGATTTTGAGTTTTAAAGTATTTAGGGGATTAAACGAGGATTCCAGAGTGACACAAATGAACCTTATAGTTACATAAAGTTAGGATACTATAAGCAAATTGCACATAATGCCCTAATCTTTCTAACAGCTAACACATTTGGCCATTTGAGATAAAGCTTAGCAAGATCCTCTTCAACTAATACCCCATTAACTACAAAACCTTTTCTAACAATTATGAGATAACCAAGAAACCCGTTTGATGATATAAAATTTGAAATCACTCTCCCCCTCAATCAATGACCCGTATTCAAGTTAAGGTGTTGAAGTCATTGATTGAGTGACAAATTTTATGAACAATCCAAGTCTGAAAGAATTTCAACCAACACGTTACCACCATGTGTCTCACAAATAATTTTCAGAAGAATCATAGAATGAAAACTATTTGTATTCAAAGAAGACTTCTCTTCTTAATCAGGAAATAACGCACTGAACCGTACATTAAATTGAAGAAACATGGATATAAAGTAATCCATGCCCTGGTGAACATCACCCAGTAGAAGGAACAACCGTCTTTTTGGCGACGTGCCTTCCCCATTTTGAAACGCGTGTTGCTATATGAAGTAATAGCAAGCCATTTAGGCATGTTTTGAAAAACTTTTTGAACTTCTGTTCGAACTTCATTTAAAGACCAGTGTCATTATTGAATGACATTTCTAGGACCGTAAATGTTATCGATGCCAGAAGACATGCCTTAAAAAAATTATTTTCGGTATTTTCAATTTTTTTTTTTTTTTTTTTTTTTTTTTTTTTTTTTTTTTTTTTAATGGTTTTTCTTGGTTTTATATATTTCTATTTACATTTTGGTTTTATATTTTTCTATTTACAATTTGGTTTAAAATATGTACAAAATATATTATTCAGTTTAAGAAGATGTTGACATGAGTACCGAAATAAGGATATCGTTCTTGGACTTTGCAGAAGTCAGTAGTCAACATTACTTAAACTTTCACCACCAAAGCTTTCGAGGCTCCTGAAAAATCGTCTGAACTTGAGCCTTCTCAATTGTGAAGCTTTGATAGCTTCCCCCCAAACCGACAATCTTCTTTTTGAGCAGATTCAAAGCTCTCTTTCAAGCTTACATAAGGTAAGTGTACATCGGAAACCGTAGCAAACCACATCAAAAATTGCTGCTCCTTTTAAGAATAACCATCATGATTCTCCGATCGGGGGATCCTCAAATAGATCAGCAGTGTATCATCTCACACTTGAATAATTCTTCTCACATTTCTCCCCGCTGAAGTCTGAAGCAATGCATACCAAAAGTATCCAGAAACCACTTCCCCCCAAGTAGTTGAAGTGATGCAATCAGTCTCATTGTATGAAGCTCAAAAACCCGAAGTACACACTCAATCCCATTAATGAAGTCGAAAACATAATCATTAAGATCAATTAAGACTCGAAAATGCACTTTTCTCCCTTCAGGAAATTGCAGATGAAAATTGTTACACCAAAGTCAACTAAGTCCCGAGTGTAAGCAATTTATCCCGTATGTAGTCAAAATGATAACACCAAGACAGTACCACAAAAGCAACTGAGTACTGGATGTAGTCGAAATGATAACACCAAAACAGTACCCTAAAATTCAAGTAAGTCCTGGATGAACACCTTTCCTTCTGTAGGATACCGACTAACCATAGGAATCATCATACATTTGTGTACCTCTTTAATCTCCAGAAACTATTTCTTACATCTCTTCCCCCACGTAGTTGGAATGATACACCATAAAGAACGAGTTAAAACACTGATTTTCCCTGCGGTTATGACATTTGTCTTCCCGGAATAACTTCTATTCAGAAGAAGTATAACGTTCATCACGTGTACTCATTGTGCGTTTAGATGTATGTCTCCTTCCCCCTTCTTGGTTTTGATACCTCAGAATCAGCAACACATTTTACGCACATATACTTGAGATCTTGTGAGAAGACGAAAATTGGCTCAAATGTATCAAGTGAGAATCAACCGCTACCGAAACACTCTCTGACTATCTTTACCAGCCCTTAAGTAGGCTATTTGACGAGATGACTGATGGAACAAACCCGATATACCAAACTTGACACTGAAGTAGAATTCCCCGTTCTCGTGACTTGAACTTGCACTAATGTTAGAAGAACGGTTTAGAGAATTAGTGCTCCAAGCAAATCTCTAAGTACTCAATACTCAACCAAAGTATGAGACATTAACACCTCTTGCGATTATCCACAACGTCATCGGCGTGTGACACTGAGTACTACAACGTAACTCCTTTAAGTGATAGTTAACCAGGTCGTCAAACTTTTACCCCGACTGCTGGTAACTAGATAACCTAAGTCTTCAACTTAAATCTTAAGCACGAGCAAGTTATCATTCAAAGTCATGCATCCAACCAACCCCGACTTCAAGATAAGATAAGATCACGCCTATGTGAAAGTCAACTTCAATCTCAAATAAGTGATACCCGATCAACTCCATAGTCACAATTAAATGCCCAACAAGTGAGTGAACATCCAATCAAATGTACGTCGATCCACTTGTTCACACTTCTCCCCCTCAAAAATTGCATATGAGGATGCCATTTTTGATTGAACAAGTGTATATGAGGTTGATCCACTGTTCACACTTCTCCCCCTCAAAGATTGCATTTGAAGTTGCCAATTTTGATCGAGTGAATAAATGTCCAATCTAATGAAAGTAGATCCACTTGATGACTGAACGAGCATGGAGCAAGTATGAAGCTTGTTGATGAGAGTAGTCAGAAACAAGAAGATTTCTCTTCTTCCGAAGATAAAGCGCACTCAAGCATACGCCTTTCTTTTCTTTGAGGAACGGGGCCTGAAGATTTGTCAGCAGACGCCATTATGTTGATATTGAAGCTCGAGGCTTGAACTACAGTGTTCAAACATCATTGTCGATGAAGAAAGAGGCCTGAACTAATGTAAACAGACGTCATTGTCGATGAAGAACGAGGCCTGAACTGATGTGAACAGACGTCATTGTCGATGAAGATCAAGATTGAATTTCTTGAACCCCTGATTTATGAGATATCAGTCTTTTTGGCACCCAAACCCTGAGTCTTTCCTTAATAGGAGTGAACGTTGTACCTACACTTAAGTAAAGACTACCTGCACTGACATTAAGGGTTTGTTTGCATTTATATGGGTTAGTGATATCAGCATCTTGACCATTTGGGGTTTCACTGTCAACCTTATCTTTGCAATCAGTGAACAGCTTACTAGTAGGTATCCATCTAAGACCAACAATCTTAAAAATTCTACCCGTCGGTATCCACCTAAGGCAAGATCTAGGAGTGTTTGGTTTCTCATGTACAGTGGAAGACTTGTTTAGAGAAGACCTTTGTCCTACAGCAATCTGCCTACCAGGTTTCTGAGTATAACTCTTTGGTTCTACGGGCTTATTGTTGTTTCTAGTCTTAGAGGATTGAACCTTAGTACGAGTATTCACTTCCTTCAGGAACTTTGTCATACAATCATCATGGTTTGCATTAAAAACACATTTCTGACAAGTTGAGCAAACATAGTGTTTGGAGTCAGAAAAAGATCTAGAATTCTTAGAGTGATCTGCTACGGGAATTACTTTAATTGGCACACAACTTGTAACACCCCAACCCGACAAGGGCAAAGATGTCACAAATACATGGTTTCATATCAGATACAAGCATTCAAGAAATAAAATAGCGGAAGCCTTAACATTAAAATCCAAAGGAAAATAAGTCAACACGACTTATATCAAGTGCAAGACAGAAATAACGAAGTACAAAACAGAATCCAAATGCCCAACAATGGCATAACAGAAATAATATCCAAATGGTCACACTAGAATGACAAGGTCTAAACTTCACACAAGTTGCTCTCATCCCAAAGCCAAACCCAGCTTCCTAGCTTAAATACCTGCCGCACACGAAAAGAAAACGTGCGGCTGAGCTTAAAAAGCCCAGTGAACAGATATAACGGAAACAAAGCAGTAGTAAAGGAATAATAAAGTAAAAGAAATAATGCCAGGTGTAACGAGAGTCAGGAAAAAGAATACAAGAGTTATGCAGACATACCAGGAACTAAGAATGGTTACAATAGGAGATGTAAATGAAACCAGAACCCACCAAAATCCCAAGTTAAAACAAGTCAGGTCAAATATCAGGTCAAGTGTCAGGTCATAAGGTTACAAGGTTTTAGGGAAACAGAAATCCACTACGAGCCCAGAAACAAATATCACAACAAGTCCAGTAATCAAGGTGTACGGAGGGGAGACCTCGGTACAAAATACAAGGTGAGGGGCTACCTCTCAGGGTTGGAGTTGCAAGCTCCCAAGATGTGAAAGACGTGTATCGCACACACCATCAGTCACCAAGTATAACAAGTAAACAAGTCAAGTCAAGTCTAGGATGCATCCATACGCCCTAGGTGGCCAAGGTCTACCTCTACGTAACAAGTCAAGTACCAAGTCAGGGACGGGATAGGACATCTCTCTCCTACCCTAGAGTCAAGTCATCGGTGCATCAATGACAAGGACATGAACACCTCATGCCTGGTAGGTGGCTCGTAATATCAAACTGTGGGTCAAGGTCAAGTATCAAGTATCAAGTGGCAAGTCTCAGGTATCAAGTATCAGGTGTCAAGTATCAGGGTTCATATCAGGATTCATATCAGGGTTCAATATCATAAGTGTCAAAATCCTTAAATACCGTTTTCCATAAAAGTATTCTTTAAAAGGTTTCATAAAAGAGGTCATTTGAAAATGGTTTCTATAAAGATGATCTTACCAATAGTTTCTTAAAACATTTTCATAATTTATCAAAAAGGTTTTCTCAATCCAGTTATACTATCAGGTATATCAAGGTTCAAGTCCAGGTTCATGGCAAGGTTCATATCAAGGTTCATGACAAGGTTCAAAACAAAGGTTCAAGTCAAAAGACAAAGCAAGGGTTCAAAGCAAGGTTCAAGAACAAGTACAACAGGTCAAGGTTCACAATACAAGGGATACATAGCAATGGTTCGGAAACTCTTAAACGAATCAATAAAATAAATCAAGAGACGAAGGCCCATTACTGAAAAGGGCAGAATATCCGTACCTTATTCAAATGCAAGCAAAACAGAAACAGTGATCACTGAAAGGAAAACAAGTCACTCCCTCTTCAGACCTAGAGGAGTAGAAGACAAAATTACAAGAGGTTCTAAGTTCAGATTGCTATTTTTAGTTAACCTTCCATTTTAAGTAGCTTTAAGGTTCATAAGGTTATTATAGTAGTTTTATTCATTTAAGGGTTTATAAGTATTTAGGATAAGTTTAAGGACCAATTGTGCAATTATCATAAAGTTAGGGTATGAGGTGTAATTATTGTAAAGTTACAGGTTGCTACAAGTTAAGTCCTTTAGTTTTATCAAAATAACAATATAGACCCTCTAATGTTTGAACATAAACAATTAACACTCTTTAATTATCAAATACATTTTTTTTCTTCAGGTTTAGACATGCTCTGGACCCGTTTTAAATAATTTAAGAATCATAGTAGAACTCTGAATTAAAATCTACAAAAATTCACAGAGCTACCTCAATGTCCTTAATATTTTACCTAATTTTTTCAGATTTAATTAGCTAGTGTAAGTACAAAAGAAAAATCCATTTTCACAACATGTTCTAAAATCGTATCTGATGGAACACCCGACAAGTTTTCACTTGATTACCCCTTCAGAAAAATTCAAAAAAATCTACAAAAATTCCAGATACTAATGGACATCCCAAAGGTTACTCAGTTCAAAGGGCTCTTTCTAATTCGACACGGTTTGGAAATTAAAATTCAAAAACCCGGACTGATTTTCCAGACTTACAAATACGACCAGACACATGATTTTCTAAAAATAAAAAGGTAACCTTCCAAGCCTCTAAAAATTACAAAATAAATTTCTCCAGGTAGCCACTTCATTAAAATACAATTTAGACTCCAGAAACATAAAAATATACGTTCACATCAATTATCTACAGCCGATTAAAGTCGAACAAAAATCCAGTTCAGAAACAGCCATCACAGAAACATGATTATATTAGGGTTTTTATCATTCCATTCATTAATTATTGACATAAAATGTTTTTAGATGAGTTCATATCATATATAGGTCGATTATATCAGGTATTAACATATTCCACAACAATTAAATCATCATATACACAAGTCGATTTATCAAAACAGTTTTTATGGTTGTTATTTTATGTAGTATGTTTATGATTTTATGTGACATTAAAACTCAAAAAGGGCAAAGAATACACAAGGATTGAACAAGGGAATGATGCAAATACCCTTGAAGATAAGAACACGAATAATCACAAAATCAAGTCACCACACCAACGGATTCCTTCTCTTCTTTTTCTTATGTTCGTACAACAGCAGAAACACAAGAACAAAAACATGGTTTTTGATTAGTTTTTGGTTATAATTTCGAATGGATCATGATATGTATTACACGGTTACCTTAGAACGAATGAGACACGAATCAAGAACGAGATTACACCTTCCTTTGTGGTTTGTTTGGGTCGTAGCAGCAGAGACAAGAAGTGGCAGCCGAGTATTTGGTTTGGAGAATTTAGGGTTTGTTTTGGTGGTTTTTGATGTGCCGAATATTATGAATAAGGGGAGTAGGGTTTTTATTTTTTTGTTGCCTTGGAGGGTTATCAAACCACACGGTTTGTAGAGGGTTTTTAGGGGAGATATGCAGAATTTTTATGAGGTGATTATGAGGATTAATTTCTTCCAAAATTATAAAAATTCTTGCTTATCTTTTGATTCTCTTTTAACCGAAAATTTGGAGGTATAAAACACATAAAATGTCGCCTTTTTAGGACTAGGATTAGGACATTTATTTTGTACATTTTAAATTATAATGCAATGTTTTTATTTGGGGCTTAATTCATTACATAACTTAGGATATAACCAATTTAGGTTAAGTGTCAAATAATGCTAACTATGTAATTTTCATAAGTTATCAAAATTCAAATTCGATGGTATTTTCGTCATTTCGGATTATATTAATTTGTGGGTTTTACAACTCTTCCCCTCTTAAAAAAAAAATTCGTCCTCGAAATTTGCAAGGAATCAGAAATGAAAGAGAACGGAAAACAAACAAGGACATACCAGACGCGCGATCATTCCGGTCACCAGAAAGCATAAAGACACGACCGGTATGAGGAGCAGGAGGAGGAGGATCAAGAAATTTCTCAAGTGCTGACGTGGTTTGCTTAGGACAATTTCTCACTTGATGCTCAGAAGAACCACATCCGAAACAAGCACCAGACGTCGTACGACAAGCTCCAGTATGGTTTTTCCCACAAGAACCACAAACAGGTAGGGAGGTAGAGTGCTCAGATGATTTTCTCCGCGAGTTTGACCCAGTCGCCCGATCTTGCTGATAGCCTCTAGAAGAATGATCTCTCCACTGCCGTTGGTTGTTGTTGCTCTCCGGACGCTCACTACCCTGCTTAGAAGCTGACCTCGAATCCCGACCTCTCTGATAAGAATCCCGGTCCTGGTGACTCCTCGGCTCATGCCCTTGGTCCTGACGACCCTGACCCCGGAAATCCACACGGTTACCGTCCCTGTCCCGCTTATTAGAACCCCCGTCCGCATGTAACAACTCAATGTTGCGGGTAGCATCCGCAACAACAGCCACATCCTCGTGCTCAAAGTTCACGATACGGTCTAATACCCATGTCTTTAATGCCCACTTAAAATGACGTGCCTGACGTTGAGCATCCCCAGCAACCTCCGGCCCCACAAAACTGGCCAAACGTTAGAACCTCTGCATAAACTCACTCGACGACTCATGGTCCCCCTGACGAATCATCCCATACTCCCTCTCATACTTCTGCTGCTCCGATAATGGAATATACTGCCTATAGAACACCTCAATGAAATCCGCCCAAGAACAGGTCTCCGCATAATCACCTCCCTTAGCTTGAACAAGAGCAGTCCACCAATTAAGAGCGTCACCCTCCAGCTTGAATGTAGCCAAACGAGTTTTAAACTCGTCAGCACATCCGAGAACCCTGAACAACTTTTCGACATGGGTGATCCAGTCCTCTGCCTCATGGGGAGTGGCAGCGGACTTGAAAGAGAGAGGCTTGAGCTTATTAAACCTCTCAATCCAAACGTGGATACCAACGGGTTGAGCAGCGGGTGGAGCAGTGGGTGGAGCATCACCACCACCACCACCAGAAGAACTTGCACCATTTCGGATGTTGTTGGTGACCTCGGTCACCACCTGAGCAGAAAGGTTAGGGAGGACGTTTTTCAAAGCCTCAGCAATCATGGCCTCGAAATTTGGAGCATCATACTCGTTAAAGCGCGTGTTCACCATCTGAACGATCACAAAAAGGATTAGCAACTCAGATAGAATATGACAGAGCAGATCAAGAATATATGACAGAGCAAAACAGGAAAAGAGTGCGCGAAAGGAAACCTAATGTCTACCCAATCCTCACAGGTCACGAGCCTAAGCTCTAAGGGTTTCGGAAGCCTGTCTCTGATACCATAAATTGTAACACCCCAACCCGACAAGGGCAAAGATGTCACAAATACATGGTTTCATATCAGATACAAGCATTCAAGAAATAAAATAGCGGAAGCCTTAACATTAAAATCCAAAGGAAAATAAGTCAACACGACTTATATCAAGTGCAAGACAGAAATAACGAAGTACAAAACAGAATCCAAATGCCCAACAATGGCATAACAGAAATAATATCCAAATGGTCACACTAGAATGACAAGGTCTAAACTTCACACAAGTTGCTCTCATCCCAAAGCCAAACCCAGCTTCCTAGCTTAAATACCTGCCGCACACGAAAAGAAAACGTGCGGCTGAGCTTAAAAAGCCCAGTGAACAGATATAACGGAAACAAAGCAGTAGTAAAGGAATAATAAAGTAAAAGAAATAATGCCAGGTGTAACGAGAGTCAGGAAAAAGAATACAAGAGTTATGCAGACATACCAGGAACTAAGAATGGTTACAATAGGAGATGTAAATGAAACCAGAACCCACCAAAATCCCAAGTTAAAACAAGTCAGGTCAAATATCAGGTCAAGTGTCAGGTCATAAGGTTACAAGGTTTTAGGGAAACAGAAATCCACTACGAGCCCAGAAACAAATATCACAACAAGTCCAGTAATCAAGGTGTACGGAGGGGAGACCTCGGTACAAAATACAAGGTGAGGGGCTACCTCTCAGGGTTGGAGTTACAAGCTCCCAAGATGTGAAAGACGTGTATCGCACACACCATCAGTCACCAAGTATAACAAGTAAACAAGTCAAGTCAAGTCTAGGATGCATCCATACGCCCCAGGTGGCCAAGGTCTACCTCTACGTAACAAGTCAAGTACCAAGTCAGGGACGGGATAGGACATCTCTCTCCTACCTAGAGTCAAGTCATCGGTGCATCAATGACAAGGACATGAACACCTCATGCCTGGTAGGTGGCTCGTAATATCAAACTGTGGGTCAAGGTCAAGTATCAAGTATCAAGTGGCAAGTCTCAGGTATCAAGTATCAGGTGTCAAGTATCAGGGTTCATATCAGGATTCATATCAGGGTTCAATATCATAAGTGTCAAAATCCTTAAATACCGTTTTCCATAAAAGTATTCTTTAAAGGTTTCATAAAAGAGGTCATTTGAAAATGGTTTCTATAAAGATGATCTTACCAATAGTTTCTTAAAACATTTTCATAATTTATCAAAAAGGTTTTCTCAATCCAGTTATACTATCAGGTATATCAAGGTTCAAGTCCAGGTTCATGGCAAGGTTCATATCAAGGTTCATGACAAGGTTCAAAACAAAGGTTCAAGTCAAAAGACAAAGCAAGGGTTCAAAGCAAGGTTCAAGAACAAGTACAACAGGTCAAGGTTCACAATACAAGGGATACATAGCAATGGTTCGGAAACTCTTAAACAATCAATAAAATAAATCAAGAGACGAAGGCCCATTACTGAAAAGGGCAGAATATCCGTACCTTATTCAAATGCAAGCAAAACAGAAACAGTGATCACTGAAAGGAAAACAAGTCACTCCCTCTTCAGACCTAGAGGAGTAGAAGACAAAATTACAAGAGGTTCTAAGTTCAGATTGCTATTTTTAGTTAACCTTCCATTTTAAGTAGCTTTAAGGTTCATAAGGTTATTATAGTAGTTTTATTCATTTAAGGGTTTATTAAGTATTTAGGATAAGTTTAAGGACCAATTGTGCAATTATCATAAAGTTAGGGTATGAGGTGTAATTATTGTAAAGTTACAGGTTGCTACAAGTTAAGTCCTTTAGTTTTATCAAAATAACAATATAGACCCTCTAATGTTTGAACATAAACAATTAACACTCTTTAATTATCAAATACATTTTTTTTCTTCAGGTTTAGACATGCTCTGGACCCGTTTTAAATAATTTAAGAATCATAGTAGAACTCTGAATTAAAATCTACAAAAATTCACAGAGCTACCTCAATGTCCTTAGTATTTTACCTAATTTTTCCAGATTTTATTAGCTAGTGTAAGTACAAAATAAAAATCCATTTTCACAACATGTTCTAAAATCGTATCTGATGGAACACCCGACAAGTTTTCACTTGATTACCCCTTCAGAAAAATTCACAAAAATCTACAAAAATTCCAGATACTAATGGACATCCCAAAGGTTACTCAGTTCAAAGGGCTCTTTCTAATTCGACACGGTTTGGAAATTAAAATTCAAAAACCCGGACTGATTTTCCAGACTTACAAATACGACCAGACACATGATTTTCTAAAAATAAAAAAGGTAACCTTCCAAGCCTCTAAAAATTACAAACTAAATTTCTCCAGGTAGCCACTTCATTAAAATACAATTTAGACTCCATAAACATAAAAATATACGTTCACATCAATTATCTACAGCCGATTAAAGTCGAACAAAAATCCAGTTCAGAAACAGCCATCACAGAAACATGATTATATTAGGGTTTTTATCATTCCATTCATTAATTATTGACATAAAACGTTTTTAGATGAGTTCATATCATATATAGGTCGATTATATCAGGTCTTAACATATTCCACAACAATTAAATCATCATATACACAAGTCGATTTATCAAAACAGTTTTTATGGTTGTTATTTTATGTAGTATGTTTATGATTTTATGTGACATTAAAACTCAAAAAGGGCAAAGAATACACAAGGATTGAACAAGGGAATGATGCAAATACCCTTGAAGATAAGAACACGAATAATCACAAAATCAAGTCACCACACCAACGGATTCCTTCTCTTCTTCTTTCTTATGTTCGTACAGCAGCAGAAACACAAGAACAAAAACATGGTTTTTGATTAGTTTTTGGTTATAATTTCGAATGGATCATGATATGTATTACACGGTTACCTTAGAACGAATGAGACACGAATCAAGAACGAGATTACACCTTCCTTTGTGGTTTGTTTGGGTCGTAGCAGCAGAGACAAGAAGTGGCAGCCGAGTATTTGGTTTGGAGAATTTAGGGTTTGTTTTGGTGGTTTTTGATGTGCCGAATATTATGAATAAGGGGAGTAGGGTTTTTATTTTTTTGTTGCCTTGGAGGGTTATCAAACCACACGGTTTGTAGAGGGTTTTTAGGGGAGATATGCAGAATTTTTATGAGGTGATTATGAGGATTAATTTCTTCCAAAATTATAAAAATTCTTGCTTATCTTTTGATTCTCTTTTAACCGAAAATTTGGAGGTATAAAACACATAAAATGTCGCCTTTTTAGGACTAGGATTAGGACATTTATTTTGTACATTTTAAATTATAATGCAATGTTTTTATTTGGGGCTTAATTCATTACATAACTTAGGATATAACCAATTTAGGTTAAGTGTCAAATAATGCTACCTATGTAATTTTCATAAGTTATCAAAATTCAAATTCGATGGTATTTTCGTCATTTCGGATTATATTAATTTGTGGGTTTTACACAACTTCTCTTAGAAACAAGCAGATTCCTAGTCTTTTCATGTGTGTTTTTCTTAGCATCCACTAGGTTTTGATTCTGAACAATGTCTTTATGTCTAACACGTTCTTTTGGTGTCACAAATGACACATGCTTTGAACTAATCCTAGAAGAGCTAGAAGCATTCATATGATGAGGTTTTGCAGGAGCATATTCCTTTTCATTAGGTCTAGACTGTGAAGTTACTGGTTTTGACAAAACTTGTTTCGCATCAACTTGGGAGGCAAACCGTGTTTTTGAAAATTTTGATCGTTCAGATCTAAACGCAGTCGGTTGTCTAACAACTGATTGGTTTCTAAGTGGTGGTTTCCCAAAGATTGATGGTTTTGCAAACTTAGTGTTCATACCATTTCCTGTAGATTTTCTTAATTCGTTTTTCAAAGGTGCAATTGCAAAACCCTTTTCCTGAAGTTGAGCTTTGAATTCATCATTTATGGCAATCAAAGAGGTTGTTTTCTCTACAGTCTTAGTTTTCGTTTCTTTGATTGTATCACACAGTTCTTTGTAATGAATTTTCAAAGTTTCATTTTCATTAAGCAATTCAGTCACTTTATGTTTTAATTCTGCATTTTTTGTTGCAATAACATCATTGTCATGCTTAGTCTTAGCTTCATTAAACATATCACACATCTCAGCAATACGTTTTTTCAGGTTGTTGATCGTCACCTTTTTGGCTTGTAGCTGAACTTTCAAATCGTTTATCATAAAAAATTCACGGAATTCAGGAAATTCCGGATTTTTACATGGTAGGTTAGTTTGAAGACTTTCTTCCTTTTGTTGCATTGAGATTTCAAGATCAATGCAATGTTTTTCAAGTTGTAAAAGTCTGTTTGAAAGTTCATTATAAACTTCTTTTTCAACCATATCATTTGATTTGAATAGCTCAGCCGTAAGCGAAGAACTTGACGCATCATCATGTTCAGCATCCTGATCAATTTCTCCCCCCTTATGACTCATATTTGTTGAATCAGAGGTGATATTGCTATCAGTCTTTTCCAACAGATATGTGTCATAAGTAGGTTTAATTTGATCAGTGTGTTGATGTTCATTAGCAAGGACATTATTTTGAACAGTTAAATGTACCTCAGCAAATGGCACTTGGTCATTTACTGGTCTGATGTCAGCATCCACACCATGCGTGATAAGAGTCCATAACTGCTGCTTGCATCATGCTTATATGACTTTGTCCCTCTGCATTTTGTGACAACTAAACTAGCACCTAGTGCTTTACATGAATCAACCTTAATCTCTCTTGATTGCATCCGACTTTCATTCAGTAGTTGGTGTTGTGCTCTTTCCTCAATGTACTTCTCAACATTACCCATGTGTTGGAGCAATGTTTCTCTGAACATGTTAACTTCAATCCCAGTATAATCAGTAAAACACTTTTCTGTCATTTGACTATCATAATCCCAAGTGTATTGCGAATTGATGAACAATTGAAGTTGTTTGTTGATCACCCGAAGAGCAGCCATGGATCCAATTTCATGAAATTCTTCTTTGTCAAGTTGTTGTTCTAATTGATCTAAGTTCAGGAACATAGTGCATGTGAAAGTCTGAACATCTTGACCGAAGAGTGATGCAAAATCTCGTTCGAATCCTCCCATGGATTCAGGTCTTTCTGAGAGAACCTTGAGGTGTGAATGAAGTAATCAAAAACAATCAATGCAACTTTCCTTTGCATTAGGCAATATTAGTGACTGAATCAACTCTCTCTCTTGCGAATTCGAGCACGAAGATTCCACATTAGTATTATCAGAATCACACACGTTTATTTGATGTTCAGAATTAGAAATCATTTGTTTATCATACGTGTCGTACAACTTGAGTACCTCAGATATGAAGGAATCTGAAGTAGTAGACATGATGTAAACGTGCACGGGATTTTACAATTCTATGATTTAAACCGAGAAATAGATTCTTTCGCAGGATTTTACAAATATCATGAATAAACCGTGAAATGATAATGATTACTTGAATGTGCTATGATAGAGATTGTGTGTTGAGGGTGATGATTGATTGTTAGACTTTGTGAACTGTTGTTTGATTTTGGTTGAAAGGGTTGAAGTGAATCCAAATAACCACTGTAGTTAAATCCAATAAGCTCGAAAATATCTCAACCCAAAATAATTTTCAATCTCGGATTCTTGAAACACAATAAAAAACCGTGATCCAAAAATTATGCCAAAATACTTTACCATGCAATAACCTCAAAATTAGTTCTTGTGATAACAATCCAACAGCCAATGAAATAAACCACAACAAAGAATTGTCCCTTGTAGAAATTATTAGCCCACGAAACACATAACAAAAAGTCGCCCTTGTGATATCAACCCAAGTCCAGCCCAATGACAGAAAGTAGGCCCAAGTTTCAACTCCACTTAACCCTAATTTTATTTTTTGGGTATAGAGCACTCACCTTAATCTCAACTTAACTCTAACAATAATCCTTATCAAAAGCAGCCTGCACAAAACACTCACTTCACCTACCCTTTTTCAACCTTATCCCTAATCTTAAAGAATCGCAGCCACCAATAATTAAACAACAGATCAAAAAATTCGACACCCCTTTTATCTTGGCATCTGCTCCATAACAAAATCACACTAGTAATCCACAAGTTCTTCCCTTTCTGACACTTGATAACCAAAGATGAAGGCAAAGATCCTTTCTTGCTACTGTTATCCAAACAAAAAAACAGGTAGGTTTGATTGTTTTTCTTTTGTTGTGACTTCGAAACCGAAGGAAAGAAAGGATGATAACACTCTTTGGTATTGTCGAAGAGAAAGAAACCGAATCGGTTTTATTTGGTCAAAGAGAATCTGAGATCCTTTCTTTTAATTTTCTGTTTGTTTTCGTTTCCTAGAACCGAATGAAGAAAAGAAAAAATATGAAATTGAATGGTTTTGATGTCTTTTAAGGTTCGAAGATTATGAGATGTTTGTTTGAATTCGTTGTTTGTAATTTTTTTTATTTTTTTTTTTTTTATTTTTTATTTTTTACTAAGATGAGAATTGAACGAGTGAAATGAGTTGTGGTTAATTGATGTTTTTGTTTGGGTTTAATATATCTGTATCTCTTTGCTTCTTCTTGTTCTTTCTTTTTGAGTTAACTGTTAAAGTGTGATATCTCAAACCGCTAGAGGTATATCACAACTCAATAATCAAATCGCAGTTGACTTTTAGTTTGACCAAGAAAGACATCCAACCGCAACCTTTAACTGTGAAACACCAATATTAGTTTTAAGAGAAAAACTGCAGGTCACTTTCGAGAAAGTACAAACGTCACTTTCACTTTTCAGTCGTCAGTTTTGTTTTCTTTCCTGTTATAGTTAGCTTCCAAACCGCAAGTCCAATTTTTTTGCCAAACCGCAACACATAAATACCTTAACAGCCACAAACCGCTGTCAAGAAGTTAGGCTAAACCTCAACCAAGAAAACCATTAAAAAAAACTTTCCACTTAAAATAAGCCACGAAAATCTTGAGATAACCGCGAGATAAGCCGTAATTTGTGAACGATCAATTCCTAGCTTATCTTAACACCACAACGTGAAGAGAACACAGATTTTCAGACCTGGATTACTTAATAAAAAGGACGTGCGAACCAATATACAGACCAAGAAATGAGTCAGTATTCAAAAATAAGCATGTAACCCAATGTTGAGCTCAAAAGTAGGCATAGCAAACTAACTTCATAAACAGTTAAAGCCCAACACCCAAATGGATAAGTAAACTAAAAAGTGAACAGTTAATGCCAAAAATTATGCACGAACCAAAATAAATAAAACCGAGAAAATAGAAACCACAAATCCAAGCACACACAATCAATCGAACCTAACCATGGCTCTTGATACCAATTGTAACATATGCATACTTGGATTTGATGTTAGAAGAATTCTAGAGAGAGAGAGAGATAAGAGAGTGGGAGTTCTAGAGAGAGAGAGTGAAGGAAGAAAATGGTTGAATGATTAGAAGCTCCAACCCTTCCCATGTGTGGGAAGGGATATATATACTACAATGTTTAGGTGCCCCTAGCGGGCTGTAGAGTGAGCTGACAGTGGGTAATGACCCGACCCACTCCACAAATACTAATATATCTAAACTAATACTATTAATACTAATAATCCTACGAGCTACATAAATGCTAAACAGATACTCGGGGTGACCGAGTCTTCACATGAATATTTATATTCCTAACAAAGTCTAAACACAGTACAAAACATATGACTTGGCATGCTTCTGGGCAATCTACGGAGAACGGTAAGATGCAACACCCGGTTGATGGTCAAGCATGTGTAACCACTTGTAAAATTTCACTATGTAATAAACTATTTCATATTCTATATAAAGAATACTTATCCTTTTTCTACGTATAAATTTTTTTTATCTGATCATAACTACTATCTAATGTGACATAACTCACATCCTCGATAAACGTGCTCTCACGCGGATCGACATCAACTTACCTAATGTTTACTTCACATAAACATTTATATATGTCAAGTATAAAAATCCTACGATATGCCATTTGCCACTTTGCGTTAATTCGTTAACGTACGACTAATAAACGTTCAAACTAAACATTTCTTATCTATTAGAGTTTCTACGAAACCCTAAACCATTATAACAATGAATATGAGTAACTAATCCCTAAAACACTAAAGTACAACTCATTCAAGCTAAGGTACAAGCCTTTAATGCATGAAAACTAAATAATAACATAAATCTCATTATAAACCTAAATGTACTCATTTTAAAGCACACTATACAAGTCTTTTATACACCAACCTTAAAAATAGATTTTCTTAAGCATACTAAATTTAAGTACAAGTCCCTAAACCTAATGTACAAGTGTCCAATGCATAAAAACCTAAAAACTACATTTATATACTTTAAACCTAATTAAAACAACATATATTTAAATTAACTTAAGCAAACCCTAAAAAAATAATTTTCTATATTTCTTGAACCTTAGTACAACCCTAATAAGCCTATGGTACAACTCTTTAAAGCACAATTTCGTTTCCTTCTGTTTTCTTATTAAATCGACACTAATATTAAATATACAAGCCCTAGATTATTTTCTACCCAATAGATACTCAAAGTAAACCCTAAACTAAATTTGTCACTTCACTAAAATCCTAGGTACAACATTCTATAGCCCAGGTACAATTTATTAAAGCTATTCGATTTTCCTATTTCTTTTCCTAGTTCGATTTTAACCACAATTAAACTAAGTCATCCTACACTTACTATTAAGCAAACCCTACACCATAAGTCCTCTTTTAGGTCACAAATGCTTCCACATCACCTTGTCTTCAAGATATTTACTCTAGTAAAAAATGTAGGTAATTCCCATGGTCATAGATCGTAACACATCACCCCTCCTTAATGGCACCACACAAGCTTCACTAATCTACCTCACCATGTCTCCCTTTCACTCCACATGATGATCTAGCTCACTTGGAAACCATAATCTCTTCACCTTATATAAATCGACACACTCATATTCTCATTTTTCGAACCACACCAAAACAGCAACACACTCACTTAAACCCTGATCAAACAGCCCAAATAGAAGCTAAGGACGAACATAGGAAAGCCTAGAAGAAGAGGAAACCTTGGTGTTCAATCGCAAAACCAAATTGTCCAAAAACCTCTCATAGTCGAATAATTACACAAGTAAATAAACTAGCCTCTTTTCATTTCTTTTGTAAACTCTAAATGCTCCTAAATATGTTACTAAATAAGTGGTAATAGAAAGCTAGGTCAAAAATCATGTTTTCTTTCTTTTTTTTCTTTTGTCGAGCACAAAACAAACACACATAATTTATTTTTTTATTTTTTTTTCACATTACTAATCAATAAGTTATAAAACATTTAAGTGATAAATTAGATGAGCTAATAATCATGTTATCATGTATTAAAAACTAGGTTGTAAGTTTAAAAATAAAAAACCAAAACCCTTTTTCTTTTTCAGTTTTTGTCGAGAGGTGTCCCAAACGCCCAACTTGGGATAATTATTTCGACATTCAAATGAAGCTAATAAAATCCAAAACTTAGCCACCTTAAAGACCCCACAGCTAGGTAATTGTAGGAACAAAAGAGTCATAAAAATATTGCCTTGCCACGTTTTTATTCGAGCCCCATTTGGCCTTGTCGCAAACTGAAACAAACGCACCATTTTTAATTAATTCGAGCTCATAAGCTCGAATTATAAGCTAATAAGCTATAAAAGTGATGTTTACAAACTTATCATAACTTTTATAAACGAGTCGTAGCAAGTCGTGTCCTTTTCCTAAGCTTAAAACGCGTTAAAGTGAATTAAGGATGTCGAATGAAACAACATAAAAGCTTGGAGGGTCAAAACTGCCAAAACTCTAATTGTTTTTATAACTAGGATCAAATCTAAAATCAACCTGAAGTTTAGGGGTAAAACTTGCCAAATCTGAAAGTTAGAGTTTTCTTGGGCCAAAAGTGTAAATATTTCAAAGTTAATAAAACAAGGGTCATTTTTGCCAATGAACCATAGTTGAGGGTATAAATTGTTATTTTTGGAACTACAAGGGTAAAAACTGTCATTTCATCAAAGTTGAGGGGTAAAAATTGTCATTTTATGAAAGTTCAGGGGTAAAAATTGTCATTTTAATAAAAGTTCAGGGGTATAAACTGTCAATATATGAAACTATAAGGGTAAAAAGCGTAACATTTTATAATTATTACGAGAAATATATTTCGACTCGATTTATAACAGAAACTAATAAACGAGATATATTTATCTCGATAACAAACAAACGAAAAAGAAAATATAAGAACATGAAATAAGATAAAATCTTATCATCCACCAACTTTTGAAGAGACTTCATGTTGTCTCATTTAAACATTTAACTGTCAACCAAAACGTTACGAAACGAATACTAAAACTCACGTATATTTGAATACGATACTAAAACTTGACATACCAACCCAGGTCGCGTGCCGGAGACGTTTATCAACTATATTTAACTTGTTTTCCATCCAGACATCTAAGGTGAGTTCATAGTCCCACTTTTCATACGTTTTTCAAACTTGTGGGGAGATACATGCTACAAACCGAACACAAGTATTTTTCTGTATGCTTTCCTGATTGATATTGCCTAAGTTTAACTGTTGCCCCTAAAAGACCCTCAATCATGAACCATTAATCACTTTCGAGTGAACGCAAATATAGTGAATAGATCTATTGGCAGTTGACGACCCATTTGTGTTGCTGGATAAGTAGCCAAATGCACTTTATTTGAGATCAATAAAGAGAATGGCAAACTCCTACTCGAGGGCAGTGCTACTACATTTGATTATGTAGTAATTACATCAATAGTTAATTGCTATGATGTCCATCCTGTTAACGTTTGCGTGTCATGAGACTTAGGAAAATATACTGAACTGCAATATTACTGATTTACTTTCTACTTAGCTTGTGTTCAACTAATTATTACTATAAACACTATGGATTCACTCAACCTTTGTGTTGACTTTTTAGCATGTTTTATCTCAGGTAACTAAAAGCATAACTTGGCACGGAGTGGCAATGGGCTTTCTTCTTATAAAAAGAGTGTCCATTTTGTTATCATTCAACAAATAACGTATCTTTTATAATGTATTTCAAAACTTCCCGCTGGGACCTCTATTATGTAATTCTGATTTAAATAAATGAATGATAACAATTTTATCTAAAACGTCTCTTTTCGAGTCGTTTTCTATTTTCATGACTACGATACTTGAAGTAATACCCCAACTTATATTCCGTTGCGTATATCGAAAATGAGGGTGTTACAGCATGGAAGAAATTTGACATGAAGTATTCGAAAGAATTTTCTTATGAAAAAAGAAACCTCCGATTAGGGTTGGCTGCTGATGGTTTCAATCTGTACGGCAACCTTAGCCAGTCTTACAACATGTGGCCGGTTATATTAACAACATACAATACGCCTCCCTGGATATGTATGAGAGAGACTTCTCTTATGTTGACGTTGTTAATTCCAGGCCCTAAATCACCCGGGAAGGACATAGATATTTACTTGAGGCCTTTGATTGAAGTCCTAAAGAATTTATGGAAAGATGGAGTCATGACTATGGATGTTGTTACTGGCACTGAATTCTGTATGAGAGCAGCGCTTTTATGGACTATCAATGACTTTCCCGCTCGAAGTAGTTTGTCTGGGTGGAGTGGGCAAGGTTACAAGGCATGTCCGACCTGTAATATAGACACTCCAGCTATTCGCGTGTTAAGCAAAACCGCTTATGCTGGTCACATAAGATTCTTAAACGCGACCAATAAATGGCGGAAAAACATAAGGGCATTCTATACTTCGGTCGATGATAGACCACCTCCTAGAAAATTTACCAGTGATGTCATCTGGACTCAACTTAGGAGATTGCCTAAACGTATCCCGAGGAAACATCCAAGTTTTGGGGGTGCGAAGAAAAAATGTGATCATGATCGCGAATTGAATTGGACCAAAGTATCTATTTTCTACGAGCTAAAGTATTGGTCTTTTCTTACACTAAAACACAATTTAGATGTCATGCATATCGAAAAAAATGTGTGTGAGAGTGTGCTGGGTACTTTGTTAATGAATGACAAATCAAAAGACACCAACAAGGCAAGACAAGACTTACAAAATTTGCAAATTCGTGATGAGTTGTGGCTCGTCAACAAAGGAAACGGGAAGTGCTCTAAGCCTCATCCCACGTACTCTTTCACAACTGAAGAAAGAAAACTTTTTTGTCAATTCATCAAAGGTACGCGTTTTATTTCAAAATTTATTTGTTCCAATTCAATTCGCGTATTCATTTCGACGACTTATTCTAATATCATGATTTTTTTTGCCATATAATGATGCAGCGGTTACTTCCTGCTGGACTTCAAAATTACTTGAAGGACCAAACCACCGCAACACCAATAATCGAGCTTTGTTCATTCTTCAAACAAATATGCGCTCGAACTTTGATGGTGGATGACATGTTGAAAGCTAAAGAACAACTCATCAATATTTTGTGCAGTTTCGAGCAAATATATCCTCCTGCTTTTTTGACATTATGATTCACTTGGTTATTCATCTACCCGAAGAGGCTATTGAAGGCGGGCCTGTTTACATGAGGTGGATGTATCCATTTGAAAGATACATGAAAAAGCTCAAAAATTATGTCAGAAATAAAGCTAAGCCAGAAGGTTCAATAGCGGAGGGTTATATTGCTGATGAAGCATTAACTTTCTGTTCGCATTATTTTCGGGGTGTTGAGACGAGATTTAATCGTCCTGACCAGAATGAGGACGATCATTCTGTAACCGAGTACCAACAAGTCGATTTCAACCGAGTACCAACAAGTCGATTTCAGGTGTTTCGATCACTCTGTAAAATGAATGGTAGACAATCATTAATTCGTGTGGAAAACTAGAAGGGGGGGGGGGGTTAATAGTTTTACCAGTTTTTAAATCTTCTTAAACCGAGTACCAATATGAACTACACACTAAACTAACTAATTATAAGTAATGAAAGTAAAGAGAAGAGATGGAAAGATCAAACCGAGTACCACTCACGAGTACTACACTCGAGAGTTTCAAGCACTATGTCAACAACCTCCCTTTAGGCGGAGAAAACCATACACGTCGCTTATCCTATTTCCGACACTAAGCTAGATGTCGAGTGCTAATTTTAGCTAGCACCAATCTACCACGATCTACTTGATCCTTTCTACTTCACACACTCAATACACAAGACCCAAGAGATCTCCAAGATCTCACAAGATCGCAATGATCAACTCTCTCTCTCGACTCAACCTACTCTATCAACTCTTGATCAACTTGATCAACACACAAGCCCAATGGCTACAAGAGATATTCAATATCTCTATAAGATCACAATGATCTTTCCTCACAAACTCTCAAAAGAAAAATGATCTTGATGTATGCTATGATACAATCAAGAGTGTAAAAAATGTTACAAGTGCTTCTACCTACAACTACAACTCTTGTTTCAACTTGGATACCTTGAGTTCTTCTCTTGCACTTGAAGAGGAATGAAGAGGATCATTTAAATGGATGATTGGATCACTCTTAAACAAAAGAAAACCTAACTAAAAGATCAAGAAGAAAAGATGTGAAGAGAGTATCAAACGCAGAAAGTTTTGTGTGAAAAAGGATGCCCAAGAACTGTGAACAGGGCTGGTATTTATAGGCAGAGAAAAAATGGCCGTTACAGGGACACGATACCACTAAAGTTCACACGGTACCACTAAATTTAGTGGTACCATGGTACCGTGCCAGACAAAAACGCTCCTCTTTTTGTCTTTTCTGGTAAAAACTTATTTGGGGAAGTTTGGAGCTGATTTTTGAGGGAAAAATAGCTGTTATGTATTTTAAACTTATTTTTCCATTAATTCATTTCTTAATTATTCAAAAATAATTTGTAAAGTATATTTTTGAAAGAAATGTTTTGTCACATAAAAATGTGATGTCTAAAACACAAATTCACTTCTTTGATCATTTGTCAAGTTGTAAATTTGTTCTAGAGTGATTTGCGTAGAAACAGGAACTTTCGATTAAAAACTTGTTTACGTTAATTTTAACGTAACGTGTTTTCACATTTTGTCATCCTCAAAACGTGAAGTTATCGAAAGATAGAAATAACTTTTTTAGAACATTATTTGCATCAACAATCTCCCCCTTTTTTATGATGACAAAACATAAACTCATTTTAGGTTAAAATTAGTTTTAACAAGTTTTTAATGAGTTTACTCTCATTTCTCCCCCTTTTGGTCGAAGCAAAAAGGTTGCTAAGGCTCCCCCTTCATGTATACTCCCCCTCGTTTAGGGGACACCAAGAAATCGAGCAATGATTCGTGCTACGAAACAAGGTTAGAGAGCAAATATACAAATTCTAACATGTAGCACATATGACAAATATCCAACCACAAAAAAAAGGGAAAGTAGCCAAAAATAAACAACCACTTAAAAGCCCATTCATTAATGAAAATAAATGTCATACATAGGTATGACTACATGACAAACAGAAAAACAACCACAAGAAGCATAAATCCTTAATAACTAGAGGCAAGCTTGATTTCCAAGAGGGGTCCTAAAAGTTTATTGTTGAAAAACTAAACATGAACATGTTTAGTTTTGTGGGCTAGGAGGTGGTGGTGATGGTGACATGATTGGAAGTGGTGGTGGTGTCAAGAGATGTTCTACATAGGAGAACATGAAATGAATCTCATCTCTCAAGAAGAAGATGAGGTTGCGGTTGTGGAGGCAACATAGGCAATTAGCACTATGTAAATCATAGGGATGAGGTTGGATAGGTTGACCCATGATTGGGGAAGGAGGTGGTGGTGAGTTTGTTGGTGATGGGGTTGGCATGGCATAATCTAATGGAGTGATGGGTGATAGGGTGTAGTCCATGGATGATGGCATGGTGTTGAGAGAGGGAGATGATGAAGATGTTGTGTAGGTAGAGGATGTTTTGGAAGGTGCATTAGGTGGAGATGGTGAGTTGGGAGTAGCTTGGGAAGGTGGTGTCATTGCTTCATCATCTTTTGCAAGATCCACAAAGAGTGGTCTTGAAGGTGGTCTTACGGTTATCCTAGGTTTCTTTGAGATGTGGGTGGTGGATTCTTGTGTGGATGACATGGTGTTTGGGTGATGTGAGGTTGAAGATGGAGTGCAAGATAAGCTTGCAAAGGTGAAGCCTTATATAAGCAAGATGGGTGAAATTTGAATTAAAGTGGATAGGAGTGTCCTATGGTGTAGCAAGGGAATCTTAGGGTGTATGTGAGGTTGCAAAATTTGCAGGTTTGAGGTTAGGGTTGCAGGGATTTAGGAAAAACAGTGAAAATCCGTCAAACAGGGGCACGGTACCTCTAAATACCACATGGTACCATTAAATTTAACGGTACCGTGGCCTATTTAACGGTACCGTGACACTGTATTCACGAATTTTCCTATGCAGGCTAGTTCTGGGCAGCTAGAGGGATGTTTTCTAGGGGAACTAGTTCCTGGAAATGATAGTGCCTCAAATCACTAAAGATTTATTTTCCTAATATGTCCCATATTAAGCTACTTCTAGCACATAAAGATTATCATGTAATTTGCCATGATAATCATAAGCATGCAAACATAAGGGACAAAATAAGCTATCATCCAAATATCACATAAAATATTCATGCAAGGTGATAGATTAAATATTAAGCATGCAATAGTATTAATCTATTATATATAAATCCTAATAGTAATACTAATCTCCTCCCTATTATAATAGTTCTAATAGTTCCATTGACTTGAGCACATCCTCATTCATCATCACTTGATGAAACATCATAGCAAGATACCGAATCATCATCATGGTTCTCTTGAGATAATGCACATTCCTAGTACAGTGAGGTGTAGGTGTTTTGGGTTAGAGGAGCCATGGTAGGTTCAACAAGGAGGTATTTATGGTTTTGGAGGTGAGGGAACGTGTTCATAACAAAACGATAAAGATGAGTCAACAACTTTCCGTGTATGAACATTGTCCATAGTTCGGAAGTTCAAGAATGTTGGCGAATTGGTCAAGAGTGAGTGAGATTTCTTGGTTTTGTATGACGAATTGGAGAGACAAAGTTTGATCCTCGTTATGTACGAGTTTAACTTGTCTATAGAACTCAAGGACAAACCGAGGACATATTAGATCATTAATCCGAAACAAGCAATCGAATCCGATTTCTTGAAACATGGTTTGAATATGATCATGGTTGAGAAAGGATGGTTCTACAATTCGTCCTTTGTGGAAGAGACGAGACTCTAGGTGACGGAAGCTTTGTATATGACAAAGTGGGGTGTTTGATTCAAGTGAAGGTTTGGGAATGTATTCGGCTGTTAGTTCATGATCGTAATCAAACATATGAAATCCCTTGTTACCTATGAAAAATTTATCAAGGATTAACAATGAGAATGTTTCATTTAAGGATATATGCCTAGTGTGTGCCTATATGCAGACTATGTGGAGGTGCGGTAATCTCGACTCTAAAACAAAACTAATGAGATGACCCAAACGTTCCTAACTTCACTTTTGCTCAAACAAATATGTCGAAGAATACATATTAGTTAGGTAATTCGATCAATATTTGTGAGATCATGTATGCATGCAAAAATGTTTTTCGTTTGCATCAACAATGTACGAGAAAGGTTTTATGATCCTTGATTCGTGAAATTTTTCAAAAGCAATGGAATTGGGGTGTTTGGTGACTTAAAAGTGTTGATGCCAAAATGTGGTGATTCTTCTTAAAACTAATTGCTCAAATGCAAAAGTTTTGGACTAAAATATATGGGTTTATGCAAATCCTAAGTTAAGGGAATCATGCATTGTCTAATCCTAGTTTTATTTCATAAAAAATCACTTAAAATTGAAAAACCCTAATTCAATTTTGATGCATGAACAAACCCTAGACTCAAGATTAAGAAAAATTAGAGTAAAATGACTTACAAGTCATGTTGAAGATGTAAAAGTAGTTGGTAATCTTGAGATTCAATGCCTTGATTATGATCTTGAAGGAGTGTAATTGAGTTTTGGGTTGTGAGGTTTGGTTTTGGCAGCAGTTACAGGAGTTGGGAAGGTTTGGGATGTATAATGTGGGAAAGGAGGACATAAATACGGGATGTATCAAATACACGGTTCCATGGTACCGTTAAATTTAACGGTGTCGTGCCACTTTAGTGGTTCCGTGATCTGCTGGGATGGTTTTTGGTCCCATTTTGATTTTTGACGGATAAGTCTCGCTGTTTTAGTGAGACTTCTTGACACGAGGAAAGAATTTATACCTAATAAATTCTTTTGACGAGGGGAACCTAAACTAGACAGAACGAGACATGCGAGATGACTTCAAGAGTCATGAGATTTATGGAATATGTTCCATCATTCCTAGACCTAGAAGAAGGTAATTGAAGGATTCTCGTTTGAGAGGTTTGGTTAGGATGTCAGCGGTGTTGTCTTGAGAGGGAACTTTCTCAATAGAAATGTTTCCTTTCTGAACGTTATCGCAAAGGAAGTGATGACGGATTTCGATGTGTTTAGTATGGGAGTGTTGAACGGGGTTTTTGCTTAAGTCAATAGCACCTTTATTATCGCACATAATGGGAACGTCATCTAGATGGATGTCATAGTCATTAAGGGCTTGTTTCATCCATAGTGCTTGTTGACATGCCTTTCCGGCGCTTACATACTCAGCTTCGGTCGTGGAGATAGCAAGAGCCGTTTGTTTCTTGGAGAACCAAGAAGTTAAGCAACAACCCATGAAGGTACAAACGCCACTCGTACTTTTTCGATCCACATAATCTCCCGCATGATCAGATTCGTCATAGACAGCAGTTTCTACACCAATCTCCTTGAGATATCATAATCTCAAGTGTATAGTGCCTTTAATGCATCGGAAGATACATCAAACACTTTAAGGTAAGAAGTTTTGGGATCCTTCTTACAAGCAGGCACAAAGCCAAACACTAGACATGATATCGGGCCTACTTGCCGTTAGGTAAATTAGATTACCTATCATGCCCCTAACCTAACACTATCCGCGTACTCACCTTCATTGTCTCTTGTGAGATTCGTCTCCGCGGACATGGGCACAGGTGTTGATCAAGTTAGTTCTAATCTAAATATCTTATATATATATTAGCATACTTAGACTCAAATAGATGTTATTTTCAAGTGATATAGTGCGAGGGCTAGGGAAGAAACTAGATCCACTCATCATGCTCATCTCAAACTCTTCACGCATGATCTTTGAGCGATCATTGTATATTTCTGGACAAGCTGAGTTTGTCATAATTGTCTTTGACAAATATTTGAGACATGATGAAATGTGAATTTCATTTCTTTGTGATAGTGCCTACTATGTTAAATTCTAATAACACTACATGCTTAGCATTCCTACCAACAAAGGGTGTTTTAAGAAAGCGTACCTTAGCCTGAGGTGTTGCCCTTAAAACTAGAAGACTAGACTACCTTTGTTGAAGGCTAGGCATACGAGACACGACTTGACTTTGCATCACAAGATTAGTGCAACCACTAATCATACTCTATTAGATGGACTTCAAGATACTTCAAGACCATCTCTATCTAGCAAGACATAAGCTCAAACATTTGGTCCCCAATTTCTCATGGGTCCAAGGTTGTTAGTGTTAAACATCCTACGCATTTTTCGCATTTGTTTAGGATGTGAGAATGGAGGACACATTTCCCATGGTAAGTAACTTTGTGGTTGACAGTTATTCCAAGTTACGAGAAAGTTACTTGGATAACTTTGTCTTCTAAAGTTACCTCTCGGTAGAGGAGTTCTTGACCGAGGTTTAGGAACATTTGTTCTTCTAGGTGAAGGAGTCTTTGATCTATCATCAAGTTTTACATAACCAAGTCCGGGGTTTGACAAGGATTTGTAAATACTTTTGACTTCCTTATTACTAGTACTAGGTAATTCTACATTATTAATAACTAAGTGACTCGGTTTAGGACTTAAGTTATTTTTCAAAATTGACCCTGATCTGACTTCAGCACCAGACGGTACCACGGTACCACTTATTTCAGTGGTGCCGTCACCTTCAGATTCAAATACTTCACGCTTTACAAATTTTACTTGTTTAGTACTACTTGTAGAAGCTTGGTTTGGGTCAAATCCTAAGCCTGCACGGTCATGTTCACTATACCTAATGTTTTCAAGCATATCATTAAGTGTTTTTGTTCCTTTTTCAAACTTAATGATTCTCAAAGCATTTTCTTTGAGTTTCTCATTCTCTGCTTGAAGACTTATGCATGACCTACATCCTATATCTACTTCTTTATTTTTCTTAAGTCTTTTGACTTGATCTTTAAGTTCTAGAATTTGCACTTCAAGTTCTTGCAAATTTGATTTTAGTGTTTTGTTTCTACCTAAAATCTTAGAACTTACTTCGCATAGTTTATTATATTCGTCATGTAATCTATTGTCATCTATTGACGAATTATCATCACTATAATAAGAATAGTCGGAATGTACCTCATTAGAAGCCTGAGCCATTAGGCAAGTTTCATCGTTGGGCTTCTTCTCTTCTTCTTCACCGCTATCACTCCAAGAGCCTCCTACGAAAGCTCTTTGATTGTTGGATTTTGGTGGTTTAGGACATTCTCCTATGAAGTGATTAGGATCTCCGCATTTGAAGCATTTCCTGTCACTTGTCCCTTTCATCTCAACTCGATTCTTTTGTGATGGCTTCTTATCATCACGAGGTTGCCTAATGAATCTACCTCTTCTCCTAAAGAACTTTTTAAAGTTTCTAACGGCTAGTGCATACTCTTCATCTTTACTATCGGAACTCGAACATTCTTCATCACTAGACTCCTTCCTGGCTTTCAATGCTAGAGATCTAACTCTCTCGCTTTTGCCTTTGACTATATCGGAGTCTTTCTTTATTATCATCTCATGAACCTTTAGGTTACCTATTAGTTCCTCGAGTGATAATATCGCCAAGTCCTTTGACTCTTCAATGGCGGTGACCTTTGCTCTCCATTTAGGATGTAGAGCCCTAAGAAACTTCCTAACATAATTCTTGCTAGAGTAACCTTCATCAAGAGCTTTAAGACTAGTGATAATAGTATTAAATCAGGAAAAAGTATTATTTATTGACTCATCTTCCGAAATGGAAAATTGTTTATATTGTTGAACAAGAAGATCTATCTTGTTCTCTTTGACTTGATTATTACCTTGGTGAGTGACTAACAAAGTTTTCCAAATATCTTTTGCCGTATTACACATGAAAATTCTTTCAAATTCCTTTTTAGGCAAAGCAATGTAAATCATCATTTTAGCCTCATCATTTTTGGCTAATTTTCTTTTAAGTTCATCACTTTGTTTATTATAGGGAACTATTTCATCCTTTCAAGTTTCCGGATTCTTTTGAATCGGTTGAAAGTCACCCTCGGTAATAACATGCCAAAGATCAATGTATTTTGACTTCACATACGTTTCAAATCTTGTTTTCCAATATATAAAACAATCGGTTTCGAAAAGTGGTGGTCTTTGCATAGATTGCCCTTCTAGATATTTGTCGGAATCCATTGATCGATTCAAGTTTTAAAATACAATTTACTTTAAAAACTTGACTGACGTGGCTTCTGATACCAATTGTGGAAAACTAGAAGGGGGGGTGAATAGTTTTACTGGTTTTTAAATCTTCTTAAAACTTTACTATTGAAAAACTTTGATTCGAGTCTTATGTGCAATCAATCAACACCAATATGAACTACACACTAAGCTAACTAATTATAAGTAATGAAAGTAAAGAGAAGAGACGGAAAGATCAAACCGGGACAAAGGATTTATAGTGGTTCGGCTACGAAGCTCTTCTTCGCCCTAATCCACTCACCGAGTACTACACTCGAGAGTTTCAAGCACTATGTCAACAACCTCCCTTTAGGCGGAGAAAACCATACACGTCGCTTATCCTATTTCTGACACTAAGCTAGATGTCGAGTGCTAATCTTAGCTAGCACCAATCTACCACGATCTACTTGATTCTTTCTACTTCACACACTCAACACACAAGACTCAAGAGGTCTCCAAGATCTCACAAGATCGCAATGGTCAACTCTCTCTCTCGACTCAACCTACTCTATCAACTCTTGATCAACTTGATCAACACACAAGCCCAATGGCTACAAGTGATATTCAATATCTCTATAAGATCACTATGATCTTTCCTCAAAAACTCTCAAAAGAAAAATGATATTGATGTATGCTATGATACAATCAAGAGTGTAACAAATGTTACAAGTGCTTCTACCTACAACTACAACTCTTGTATCAACTTGGATACCTTGAGTTCTTCTCTTGCACTTGAAGAGGAATGAAGAGGATCACTTGAATGGATGATTGGATCACTCTTAAACAAAAGAAAACCTAACTAATTGATCAAGAAGAAAAGATGTGAAGAGAGTATCAAACTCAGAAAGTTTTGTGTGTAAAAGGATGCCCAAGAACTGTGAACAGGGCTGGTATTTATAGGCAGAGAAAAAATGGCCGTTACAGGGACACGGTACCACTAAAGTTCACACGGTACCACTAAATTTAGTGGTACCGTGCTAGACAAAAACGCTCCTCTTTTTGTCTTTTCTGGTGAAAACTTATTTGCGGAAGTTTGGAGCTGATTTTGGGGGGGAAAATAGCTATTATGTATTTTAAACTTATTTTTTCATTAAAACATTTCTTAATTATTCAAAAATAATTTGTAAAGTATATTTTTGAAAGAAATGTTTTGTCACATAAAAATGTGTTGTCTAAAACACAAATTCACTTCTTTGATCATTTGTCAAGTTGTAAAATTGTTCTAGAGTGATTTGCGTAGAAACGGGAACTTTCGTGTAAAAACTTGTTTACGTTAATTTTAACGTAACGTGTTTTCACATTTTGTCATCCTCAAAACGTGAAGTTATCGAAAGATAGAAATAACATTTTTAGAACATTATTTGCATCGACAATTCGGCTTCAACCAGACACAATGCAGAAAGTAGTAAGGTATGTACTACACAACAATCATGAAATCGACCCGTACATGAATGAGTACAAGTGGTACGCATTTTATTTCAAAATTTGTTTTACGTAAGTTATTATTCGACGACTTATTCTAATATCATGAACATTTACAGGGCATTTCCTGGCAATGACATACAAGAAGGATTTCCTCACTGGTTTGGGAACAAGGTAGACTTATTGTATGTATTACCCTGTAAAAATAACGACTATTACTCATCTATATCTATTCTTAACTTTTTCATAGATTCGTGAATTAAAAATAAAGAATGACCCAAGTTTTATTTCCAAGTTATTCACTTTGGCTTGTGGACCATCATGTGCTGCAGTCTCAGTCGACTCTTGCTTAGTCAACGGTGTGAAGTTTATCGTACACGACCGCGATTTACGTCGTTCAACTCAAAACAGAGGAATTTCAACTCCTAATCCTAGCGGAGGAAAGTATTATGGCCAGCTTGAAGAAATTCTCGAGTTTTTGTATATTCCGTTCAAGGTTGTGTTGTTCAAAGTCAAATGGTTCGACACTAATAACGAGGGTCGCATAAAACGTTGTACCTATAGAAATAACATTACACAAATTATGACAGATCGTGTATCATTTCAAAATGAACCATACATTCTTGCAACACACGTCTTTTACCTTGATTTCCCGGGTAAACGTGGTAATTGCAAGGCCGTCCAAGATTCTTATCATCGAAAGATTTGGAACCCGGATATCATCGTGGTAGAAGACAATCAAGATGTTGTACATGACAACAACTCATCACATGTCACACTCTCTGCTGAGTTGGATATGTTGAATTATAACACAATAAATATAGATGTCCAGCCAGCGGAAGTTGAGGCACCACCACCACCAATTATCACTGATGTCGAAGACGACGATGATATTGATTATGATGACCACGTTCCTCATGATTTAGCATCTGATGGTGAAGACCACGTCGATCGTGAAGATGAAGCTGACACTAATAATGAGGATTTTTATCTTAGTGATGTGGGAGATGGATCTCAAATTGTAATTTGTTAAACGACACTTATTTGAATGAAATTGTTGTCGAGTGGTTAAATGTGTTTATTTATTTATTTAATTATTTATTATTATCTTTTTTGGTAGATATTGTTATTTATTTGAATGTGTGTGTGTGTGTATATATATATATATATGCGTATATGTGTTTCTTCACTAATTTCTATGTTCTTGTACTAGTACGTTTACAGATGGCAGATGTTGTGGCTAGGAGTCATGGTGGCGATAGAGGTAATGAGCCACCCCGTGGTCCCTCGAGGAGGATAGGCACTAATTGTCAGCATAAGAATTTCTTGATTATTTTAATTAAACTTGATCATTATTTGAAATTGATAACTTGTTATTTTATGTCATCATCACTTGAATTTGATTACTTGTAGGGTCTAAATCCAAACCTCAAAAGCCCAATGCCAAAATTGGCAAAGCCAGGAAGGTGGTGCGTGGTCCCACAAAGAACACGAAACTCCACCAAATGAGGACTGAGACAGGTCGTCCGGTATCGATTAGATTCCGAAAGAACGCCAAAGGGATGTGGGAGCATGTGGGCGATCACTCTTCGTGGTTCTCCAACACGGTCGGGACGTTGTTACGGGAATCAATTTCCATGCATTATGATTCGTGGAATGAGGTTCCCGAGACCACCAAGGCCCACATCGATGACAAGCTACACGTAAGTTTTTTTTATCTTTTATTTTTTTAATTATTGTGTTTATTTATTTTAAACGTGTTTATTTATTTAAAATTTTCTATTTATTTAAATTTGTATATTTATTTTAATTATATTTTATTGCAGCATTTCTTTGATCACGGCGAACACCTTGCCGGTCCAGATGGAGATGATATTGTCAGAAGTATTGAAGCTTATCTCAGAAAGCGATACGATAACAACAAATACAAATTCAAATTGCAGAATTTTACACGGCAAGGTGAGGTTGAGAAAGTAGACGAGATCAAGAATAAGCGTCTGGCGAACCAGACGCCTAAGGATTGGGAAAAAACAGGTAAATTACTAGATCGACACGTTATAATAATAATAATAATAATAATAATAATAATAATAATAATAATAATAATAAAGCGTATTCGACGATTCTCTATGACTCAAGACATTGGAGCCCGGGCTGCGGTTCATATTTTTAATAGGATTAGTTTTGCTATTGCTAGAGGTGTGGGGGCCCAGTTGGTTTCTCGGCTCCCCACTAATTTCTTGTAAAATCCTATAATTTTTTAATAAAAGTGTTGGTTAATAATAATAATAATAATAATAATAATTATTATTATTATTATTATTATTATTATTATTATTATTATTATTATTATTATTATTATCATCACTTTATTATTATTATTATTATTACTTTATTATTATTATTATTATTATTATTATTATTATTATTATTATCATTATCATCATCATCATCATCATTATTTATTATTATTATTATTATTATTATTATTATTATTATTATTATTATTATTATTATTATTATTGAACATCACTTTTATTAGAAACATATAGGATTTACAAGAAGTTAGTATGGAGCTGAGATACTAATTGGGCTCCTATTCCTCTAGCTATAGAAAAGCTAATCCTACTAAAAATATGAGCAGCTGCACGTGCTCCAATGTCTTGAGTCATCGAAAATTTCCGAATACGCTTCAATAAAATCACAGCGTCCTTTTCAAGTTCCCCAAAAGAAGAGAAAGAGAAGGGGAGGAACCCATATCCCATACCTGCGCACTTAGCCTCATTCTTGACGCGTTTACGTTGTGCAGCCTCGATCACCGCACGACCCGGTACAAAATCAACCATACTAGTTTGCGTCAAGGGCGATGATCCAGTCAAATCAACACATACATCAAGTCCTCCATCCCACGAGTAGAGCAACACATCAGCAGGACGTAAAGATTTGTCCTTTTCACCACAAAGACCAATGTCAACCTCTTTACGAGCCGAAACCCCCGATCGAGAACATATGTCCACAAGAACATCACGTACCACGTTATGCCGATGTTTAATACCAATAATACCAGCACAAGATACAGCATGATCCCCATAAATATCACCAGCAAAGACCCTAGAGCAGGCTGAGCACGGCATCTGAACAGAAAATAGGGGGACACCAAGCCGATAACATAACACGCAACGATAAGTCCTAGCGTTCATAGTCTGTCCCAACCCAGATATCGGAATTACCTTAAGCCAGTCCGAAGTATAGTCCTCCATTTGTGATTTCCATAACGCCATCTGTTGAGTAGATAAAGAAAATGTAGATTCAGCATTTTGGGTAACACGTGTGAAATATATATCTGCCAGTTTCTTCATGAGTTTGGGGGCAGCGATCTCACATGAATTACTCAAAAGGTCAATCTCCATTTTCACATTAAAAGCACACAGGGCATCATCAAAGGAAGGTCCAGGGGTTACGACACCAGAATGGCGAAGCAACCTAGTCTGCAGGCTAGCAGATTGAAGTCTAGACGCAAGAAATGCATAGTTCAAGACATCACCTGCAGAATATATACCAAGCCCCCCGAACGCAAAAGGTAATGTAGCAAGTCTCCATTGCCAATCACCAAAACCAGACCCAGAAGCAGTAACAATACGCTCAAGAGTAGAGCGAAGAGCCCCATCAAAAGAAATCTGAGCACGTTCAAAGACCCGGGGAGAGCAAGTGCGCATAGCAAAATATAATTTGGAAATACCAGCACAAGCACGAAGAAGTAATAACTCACACTGGGAATTGTTGGGAATTATGATGCATATCAAGAGCAGACTACTTAGGTCTGGTAGTTTACTACTTAGGTCTGGTAGTTTACTAAGTTAGGTCTGTTTGTGATTTAGGTCTGGTTATGTAATGTTAAGTCTGGTTGACTTATTAAGTCTGGTCTGGTCGTGAAGATAGGAAAGTTTGTTAGAGTTATATTAGGAAAAGATACAATGCGTGTATGTATCTTTATAGAAGATTTGTGTATATCTTCTGTGTCATCTAGGGTTTCCTTGTGTTATAAAAGGATCCCTAAAGTTTGTTAGTAAACGTGTGTGAGTTGTACGAATTGATAATAGTGAATATCAATATACGAAGTTAGTGATATCCCTGCTTGTGTTCTTAATTGTTCTTGTTAAGATTCCGCATTAACATTAACAATCACTTAGGGTTTCTCACTTAGATTGGTTCGGATTTATCCTAACCATCTACTAGGTATTCAAAACTACTTAGTGATCCATATACAATTTGTGGACCAACAAGTGGTATCAAAGCAAGGAGAGAGACTCTGAATTCGTAGAACACTAAATCCCTAAAACCTAATTCTCACTCAAATCACCCTTCACAATGTCTGAACTCGATAAGCCTGAAACTTTCTCAATCCATAACAGTGAGGATGAGCAATCAAACCATGAAGATGAAGGAAAAACCGAAACCAGTAACTCCCAAACACAACAACAACCCATCCCTTCCACAACCACAATCTCAAACATAAAACTTCCACTTCTGAAGAGAGAAGAGTATGATATATGGGCCATGGAGATGGAACATTATCTGGAATACATTGATAGTGATGTATGGAAGGTGATTCAAAAGGGAAATTCTAAGAAGAGAATTTCACAAGGGAATGATGGGCAACTCAGAATAATGCCACCAGTATCTGCTGAGGAGATTAGGGCTGTGGAGAAGGAAAAGAAGGCCAGAACCTTGCTTCTTATGGCTATTCCTAAGGAGCATCTACAAAGGTTTCATGGCATTCTTGATGCTAAGGAGATGTGGGAAGCTATCAAGAAACGATTTGGAGGTAATGCTAACTCCAAAAAGATGCAAAAGGCTGTTCTTAAACAGCAATTTGAAACATTTAGTGTTTCAAAGACTGAAGGTTTGGAGAAGGGCTATGACAGATTTCAACATCTGTTAACACAATTGGAAGTTCATGGTGCAGCAGTCTCGAATGAGGATGCAAATCACAAATTCCTTAGATCTTTACCATCAGAATGGGGCAATGTATCTGTGGCAATGAGGATTAAGGAGGAAGTAGACTCTATGACACCTGATGACCTTTACAATAATCTCAGGATGTTTGAAAGGGACATCAGTAACAACACTCAGGGTTCAACCAGTTCCTCAAATGTTGCTTTTGTATCTCAAAACAAAAGCAGTACTTACAAGGTTAGATCTGGTGTTAGGTCTGGTAACTATGAAACTCCTTCAAGTGAAAGGTCTGCTTCAAGTTTCACTGATGAGGTGATACATTCTTTCTTTGCCAATCAAACGGAAGATGAAAGCTTTATTAGTGAAGACCTTGAACAAATTAATGATGCTGAAGTTGAGGAGATGGATATAAAATGGCACATTGCCATGGTTGCTTTAAGGGTCAAACGATTTCAGAAGCAATATGGTAGGACTATCAACTTCAACAACAAATCACCAGTGGGATACACAAAAAGGACTGTTGAATGCTACAACTGTCACAAGCATGGGCATTTTTCAAGAGATTGTCCAGAGAAGAAGTCTGCTGATGAGAAAAGAGTTGAAGATGGGAAGATGGAAAAGAATCAGATGAGCCTGCTGACAATGGAAGCTGGAGGAGTCAATTGGGGTGAGCATCCAAGAGTAAATGAGGAGTCTGATCATGCTCTCATGGCCATCGGTAATGAGGTATCAGTATGCTCTAAATTATGTACTGACTCATATAATCATGTTAAAGCTTTGTGTGATGAGCAGCAAGAACAAATAGGTGATCTTGAAGTAAATTTATTAGCACATAAAAATGCTGTAAAAACTTTAGAGGCACAAAAGGTCACCCTTCAAAATCAACATGCTGCTTTAAATGAAAAACTATACTTTCAAGCTAATAAGATATATGAACAAGATGAGAAGCTTAAAAGGTATAGACAATTAGGGCTTAAAATTTAGAAGGAGAGGGATGAGCTGAGAAAAAGGGTAGATCAATGGAACAATTCAAATAAAAACCTGTTTAAGTGTTGGGATTCTCAAATTAAGTCAAATAAAAAATGTGGCTTAGGATATGAGGAAAATGAGAATAGGGATATATTTAAGACTAAAGAAGAGGACTATGCTGGTAAGCCTTTGTATAATAGGTTTGTTAAGACTGGTGACTTTAAGGGAGTACCACCACCTTTGAGTGATGACTATACTCCTCTTGAAAAAGAGGAGTTAGATGATTCACTCTTTGTGTATGGTAAGAAAGGTCCTCAAGTGCCTGAACCAACTACCTCAGAGGACAAATCTAGTAGATATTCTTCTTGTCAATCCAATGACTCTGAAGGATCTATTGATAGTTCCTCTGATCACTCTAAGTCTGAGTCAAACAATGAGGAAAAAGAGAATCCTGAACCTAAGGTTGTTAAGAAGTGTGAACCTGTTGTTACTAAACCTTTAGTGACTGAACAAAAGGCTGAGACAGTTAAACCTAGTTGTGTTAACCACATAAAAACTCCTAGGGAATCTGTTAAATTGAATGAGTCACCTAGAAGCAATAGTGTTCACAGAGAAAGTAGGAGTAGTTATACTTATGCTCCTAAAAGATGTTTTGTGTGTGGAAGTTTGAGTCATTTAATAAGAGATTGTGACTTCCATGAAAAGAGAATGAAAAGAGAGGCTGAGCAAAAGAGAATGAATGTTAATAAGGTTCAAGGGTTAAATAAACCAGTTTGGAACAATGCTAGTAGAGTTAATCATGCTAACCAGTTTGTCCCCAGACCTGTTCTACTAAATAACACTACCAGACCTAACTCCTTTGTTAGTTCTGGTAGACCAAATTTTGGGTCTGGCTACAGAAACTTTAATGTGAATAGGCAAAATGTTAATTTTATGAGGCCTAAAGTGAATACTGGTTATGTCAGCTCTGTGAGACCCAATGTTAACACTGGTTTTGTAAGACCCAAGCAACCTTTTCAAAAACCTCAGGTGAATGAAAAGTTTCAAAGAAATAATTTTTATAAAGCTCATTCACCTGTAAGAAGACAAACAAATGGGGGTTCTACTGATAATTTCTCTGATTGCTGGACTTGGAATCCATTTAAAAATGAATTTACCTATAAGTCCAAACATGGTTTCACTGGAGCAAGTTCATACAAAACCTATAAGTATGTTGCTCCACAGGATGGACACAAGCCCACTCAGGCTTGGGTTGTTAAGAAAAACTGATCTTCCTTCTTAACTTTGTATAGTTTGTATATTTGTTTGTTTCTTATCCTGCTATTCTTCTTGGTTATTCTTATTTTCAGTACTTATTTTGTCTTCTATAGTATGTGTGTTTGGTATTTTGTGCTTAACTTTGTTTTGCAGTTGTTAGCTCCTTTCTATTTGCAAGTTATTCATATGTGGAAAATTAAAACATCAGAACCAAAGAGTTTTTTTTTATTTAATAACAAGAAATTGCATTCTAGGATGCAAATTACAAAGCTTCTTAAGACAAAAGATTTTACCCAAACCAGCTAAACATCACAACCTACACCTTCTGCTTCCCTTTACCCATGAAATCAGGAATGGTCTTCTTGGCTCCTCTGCCACCAAATTGATTCCATGCTTTTGGGCATGGAAGTGCAAGAATCACACTGCTTGGTGGAGGACGGGGCACAGAACCACTACTCAGGGAAGGCACAGTCTTCGAAGGAAAGGTCTCTTCATCATTCTTGGAGGGGTCTTCTTCTTTGGCACTTTTATCATCTACATCAGAAGGAGGAGTTGGTCTTGAAGTTTTTGGTGTTTCATTGTCTGGTTCCTTCTCAGACAGATCATAAGCAGCTAGCCATTGTTTCAGAGTTGCTTCTCTCAATGTCTTGTTTCTTGTGATTGATGAATACCCTGGTGGGAAGTATCCACCCCATCCTCCTGAGGATGTATCAGAGGATGAGTCATTTGGATCCCAGGAATCGGATGAAATCTCTATGGTGTTTAAGTTGGATGGATCCATTATGCTTATAAGGTTTTATTCTGGTTTGTGATGGTATTTGTGAAAAAAAAAAAAAAAAAAAAAAAAAAAAAAAAAAAAAACTATGGGTGGTTTTATAGGGAAAATCAAGGTTTAATGTCTTTTAATGCTTGGTTGGTGTATGAGTTAATACTTGCAGGGAAAGAGTTATTAATTGTGTTTTTGGAAAGTTGACCTTCATTTTGGTTAAGTATTTATCAATAAAAAAAAAAAAAATTGGAATTTACATTTAAGGGGAGGTAATGTACATTTAAGGGAGGCAAATGTACAAGTTTTTGAATGTTTTAAATCAGGTACCCTTAAGTGTTAAATCTGGTAGCACATGTGTCTTGCAAAAATTGGTTTTTGTCTCCTGTTTCTTGTTCTTTCAACTAATTCTTGCAGAGAAGAGTTGAATGAGGTGTTACAAAGCTTTGCATTCGCTATAGTAAGTATGTAAGTTCACTCTCTTGGTTAGGTCTGGTAAGTGTATGATTCGGCCTGGTTGACTTTTTAGGTCGGGTAGTGTTAATTTTATGACCGTTAGATCTGGTCAGAGTAACTAAAGATTTTACTAATATATTACTGTTGCACTATTTTCGGTTAAAACAAGATATTTATGAAGTATATAAGCTTAAAATTTGATATTATTTATCTTCTTTTATTCTTTATTTGCTTCCAAATTTAAATAATCTTTATTACTCACGACTCTGTTTCTACGCAAATATTTTTCAAAACCCTACCTCTCTTGTCAACCAGACCTAACTCATTAACTCATCCATGGCTAATCTCAAGTTTGTGGACAAACATAATCAAGTCGGGTTCTTGAAGAAGCCTGATCAAAGTGCAGGTTTTGAGCAGATTGTGGATTTTCTAAAAGGTTCTTATATTTGTTATTCTTTAACTCATAATCCTACTATTTATCAGTCCCTTGTCAAGCAGTTCTGGAGGTCGGTTACCTCTGAGACTCTTGATGATGGGACACCATGCTTAAGAGTTGTCATAGACAAAAATGGTTTTACCATTTCTGAAGCATCCATTAGGGACAGTCTCAAATTGGATGATGCTTTAGGAGAATTTGATTTGTCTAATGAGGATATTTTTGAGGGTTTGAATAGCATTGGGTACCCCACAGATGGAAGCTTTACCTTTTGGAAAAGTCATTTTTCACCTCAGTGGAGGTTCTTAGTACATCATTTACTTCAGAGCTTAAGTCCCAAAAGTGGTGGATGGGATCAATTTGGGAGCAGAATTGCTTCTGCATTGGTCTGTTTATCATCTGGAAGGAAATTTAACTTTTCAAAATTAATTTTTGAAGGAATGGTGAAAAATGCTAAGAACCCAAAATTTTTAATGTATCCAAGATTTTTGCAAATGATCTTGAATTTTGAAACTAGGGATAAAGTGCCTTACATCAGTGTGGCCTTTACTTCTAAACTCTTTGCAAATCTAAAAAGGAGTTTTCAAGGGACAGACAAACCTTTGCTTGCTGCTATGCTTGGTACTAACAATGCAGGTACTTCTGGAGCTGCACAAGTGAACCCTGATGAAGCTCAAGACCAAGCCTCATCTAGGTCTGCTACACCTAGGTCTTCTCCAATTCCATCACCTCAACCAGGTCCCTCACCATCAGTTGAAAGATCATCTACACCCGTCCAACAATCTTCATCTCCACAACCACATGTTCCAAGTCCTGAAATGGAGGAGGCACATAATCCCATAACTGTGGAAGATCTCCTTGTCATTGTTCCTCAACTACAAAAGAAGATTGACATATTGGAAAAGACTAATGAGGCACTCAGAAAAGCTTATGTGACTTTGGTGAAGAAAGTAAAGAAAATGGGAGTAGCAATGAAGAAAAAGGGTGTCTCTTTTGAGGAAGATGAAGCTGAAAATTCTTCCAAACAGGGGAGGAATTTGGAGGAAGAACAAGAAAATATTCTTCAAACACCAGTTCAAGAACCACTTGTTCAAGATAATGTCACCACAATTAGTCCAGAGACATTGGAAGTTGCAGAGACTTTGGCTCAATCAATGGGCAAAATCAAACAGGATAGGAAAAGAAGAAGGTTAATTTTGTCTGTTGAGGAAGAAGTTGAAAAGTTTGGGACTATATCTGATGAAAAGTCTGGTGAAAAGTCTGGTGAAAAGAAGTCTGGTGGAAAGTCTGGTAATGAACTTAGTTCTGGTAATGAAGAACAACAATCTGCACTAAGAAAGGGAAAGCAGGTCATGGAAGAAACTTCATTGCCAAAGAAGTCTAAGAGAAAAACAAGAGAAGAACTTGCATCTGAGGCTGAAATTGAGAGGATTAAGGCTCAAGATATTGCTGATGAAGAAAGACAAAAGATGTTAGATGCAGTCTATGCAAGACAGTTGGCTGAAGAATCTGATGATTTTACAAAACTACTCAATGTTGATGATGAAGTGAGAGCAAAGTATGAAGAGCTGCTAACTATTGAAGGTTTAACTGCTGATGAACGAGCCAAACAGTTAGCTGACTTCATTAATGCAAGGAGTAATGATGATACATTGGGTGGATTCTTGAAAAAGTTCAAGCTTCATCAGAAATCTAAGATTCCTAAGAAGATGTCTATGGCAGAGAAAAGAAGTATGATATGAAGATGTATCTTAAGAATCAAATGCATCTTTCTTTGGATCAGATGAAAAAGAAGTCATATGAAGAAATTCAAGTAGCATATCTCAAGGCATTTGAGAGAGATCAAGGTTACAAAGCTACTGATTATGATGATGTGCAGAAATATTGCTTTCAAGGTAGAAAGGCTAAAGAGACTGAACTAGTCATTGAACCTGATAAAGTGATTGATACACAACCTGAGGCTGGTAAGTCAACAGAAGAAGTGCAAGATGAAGTGATTAAGCCTATTGTGTTTCAAAGAAGAAAAGGTTTGGAAAGGAAGAGTAAATCCAAGAAAGTAGTTGTTGAAGAGGAATTAGATGAAGAACCTTCATCTGAAGGAGCCACAATGGGGACTATTGAAAGCACTAAGGAACCTGCTAAGGTTGTCAAGTATCAACTTATCATGACTGGTGGAAGGGCTGCATATCAAATAATAAGGGAAGATAATTCTGACATTGTTTATATGAATTTTGCTGGCATTTTGATTGATGTGAATAGGGAGGATCTTCAAGAACTTTATCAGTTGGTGAATATTAAATATGGAGATCATCCTCCTGAAGATGAGTTTGAAAGAGTCTTCTGGGGAAATTTGAAGGTGATGTTTGAGCCTCCAACTGAGTCTGATATAGTGTGGAAACTTCCTGAAGAACAGAACATTGTCAGCTGGAGATACTTTCATACCTGCAAGGTACATTGTGTGTCATTAAAGAATGCTGATATTTATATGCTTGCAGAGGTGGAATATCCTTTATCATCAAGTGTCTGCAAGGAAATGATGAACAAAAAGTTGTATGCTAGTAAAAAGGATGAAGGATATGAGATGTTATTGGATTTGATTAAGAAGCAGTCTTTGAAGGATGTAGCCTAAGGGTGTTTGAAAGAATTTTCACAAAGTTGTTGAGTGAGATTATTGGAACTTCTCACTTGGTGGAGGTGCTTTGCACTAACACATCAAAGGTTATCAGTCCACCTTGTCTCATCAACACAAGGACTGGCTAATCCTGAGCAAACGGCTAACAGGTAAAGATTGCTCAAATCCGTTTATGGCTGACAATTTGCCAAAAATTGTATGGTATTCAACTCACCATATCTAAGATAAGTGAAGAGTTGGCTAGCCCACAAGGTTATGGCTTGTGGTAAAGGCTGTGGAAAACCATAAATGGTAATCAATTCACCATGATGAGGTGCTTTTCCATCAAAGAATTGACTAGTCCAGAAGCAAACGGCTTTTGGTAAAGACTTAACAAATCCGTTGATAAGCTGATGATTTGCTTAAAATCATATGGTTATCAGTGTACCATGGTCTTACACACCAAAACATTTGGCTACTCCAGTAGTTATGGCTATTGGTAAAGAGACATCAAATCCATTAAATTTCAATGATTCACCTCTCACAGGTGTTCACACACTTGGAAGTGATGAGAATAGATATGAAACTTAATATGAATTGATGTACATATAGTCATTGTTGCTGCAAAGACCATATCAGAAGAGCTTATCAAGATTCAAGCTGCTAGTAAGGAACAAGACCTAAATACATTTCAAAGTGTTCAAGATTCAATCCTCAGAAGGCTAAATCAGAAGAACTTGAAGTTCATGAAGCATGAAGATCAAGTTAGGGGAGGATTGTTGGGAATTATGATGCATATCAAGAGCAGACTACTTAGGTCTGGTAGTTTACTACTTAGGTCTGGTAGTTTACTAAGTTAGGTCTGTTTGTGATTTAGGTCTGGTTATGTAATGTTAAGTTTGGTTGACTTATTAAGTCTGGTCTGGTCGTGAAGATAGGAAAGTTTGTTAGAGTTATATTAGGAAAAGATACAATGCGTGTATGTATCTTTATAGAAGATTTGTGTATATCTTCTGTGTCATCTAGGGTTTCCTTGTGTTATAAAAGGATCCCTAAAGTTTGTTAGTAAACGTGTGTGAGTTGTACGAATTGATAATAGTGAATATCAATATACGAAGTTAGTGATATCCCTGCTTGTGTTCTTAATTGTTCTTGTTAAGATTCCGCATTAACATTAACAATCACTTAGGGTTTCTCACTTAGATTGGTTCGGATTTATCCTAACCATCTACTAGGTATTCAAAACTACTTAGTGATCCATATACAATTTGTGGACCAACAGGAATCATTAATCTTAGCAGTAGCATCCATAAGCTCAATGGTTTTTGCAACTCTTTTCATAACAAGCTCACTACTAAAATCAAAGTCCACACTGGCGGGCCCACCCAGTAATTTAACACCATGCAATGGTCGGGCAATATTAGGTGGAAAAACACCCACAAGCCTGCTTCTAGGGTCTTCCTTAGGCCAAAAAACCTCAGTTTTATCAAAATTGAGGTGCAATCCACAACGAGGTCCATCCACCATGATAAGCTCTAAAACCTCCCCCACAACCAAAGTATCTCCAATAATAGTGCCATCATCCAGATACCAAGCATGAAAGGAAAGGCTAAAAGGGTCTCTAATCTTACATACCAAAGGATGTAACACTAAAGAAAAAAGCAAAGGCCCAAGTGGATCACCTTGTTGTACGCCTTGATGTGACCATAACGTGTGTTCCCCATAATATAATCTAGCTGGGCTAGAGTAACAAAATTCCACCCAACGTGAAATAGTAGGACACCGAAGACGAACCTCATGAAGCATAACCTCACGATCCACCAAGTTGAAGGCGTTTTTGAAATCTACCAACAAAATTGAAAGACCCACGTCATCTCCACGCTCTTCAATCACCCGATTCACGGCATGAAGAATAGAGTAAATTACAAAAGTAGTACAAAAATCCAACCTTGATCCACTATATAGTCATTTTTATCATCATTTTCCCATTTTGGTCATGCTTAACTGATCAACTGCTCAACTCTAGTTCTTTTGTGACACATGTCCTTTGCAAGTACATAAGTGTCCTTTGCAAGTACAAAAGTTAGATGAGATATTTTATTGTTTAATTATGAAATTACAAATACACTCTTCTATATTATATTATTATTATTTTTATTAATTACTCCACCTAACCCCACTCACCCCACCTAACTCCACTCACCTACCTCACCACCTCACCAGTCCATCACTGATGTGTTTTTTTAGGTCTATAATAAACTACCAAGTTTTAAATTTATTTATTGCCGAACTAACCTATAGACTCTAAACACTCACGAGCAGTGTACCCGATCAATGTAGATAGTTTCTAGGTAAGCAAGGGTCGTTCACTAGGAGCGAAGCTAAAATGATCTAAAGGTATTCTAATTATTAATCTAACTATTCTATCCTATCCTAGAGAGCAATTAAAGATAAGGGGGTTTAGCCTGAGAGGCTACCACAATATTGTGTGTTATATAAACTAAATACGGGAAAGTAAATAACTAAACTAAGGATAGGGAACAATAGATCGATATAAGGAAGAATGGGTTAGCCAAGCCTAATCCATCTTATAGTTATATAAGCTTATGTCTACTTGTTTTAATTCATTCAATGTTTTGCCGCCAATCCGATTATCAATCCTGTCACGATTAAATAACCTACCATCGTGGTGGGAAAGAGGACATGATCATAGTGACATATCTAGCATCAATACTAACTTATTGCTTTAAACCGTCTAACCTAGTTTGGCATTACGCGCTACTAGTCCTAATAGTGGCATGAGGCACGGTTCCGGTGTGTTCCCTCTAAGCCGTCTATATAGGATTCGGATTACTACACTTATGATTCAATTAAAGTAACCACAATTACAGATAGTTAAATTACAATATTAAACCAATAAGTTCATAATCTAGTTACATAGACTTTTACTAGTTATAAGCAATAAACGAGTTTTTATCGATAAGCACCCAATCCAATAACAAAGTAAACACATCAACACAAACATAAAAACTAATAAAACTTCATAAAAATGACTAACACCTAAGGGTGTTAACCCTTAATCTCTGTAAAAGATAGAGTATACATTGCGAATAAACATAGAGAATTCATGAATAAAATACGTATGCTAACCGAATGATACATGACGTTAAGTATTGAGATGTTCTTCATCGATCTTCAAGGAGGTGTTGGGGACGAGTTGGGGGTGTCCCCAACTGATAATGGTTATTCTGATGCTCCTCTCCTCCTCTTCAATCGTCCATAGGGCTGTGGTATTTATAGGGGTAAGGAAGAGTAGCCTCCAAGTTTACCAAAAATTAGTCTGCTGCTGTTCCGACCCCGATACGGCGCATCTAGAAATCCTATGTGCCGCATCTCCTTCAGAATCAGATAGATTTTCTTTTTCTCTTCGCGTGACCGCTTGAATCAACTAAAACGGAGTCCGGATGAAGATTTTATGACCAAAACAGTGAAGCATCTTCTAAAGTTGTTACGTAAACATTATTTCTTCATTTGGCTTCGATTCTTCACTTGATTTATCGGTTAAGGCTCATATACGACGTATCTCAAGGATAGGATGCGCCGCATTCGATGTAATCCCGTCTTGGTCTTCAAATATCTAGGGATTCTATACGGCGTATTCATAGAATCCGATACGCCGTATTCTTCAAATCGACCAAGTTTCATATACGGCGTATTCCCAAAGATGGATACGCCGTATGCATCAAAGTCAGGCAAGGTCTTGAACTCTTCTAAGTATATGGATACGGCGTATCTAATTAGCGTTGATACGCTGTATTGAGTGTCTGATCAGTAGGCATTCTTCAATATCTTCGTTTTTGCTCCAAAACACATCTTTTTCCATAACTTTCTCCAATTGCTCCGATACTACTGAGATTTACAAAAGTAAATGATTAAGTACCAAATCTCACACATAATAGTATAAAATGAGCAATATAAACGGGATAATGATGCTAATAATATGTACTTATTTGATGTCATCAATCACCACCACCACCACCACTGCTCGACCACAACTGATCAACTGCTCAACCGCTCGACCACCACTGCTCAACCGATCGACCACCACTGCTCAACCGCTCAACCACCACCACCATATATATCATCAAAATAAAACCCACTAATAATTATAACAACAACATTCGAGGAAACTGGTACAAGCAAAATAAAACCCACTAATAAAACCCACTAGTTTTTAGTTTCTACTTTCTATGATGAAACTAAAAAATCACAATAACAAACTCACAACTTAAAAGTATCCATTCTATAATGAAGATCGAAGTTTCTACGTTCTAGTTCAAAGTACTCCATTATTTAACCACATGCTCTGTTTTTTTTTTTTTTTTTTTGAACCATGGATTATATATAAAAATCAAATGCTCTCTATCTCCACCATAGATACCAAATTACAGAATCACAATAACAAACTCACTACTATATAACTCCTCAAAATCACAACAACCAACATCAGTAGATCCAAAATCTAATACAGGAAAAATAAAATTTTTTATGAAAAAACTAATCAAGTTTCTTGGGTAGAATAAACTTGCATCTTCCTCCTTTGTTGCCAACTTCCATGCCCAAAAATCAAAACGGAAAACAGAAAATTGGATCTTTGTTATTTACCTCCCACCTTTTCCTTCACCTCGTGTAGTGTTTCTTTCACAAGTGATTGAACCCACGACACATCAGGCTCTTCCCCATTATTCCCACCATTAATCTCAAACGACAATGATGGACCCAGATCATGAACCAAGTTCGCGTTGGGTTTAAGGTTCCGTTTGATTTGTTGTCAACAAATCAAAACGCACAAAATACTAATTTGTATCTCGACTGCTACACCAAAATGGAATCAAACCCAGATCCATTCTCTTGAGCTCTTCGTAGGTTTGTGGAAACCGAGGAATGGTGGTGGGTTTTGGTAGTGGTCGGTTAGGGACGGTGGTGGGTTTTGGCGGTGGACGGCTAGGGTGGTGGTGGGTCAACGGCGGTGCTCGGCTAAGAATGGTGGTGGGTTTTGGTTGTGCTGTGTGTATGTTTTTGGGTCAGATCTAGTATTTGATAGGTAATTAATAAAGATAAGAAAGTGAAATATGTGGTGTGTGATTTAGGGTATATTTTTCATTTAAGCTAAAAGCAAAAAAATATCCTCACCTAACTTTTGTACTTGCAAGGGACACGTGTCAAAATATGAGTGGAGTCGATCAGTTGATCAGTCGAGCATGACCAAAATGGGAAAAGGGTGTGAAAAAAGGTCATATAATGGATCACACTTGAAATTTTGTACTATTTTGGTAATTTTCTATTATTATTATTATTATTATTATTATTATTATTATTATTTTTATTATTATTATTATTATTTATTTTTTATTTTTTTTTATTTATTTTTTTTTTTAAACATCACTTTATTAGAAACATATAGGATTTACAAGAAATTAGTGGGGAGCCGAGATATTAACTGGGCTCCCACCCCTCTGGCTATAGCAAAGCTAATGCTACTGAAAATATGAGCAGCAGCACGTGCTCCAATATCTTGAGTCACCGAGAAACTTCGGATGCGCTTTAGTATGGTCACCGCATCCTTCTCAAGTTCTCCCAAGGAAGAGAATGAGAAGGGAAGAAACCCATATCCAATGTACGCGCATTTAGCCTCGTACTTGACAGTTTACGTTGTGCGGCTTCGACCACAGCACGACCAGGTGCAAAATCAACCATATTAGTTAGCGTCAAGGGAGATGACCCTGTCAAATCGACACATGTGTCCTGCCCATTGTCCCAAGAATAGAGCAACACATCAGCTGGACGTAAAGTAATATCCCTTTCTCCATAGAGCCCAATATCAACCTCTTTACGAGCCGAGATCCCGACCGGGAACATATGTCAACAAGGATATCACGTACTACATTATGTCGATGTTTAATACCGATAATACCTGCACATGCTACCGCGTGGTCCCCATAAATGTCTCCCGCAAATACCTTGGAACAAGCTGAACACGGCATCTGAGCAGAAAATAGGGGGACACCTAGCCGATAGCATAACACACATCGATAAGTTCTAGCATTCATGGTCTGTCCCAGCCCAGATATGGGGACCACCCTAAGCCAGTCTGAAGTGTAGTCCTCCCTTTGCGATCTCCATAAGGCCATCTGTCTAGAAGATAAGCGAAAGGTGGATTCAGCCAATTTGGCGACACGTGTGAAATATATATTCTGCCAATTTCTTAATGAGTTTGGGGGCTGCGATTCACATGAGCTACCAAAAGGTCGGTTTCCATTTTCGCATTGAAAGCATGCAAAGCATCATCAAAGGAAGATCTAGAGGTTACAATGTCAGAATGTCGGAGGAGCTTAGTTTGTAAACTAGCAAATTGGAGTCTAGATGCAAAGAAAGCATAGTTCAAGACATCACCTGCAGAGTATACACCAAGCCCTCCAAATTCAAAAGGTAGTATGGCCAGTCTCCATTGCCACTCACCAAATCCAGGTCCAGAAGCAGTGACAATACGCTCCAGGGAAGAACGAAGTGCCGCATCAAATAAAATCTGAGCATGCTTAAATACCCGAGGAGAACATGTGCGCATAGAAAAATATAGCTTGGAAATGCCAGCACAAACACGAAGAAGCAACAACTCACATTGAGGGTCCTTAAGCTTAGCGATAACATCCATGAGCTCAATAGTTTTGGCAACCCTTTTTAGAACAAGCTCACTGTTAAACTCAAGGTCCATACTAGCAGGCCCACCCAATAATTTAACACCATGTAACGGTCGAGCAATATTAGGCGAGAAGACACCTGTGAGCATGCTTCTGGGGTCCTCCTTTGGCCAAAAAACCTCAGTTTTATCAACATTGAGGTGCAGGCCACGCCGTGGCCCATCCATCATAATAAGCTCTAAAACCTTCCCCATGACCAAAGTATCTCCGATAATAGTGCCATCATCTAGATACCAAGCTTGAAGGGAAAGACTAAAGGATTCTCTAATTTTGCATACCAGAGGATGTAACACTAGAGTAAAGAGAAGAGGTCCAAGTGTATCACCTTGTTGTACCCCTTGGTGCGACCATAATGTATGTTCTCGTAGTATAATCTTGCAGGGCTGGAGCAGCAAAATTCCACCCAACGTGAAATGGCAGGACACCGCAGGCGAACCTCCTGTAACATGACCCCACGGTCCACCAAATTGAAAGCGTTCTTGAAATCCACCAATAACATCGAAAGACCCTCCTCACCGCCACGGTCTTTAATAAACCTATTCACAGCATGAAGAATAGCCTCCCCTCCTCCAGGTATCCCGACACCAAACTGAAGATCATTTAAATACCCGTCTAAAGAATGGCCGATCATAGAAGCACCAACCTTGGAGACTAAACGCCTCCAAACCGTCCCCACAGCAATGGGACGGATACCACCTCCAGTCTTGATCAGCGGGGTGAGAGGAGCACTAGCAATATACTCGCCCAATGCCCTGGGGCATTTACCATCGAGAAAAAGATTTACCACATGGGTGATAGAAACGATTAACTCATCGGAAATAGCCACAGCAGCACCACTAAAATAATCCAAAAGGTGTTGGGCACGCAAGCCATCTCGACCACAAGATGTACCAGGGGGGAAACTCTTAATCATATCAAGAACCACAGCAGGAGATGCGATGAGGTTATGATGATCAATAGGTATATCCGGCAGAGATGGAGCAGACTTGAAGGGATGCTTAGCCTTTAGGTCCTCAAGAGTAGTATCATTAAAAGGAGCAACACCTGAAGAAGAAAGAACTCTGACAGCCGCAATATAATGCCCATCACAAATCTTCCTCTTACATAGCTTGACAATAGCTCACCCAAGTTCAAGTATTCTTCATCAATATTTGACCATGCAGGGGAGGGTTCAGCTAAAACCTCTCTAACAAGCTGCAAACTACCACCAGACATACCCCAAGATCGAATGGCATTAGCGATATATTCTTCTTGGCGTTGGCGTTTAATAATAATAATAATAATAATAATAATAACCCCTATAATAATAATAATAATAATAATATTATAATAAATAATAAAACCCTCGGACTGCTACGAAAAACACCATCGGATTTCAAAGTAGCACGATCTAATTCAAAATTTTCCCCCAATTGAGCGCGTCTAGCATATTTTTTGACAGTAACAGGATCGCTATAAGTGACTCCATTGAGTTCACCACCGTAGAACTCAACAGTTACACCTACTTGTTCGACACTATACTTGGATTCTGCCCTTCGAAAAGGAACATCGGCTCTAACAATCCCGTCTCCGTCTACCAAAACGACCGGAAATGTTTCAAAAAAGGTAGGCATACGACGTACAAAAAGTTCACGCCCTTCTTTATCTCTAAAGACAGGATGTCCTAACCATCCAACCGCTATTCCATCCCCGTTATCCATCGAGCCCGCCCTAAATAATCCCCCTTTTGCCGGATTATTTCCGATGTAATCATAAAAGGCTAATTTTTTAGGAATTTTAGACCAAGCTTCTGATAAACTTTGATTTTCGGCTAACCCAGCGCTAACTCTTCTATATATTTTGGTTGAAAGTACCCCTGATCCCATTGATAACGAGTAGGCCCAAATAATTCGATGGGGGTAGTCGCTGAAACCATACCACATAGTTCCGGCAAACAACAAAAGCTGCAAAAAAGACAGCAACGATACTACTGGAAAGGACAGCAGCGATATTGCCCTTTTTGAACTATGCATTTCTTGCGTCTAGACTTCAATCCGCTAGCCTGCAGACTATGTTGCTTCGACATTCTGGTATCGTAACCCCCGGGTCTTCCTTCGATGATGCCTTGTGTGCTTTTAATTTGAAAATGAAGATTGACCTTTTGAGTAATCCGTGTGAGATCGCTGCCCCCAAACTCATGAAGAAACTGGCAGATATATATTTCACACGTGTTACCCGAACCGCAGAATCTACATTTTCTTTATCAACTCGACAGATGGCGTTATGGAAATCGCAAATGGAGGACCACACTTCAGACTGGCTTAGGGTAGTTCCGATTTCTGGGTTGGGACAGACTATGAACGCCAGGACCTATCGTTGCGTGTTATGTTATCGGCTTGGTGTCCCCCTATTTTCTGTTCAGATGCCGTGCTCAGCCTGTTCCAGGGTCTTTGCTGGTGATATTTATGGGGACCATGCTGTATCTTGTACTGGTATTATTGGTATTAAACATCGGCATAACATGGTACGTGATGTTCTTGTTAACATATGTTATCGATCTGGGGTTTCGGCTCGTAAAGAGGTTGACATTGGACTTTGTGGTGAAAGGGACAAATCTTAACGTCCTGCTGATGTGTTACTTTACTCATGGGATGAAGGACTTGATGTTTGTGTTGATTTGACTAGATCATCGCCCTTGACACAAACTGGTATGGTTGATTTCGTGCCAGGTCGTGCGGTGATTGAGGCTGCACAACGTAAACGCGTCAAGTATGAGGCTAAGTGTGCAGATATGGGATATGGTTTCCTCCCCTTCTCTTTCTCTTCTTTTGGGGAACTTAAAAGGATGTTGTAACTTTATTGAAGCGTATTCGAAAGTTCTCGATGACTCAAGACATTGGAGCACGTGCTGCTGCTCATATTTTTAGTAGGATTTGCTTTTCTATAGCTAGAGGAGTGGGAGCCCAATTAGTATCTCGGCTCCCTACTAACTTCTTGTAAAGCCTATATGTTTCTAATAAAGTGATGTCTTTATAATAATTAAAAATAAATAAATAAATAAAAATATAATAATAACAATAATAATAATAATAATAATAATAATAATTCATTTATAAAATTAGTTTTTATTATTTATAATAAGCAGGTGAAGCTTTGGACAGACCCAAACAAGTTGAAGATTAGCGGCGATCAATAGAAAAAAACCGGCTGGCGAATACGAGTTCTAGCCTTCATGGATCCCATTCGTTAGCTGTTATACGTGATAACTTCGTAAGACACTTTATAATCAATAATATATACGTGATAACGAGTAGGGCCTAGATTTTCGGACAACTCAAAAAAAAGACCCCATATGTGCTGTATATTATCTCGTTACTTCACTAAGGGGATCCAACAATTTATGAGTCCTGGCTAAATTAATAAACCTGGCTAATTTTGCCATAAATTGTTGGATCCCCTTAGTGAAGTAACGAGATAATAAGTACTCAGTAGGGCCTAGATTTTTGGACAACTCAAAAAAAGACCCCATATGTGTTGTATATTATCTCGTTAATTCACTAAGGGGATCCAACAATTTATGGCAAAATTAGCCAGGTTTATTAATTTAGCCAGGACTCATAAATTGTTGGATCCCCTTAGTGAAGTAACGAGATAATATACAACACATATGGGGTCTTTTTTTTTAGTTGTCCGAAAATTTAGGCCCTATATATACATATATATATATATATATATATATATATATATGTATATATTATATATATATATATATATATATATATACATATATATATATATATATACATATATACATATATATATATATATACATATATAATATATACATATATATATATATATATATATATATATATACATATATATTGTTGATACAAAAGTTGGGCGTTCCTTGATTCCGTACCAATTCGATCTTAATGCTTAAGACCTGCGCACTAAGAAAACAGAAAAACACCGTTAGGCTTATCGTGGGATTGTCTCCCACGATTATCCTCCGGCGTGAGAGTAAGTAATCGGTTTTAGGGTTTGTAGAAGAGTTAGGGTTTTGTAAATCGTACCTTTGTGAGGGTTGAGATGCCCTTTATATATGGACACGAAATCCTTATTGGTTTTGTGTTCCCCAATCTTCGGTGTATCCCGCGTAGGGCGGTTAGGCAATATATATCCCATAAATAAAAGATATATTATCGCAGCCATAAATAGCGTTGGGTTTGGGCCATCGTGAGCCCAAACCGTTATCGCAATAGCCCATATCGTGACGGGCTAGAGTCCATTCGTGATGGACTTAAGTATGGGCCGGGTTCGTGACCCGAATACGGACTATACGTCATCATGTCCCCCCCAGTCTAGTGTGCGCAATGCGTGATTGCGGATACTAGACTAACAACTTAAAAAAAATATATTCCTCAATGCGTAGCGGGGAAGCTTTAAGTATTTCCCGCCAAAAGTAGCGAGTTAATCCTAGTCCAAGTATCTTCTACGAAAATTGTGTGTGGTGGGTGAAAAAGTGCTTTACCTTTTGGGTTCCCAACCGTACGATTAGAGCAAGTGGGGTACACATGTCGTACATCCACGAATATGTGTACCCTATATAAACTTTAGCCATCATTTGACTGTGGTTACCACAGTAAAAAGAAATCATCATTTTTTCGCCATTGTTAAACCTTCAAGAAACAAATCAACAAAAGCGAAGATAATAGCGAGTGCGCCGATAATAGGTATCATGGTTCTTCAATTATCTGAGATTAGTTCCGATATGTCTGAGGATGAACTTCGTCAGTTCACCTCAGACTATTATATCCCTCTCGCATTGCATCCGGTAGTTCCGGGCGCAAATGCATCCATAGCGAATTTCCCGCAAGGGAAGGTGGGGGTTTATACACGCTTCTTCGAATTTGCGAACCAGCGTGTTCCCATTTCCCTATTTTTGTGCGATATCTTAAACCATTATCGCTTGCACATCTCGCAACTGCACTGTATAGGTGCGGCGAAAGTTACTAATTTTGAGGTAAATTGTCGCCTGTTGGCGATTGAACCCACTGTGCATCTATTCCGCGCGTTTTACCACACGTCGTGGTTGAACGGGTGGGTCACTTTTGCTAAGCGCGCGGGGTCTCTGCAGTGTTATGCAAAGAAATTAGACGCACTAAGGGTATGGAGGGAAAAAATTTTCTGGATTGATAGTGCATTTTTTCCCTGGGCATTTGAGTTCTATACTCAAGAATCGTTGCCGAGAGATGAGCGCCCAGACCCCGGATTGTATAATGTGGCGGATGCGGAGACGATAAACACCAATCGCATACCTATTGAACCGTATCCAGAAGATTTTTTGGTGCACATGGGCATCAGTCACAACTATTTTGGTAGTCCGGAAGAGGTGCCAACATTCTTGGATGAAGACGGCCGGGGTGGGTGCTTGTCTCTTCCTTCCCCTTCACTTGGTAGTTGTAAGCATTCTTTCCTTTGTAGTTTTACTAACGCATGTGCTATTTGTTTGTTGCTTTGTTGCGCAGAGATGAACTTGTTTGATGTTGTTCGCTTGGCGAAGCCTACAAAGGTGATCGTAGGGGTGCGCCCACTGAGAGATGGGGAGCAGCCATTGCTTCAGGCTACTGCTGGGCGCACAATGTTGATTGCCAGGAGGAAACAGAGGGACAGAGGGGATAGGGGAGGTTCCCGCAGGTGTCACCATGGCAACTCCTCTGCGTAGTTTTCCCTCTGCTGAGACACAGATCCCTGTTGAGTTGTTTCATGTAGACTCATCAGGGAGTGCTATGGACGAGTCTGGAGATGAAGGCTTGGTGCGGAAACGCAAGAGGTCGTCTGGTGATGATGGCGCAGGGACATCAAGTAAGCGCCCTGCGCTTGTTGTCGAGCATCCCGCCGAAGAGGATGCGTCATCGCATAAGACTTCTCCCCCCACGTAAGCATTTGTGTTTTTAGGTCTTCAGTCCTTTATTACGCTATTAGTATTATAGAGTAACTTTGTATTTGCGTGTAGGGCTGAGGCTGTTGTTGATGGTGATGCGCATGTGGAGAGTTCGCCCCCAAGGCTGATGTTGGTGATTTTGGGCCTGAGAGTCCAGTGTTTGAAGAAAAATCTGCTGGAGATGCGCCAAGGAGTAGCCTTCTTGAGGAGTTGGCATTGTCTGCTGCGCACCAGGCTTCATTGGTGGCGCGGCTACAGGCTGTGTATGCTGGTGAGAGCAGCCTGGTTGCTCAAAAGGATAAGGAAATTGAGCTTCTAAGGGCGCAGTTGGCTGAGGCGCAGGCGGAATTGAGGACATCCGCTATGTATGACCAGAAGGTTGCTGATGAGAAGATGTTGCTCATGTCTGATCTGGCTAAAGAGCGCACTGGAGCGAAAGAGTACAAGGCCTCCTGCCTGTGGGCCATGAGATATATGGAGCTGAATAAGGGGAAGCTCATGTCTGATCTAGATGCGTTCCGCAAGGCTGTGGAGAGCTTTCTGGAGAATCAGGAGGGCAAACTGCGCAAACTCAGCATTGAGTATGATGAGGAGTTGTATCCTCATTTGATGTCGACTATAGCTGAGCGCAGGTGGCTTATCAGCCATGGTTTGCGTCTGGCCGCCATGACCACGCTGGAGTCTCGAGAGGTTAAGGAGTCCTTCGGGAATGTGGTTAAATGTGCTCTCGCGCGTGGTAGGGCGGAGGCGGTAGAGGAACTGTGCGCATCCAAGGTTTTGGCGATGTCTCCTTCAGAAGTGCCTGGTTATAATGAGGATGCTTATGGCGAGCTTGTTTCTGCTATGGAGAAGTTAAAACTTTTTGAGCTTCCTCATATAGCGCAGCTGGAGCGGGACCAGGACTTCCCTATTAGTGTGATTATGGAGGGTTTGACTTTGCCTAGACATTCATCCGCGAATGCTGAGGAGCAGCTTGATTATTTTTTGAAGCCGGATGTATCTCAGCTACAGGTGCCCATTTTTGTTCGCCCTCGTGACATCCTAAACCCTTTTGCTCTTGAGAAAGAGATTCCATTGAAGACATCTTTGGAAGCTCACGAGATGAGACTTGCCAAGAAGAGGGGTCAGAAGGGGAAGGCTATCCTGTGTGGTCTTGGCGCAGCTCACATTCCTAGGTCTGATGGGGTGCCTGTTAGCGTACCAACAGTAGCGCTTGGGGATGCTAAGTTGTTGCAGCTGCTTACAATGCTGGACGTGTAGCGCACCAGGCAGGTAGCTCAGGGCTAAGGCGTACTCGTAGCATTTCTTGGTAGTTTTGGTGTAGTGGTATTTTGTTATATGTCCACTTTTTCCTTGTACATATACTTGTTGGATGTGTACTCTTGATGAACTTGTTATAATGAAGCGTTGATTTTGAATAATACCATTGTATGCATATTATATCAAATTTGGCTATGGTTTATAACGTTTGTACTTAGTTATTTTTGCATAAAAGATGTCTAAGAGTCAAATCGCTTGTAAACACATTTGAAGAGGGTTTACAAGGATTCATAATCACTTATACTTATCTTGTATGAAAATTATGACATAGTCGTGTATGACATGGTTGTATATAACATAATTGTGTATGAAATTTACAAGTTGCTGTGTACCCATCATGGGGTGCACAAGTGTATGGATTGCAGCGTGCTACTAGGGCCATACTAAGGGGTTAGTTATCTTAACTCCTGATTTGTTAAACGCGCACAGTGTGCATTGATGTGTACCCGTCGTGGGGTACGCATGGAACTTACTCCAACGTCTTGAGAATAAGGTGTTTAACAAGGATGCGTGATCCGGTGTTGATGGGTTTGCAACCCTCTTACTCAACGAGTCATTTGTTAGGTTTACTCATCCTTTTACCATCGTGGGTTTTTAATTAGTGCATGCACGCCATGTAGGCAAAAGATAATATAATAAACAATATTGAGACATAAATTATATGTAAGCAATAAAGTAAAGTGTGTCACGGAGTTAGCTAGAAACCGCAACATTTTATTAATACTTGCAAGTTTTTGTAAAAAAGATAAAAAAAAACATTTGTCTAAATGAAACAAAGAATGTAAATACATGGATATTTATTTGGAACTTACTAAAGTGCGTGTGTGTCCATGCATTGGGTCGTAACCTTTCCTAAAGATAGCATCTCTTGAGGTTGCAGATATTCCATGTGCGTTGTAGCTCACGGCCTTCCATGTCGCGCAGCTTGTACGCGCCTTGTCCTAGTGCTTCAACGACCTCATAGGGTCCTTCCCACTTTGGTCCAAGTTTACCGTGTCTTCTGCGTGGCTTGCATCATTAGCGCGGTACACAAAGTCGCCAGGTCTGAATGAGGTGCTTCGAACTTTAGCATCGTAGTATCCCTTCATCTTTGACTTGGTTTTTGCCTCCCGTATGGTTGCGCGCTCGCGCCTTTCCTCCAGTAGGTCCAAATCTATCCGTCGTTCGTCATCATTGGTCGCGACATTAACTTCCGCGGTGCGGATAGTTGGCATCCCAATTTCAGCTGGTATGACAGCTTCTGTCCCGTAGACAAGGGAAAAAGGAGTCTCTCCATTACTAACCTTGATTGTCGTGCGATGCGCCCATAAGACATGCGATAATTCGTCCACCCATCTTCCTTTGTGTTTGTCCAGGCGCGCTTTAATTCCTTCGCCTAAACTGCGATTTGCGCGCTCAACTAAGCCATTGGTTTGTGGGTGTTTTACTGATGCGAAGTGTTGTGTGATATGTAACTCTGCGCAACAGTCTTTGAATGGGTTATCGCGGAATTGTTTTCCATTGTCCGAAACAATCTCCCCAGGTAATCCAAAGCGGCATACAATATTTTCCCAAACAAAGCGTTTTACTTGATTACCTGTGATCGTTGCTACTGCCTTTGCTTCAATCCATTTAGTGAAGTAGTCTATTGCAATGATAAGGAATTTAAGTCCTCCTGCTGCGACAGGGAAGGGACCTGCGATGTCGATTCCCCACTTATAGAATGGCCATGGAGAAGTGATAGGCGTTAGCTCTTGTTGTGGTCTGCGCGGGATGGGTCTATGAACTTGGCAGTCGTTGCATTTCTTTATCACATCACGCGCATCACGGTGCATAGTAGGCCAATAGTATCCTGAGCGCAATGCTCGCGCTACGACGGACCGTGGTCCTGAATGCATACTGCATGAACCAGCGTGGATCTCTCGGAGTACGTAATCTGCTTGAAGAGGTCCAACGCATCTAAGCCATGGTTGTAGGAATGAGCGTCGATATAGAATACCATCTCTAAGTTCGAACCTCTGAGCTGCGCGCCGTATCCGTCTAGCGTCCTTCTGTTCAGCGGGCAAGTTACCCTTGCTTATAAAGTCGATAATAGGAGTCATCCATGTAGGATTCTCTTCCTCTATTACCGTGGATATCTCCATCTCCGAGATAGATTTATTCTTTAGGATCTCCACTAAAACTTGTTTTGACAGGTGCGCGAAGCTGGTGGATGCGATCTTACTGAGCGCATCCGCTTTTTTATTCTCGCCTCTGGGAACTTGGTTAATTGTAAACCTGTCGAAGCCTTGTATTAGCGATTTGGTTTTGTCGAGGTATTGGACCATGTTATCCTCTTTAGCCACATACTCGCCCAACACATGGTTGGCTACTAATCGGGAGTCCACGTTTGCTTCTAGGTTACGTACACCCATTCGGTTTGCAATGCGTAATCCAGCGATTAGGGCTTCATATTCTGCCTCGTTGTTCGTGGCTGTGAATTCAAAACGCAGTGCGTAAGTGAATTCCATTCCTTCTGGATTAGTGAGGATAAGGCCAGCGCCCGATCCATCCACGCATGAAGATCCATCTGTGAACAAGACCCATGGTTCTTGTAATTCTACCTTGCTAGGTGGGGGTGCATCATCGATATCTGGTTTTTCGATGATGAAGTCTGCTAGTATTTGCCCTTTAACCGCAGTGCGTGGCCTGTAAGAGATGTTATACTCTCCTAATAGCACACTCCATTTTTGTAATCGGCCCGATGCGTCAGGTTTAGAGATAACTTGTTTGATAGGTTGGTCAGTAATTACTGCTATGGGGTGCGCTTGAAAGTATCGGCGCAGTCTTTTGGCAGCAAATACTAACGCCAAAACCAACTTCTCCATTGAGCTGTAGTTCATCTCTGTCTTTTTGAGTGCCTTACTTACAAAATAAACTGGTGTTTGTACAGAATTTCTATCCGTCAACAGCACTACGCTGATCGCTCCCTGGGTGGCGGATAAGTAGATGATTAACTCCTCCCCTGGTCGGGGTGCGACTAGCTTAGGAAGCGCTGCTATATGTTGCTTAAGCTTGGTGAAAGCTTCTTCCGCTTCCGCAGTCCACCGGAAGTCTCCCTTTTTAGTGCACTTCTTGAGTGTTTTGAATAAGGGAAGTGACTTATCCGCTGATTTGGACAGGAATCTGTTCAAACCGGCTAGCTTTCCATTTAGAGATTGAACTTCTTTCAACGTGCGCGGTGAAGGAAGTTGGAGGACAGCGTCTGTCTTTTCTGGGCAAGGCTTAATGCCATCTGGTTCTATCAGATATCCCAAGAACATTCCTTCTGTAGCACCGAAAGTGCACTTCTTGGGATTTAACTTCATGTTGATCGCCCGTAGCGTTCTAAATGTTTCTTCTATATCGCGCACCACTTCGTCCTCAGTATGGCTCTTTATGACAAGATCATCCACATAAACTTCTAAGTTGCGGCCCACTTGCTTTTCGAATGCATTATCTACCAATCGCTGGTAGGTGGCGCCCGCGTTCTTCAGACCAAAAGGCATCTTTGTGTAACAGTAGACCCCTTGGCTTGTGTGGAAAGCCGTTTTTTCCTCGTCTTCCTTGGCCATTTGGATTTGGTGGTACCCTTTGTATGCGTCCAAGAAACACTTAAAGGGATATCCACACAACGATTCCACTTTTCAGTCAATCTCTGGTAGTGGGTAGCAGTCCTGTGGACATGCTTTATTAAGGTCAGTGAAGTCCACACACATTCGCCAACTGCCATCGCTCTTTTTGACCATTACTGGGTTGGAGAGCCAATCGTGGTAATAGACTTCCCGCATGATGCCAGCGTCCACGAGTTTGTGTACTTCTTCTAGTATGGCTTTTGCGCGCTCTAGAGCCTGGCCGCGCTTTTTCTGCCTTACTGGTGAATATCCTTGTCGGATTTGTAACTTGTGTTCTGCTATCGATCGTGGTACGCCAGTCATATGTTTTGGTTCCCAAGCAAAGATATCCAGATTCCTCTGTAAGAGTGCGCACACAGCTGCTCTGCCTTTGTCAGACAGCGACCCTCCGATTGATACTTCTTGCTCTGGGTAATCAGGGTGAATTGCGACCTTCAAATTTGGAACTTTGGCTGCGCTCTGTTCTGGGACGTGCGTCGTCTCACATGTAATCGTGTTACATTCTTCTGGTGGCGCAGCGTTGTTGTAAATGGTGACAATGCCACCTTCTACTGGGAATTTGAGCATCCCATGCGCTGTGGATGGTACTGCACGCAGCGCTGAGATTCCTGACCTTCCAATGATGCCATTGTATGGCGAAGGGGATTTGATCACCATAAAGTTCATCCAGGCTGTCGTGGAGTGTTCCTTGTTACCGACAGCAACTAGTAAGCGCAGTTGCCCCATAGGCCATATCTTTTCTCCTGTAAAGCCAGTAAGTGGAGTCGTGGCTGGACTTAACTGTCTTTATATTTCAGGACGCAATCTCTTAAAGCAATGTTCATACATTATATCCGCTGATGCGCCCCCATCGATATACATGCGGTGGATGTCGTGACCCCCCGCATTTATTTCAATGGTAAGTGGTTCTGCCACTGCGTTGTCCGCAGTCAAGGTGGGGAAGGAGATTTTGCTTTCATGAGAGAATTTCTGGCTCACTTTTTGCCTAATCGTTCGCTGCCATGATTGTATCATGAAGATAGTATCAGCTTTTTCCTTAGGCGCTTCCTTCTTGCCTCCGGTTCTCTGCTTGTCTTTCCCCTCCTTAATATTTTTAACGAGGTGGTCCAGCCTGCCTTCTTTCACTAGTTTCTCGATTAGTTGGCGTAACTGGACACATTCATTAGTGGTATGGCCCTTCTGTGCGTGATACTCGCAGTATCCATTCCCTACGCGCCGATCCTCAGGGGTGCACATAGGTGGGGGTCTTGGAAAGTTCGCACCTTCCGTCGCGAATATCTCCTTTGGATTTTTTGTTAATGGGGTGTACTTGTCGTTTCCCCTTCCGCTTCCTTGGTTGCGATAACTTTTGTTACGATTGCCACTCTGGTCATTGGATTGTCTCCTTGACTCTTCTTGTGACCTATGGTTCGAGTAGCCTTTCTTGCTATCCGCAGCGGCTGCTTCTCCTTGGACGAAGGACCTTGTGCGCTTCATGAGTTCGTCAAAAGTTAGGGGAACCTTATCATTTAACTTTTTTTATCAAATCTGGGTTATTGATTCCATTCATAAAACCCGATATTTTTAGTATCTCTGGGCACGCTTTGACTTGCATGCATTCGTCCTTAAAGCGTTCCATGAAAGCACTTGTGGATTCCCCTTGTCGCTGTTTAACCCTAGCGAGTTCGACAGGGTTTTTGGCGCACTTCTTCCTTTGAGTAAAGTTTAAACGAAACGCCTTGCGCAACTCTTCGAACCCACCGATGCTTCTGCGTGGAAGCTTACTAAACCAGTTGCGCGCATTCCCTACTAATGTAGAGTTGAACATATGGCACCACACAGGTTGTGGCCAATTTTCGATAGTGGCTGCTGATTCGAAAATTTTTAGGTGATCATCAGGATCACCTGTCCCATCATATGTTTTGACGTTAGCAGGCATGCGCCTTTTCTTATTCTCTGAAAAATCGTGATGCGCCTAGTAAACGCATCAACTTTTTGGCGACGCCAGGGAAGAGACATGTCTTCGTCTTCCTGGTCGCGGTATTTCCCTCTTGATTTCCAGTGTCCAGTTTCTTTGTCCTCGTTGTCCGAGGAATCACTTGAAGATGAGCGTACTCTTTTGCGACGCTTGCGTCGACTATCATCAGAATCTGAGCTTGCTCCTCTGTGGCGCTTGCGCCGACTATCCTCAGAATCGGAGCTTGATGGGCTTTCACTTGGGGAGCACCGTCGCCCAAGCCTATCCTGAATTCTGCGACTGCCAAGCCTAGCATGGACATTGGCGCGCCGTTCCCCATCTTCATGCTCCTCCAAATGCTGAAAGTCGGCTGCTTCATCATCCACAACCTTCCTTCCAATCCTGGTAAACACTGGTTGTTTGCGGTTATCCTTCTCGCGTCTTTCCTTTCGGTAACGCGGTGGGGATTCTTCGTACTCAGGGTCGAAGTTGAGTCTGGCGTGCAGACTTTGGCTTGACCTCTTCTTTGCCTCCTCTTGCATGAGCGCAGCCAAGGCTTCGTAGTTTTGAGATACGAAGTCACTTGGCGCTAGTTCAGGCGTGACTCCTTCTAGCGCGATGGAGTCCGTTTCCAAGACAAAATCCTTGCTTCGGATAGGCGCATTTGGTGGCTCAGTGAAGTTCACTTCTGGCATGGCAAGGGGAGTGCGCTGTGGGTCTACCGTGCTAGTACTTGTTGTAGTAGCATTGGTAGTCATAGTGAGCGGTTCTACTGGAGTAAGGAGCAGATCTGAGTACGCTCCAAAGCTTCTAGGCACACTGGTTGTTCCAGAGGTCTGCTTGGAGGCCGCATCAGTTTGCTGTTTCTTCCCTAGCAAATCGTCATGCGTTTTCTTCGCATGCGGAGTCCGCTCCTTTCCGTGCTTCGTCATTCTAGTTCTTAGCAAAGCTCTTAGTGTAGGGTCCCACGGATGGCGCCACTTGTTGATACAAAAGTTGGGCGTTCCTTGATTCCGTACCAATTCGATCTTAATGCTTGAGACCTGCGCACTAAGAAAACAGAAAAACACCGTTAGGCTTATCGTGGGATTGTCTCCCCCGATTATCCTCCGGCGTGAGAGTAAGTAATCGGTTTTAGGGTTTGTAGAAGAGTTAGGGTTTTGTAAATCGTACCTTTGTGAGGGTTGAGATGCCCTCTATATATGGACACGAGATCCTTATTGGTTTCGTGTTCCCCAATCTTCGGTGTATCCCGCGTAGGGCGGTTAGGCAATATATATCCCATAAATAAAAGATATATTATCGCAGCCATAAATAGCGTTGGGTTTGGGCCATCGTGAGCCCAAACCGTTATCGCAATAGCCCATATCGTGACGGGCTAGAGTCCATTCGTGATGGACTTAAGTATGGGCCGGGTTCGTGACCCGAATACGGACTATACGTCATCATTATATAATATTTATATTTAATATATATTATATATATATTATATATATATATATATATATATATATATATATATATATAGTGTTGGGTGAGTCGTTATTGATTTTATTTATAAACAGTTGAGGCACCCCACCGACTCCGCACCTGGTAGAGACTTGATCGAGCTTTACAGGAGGAACCATACGAGAGACGACGTCTTTGAGTCTCCAGTGTCCGAGGCTAGATACGTAAGTATAATTTATTTTGTTAGTGCAAATACTACGATATTTAAACTAAACGGTTTATTCGGTTTTAATAATGACAAACATGCAACTTGTAATGCATAATGTAAAATGCGCAAGTTACTGGTAAACATAAATCATCAATGCATACTTACATCAACACCTCTCGACGTCTCAAGTATGCTTCAACAAAGTCATAGATTTCCATCCCGGCGTAAATCACTCAAGGTATGAACAAACAAATCTACAACTTGACTAATGATCAAAGGATTATATTTTTCTCTAAACTTAACATTTTTAATGTGACAAAACATATTTTCAAAAATTCATTTTACAAATTATTCTTGAATGAAAAAGAAATGCTTTAATTTGAAAAATAAGTTTAAATTCACCAACAGCTATTTTTCGCCCAAAATCAGCTTCAAACTTTTCCAAATAAACTTTCACCACTAAAAACAAAATTTGGAGCGTCCCTGTCTGGGACGGTACCACGGTACCACTAATTTAGTGGCACCGTCGGGTATTTAGTGGTACCGTCCGTATGTAACGGCTAGTTTTTTCTTTGCCTATAAATAGTGGACCATTTTACACTTCCAACTTAACTTTTCAAGTTAGTTTTCTCTGGTCTAATCCTCTCTTATTTAGATCACTTTCTTTGATCATTTAGTGTGTTTTAGTTTGTTTTAGAGTGATCCAATCATCCATTCAAGTGATCACCTTCATTCCTCTATTAGTGCAAGAAGAGAACACATCGTATCACAAAGATACAAAGTGTTATAGTGTTAGTGTAATGCACTCGTAACATTCGTTACGTAATTTTTGTATCTTGATATACGTCAAGTTGTCTCTCATCTTGTTTAGTTAGTTCGTGTGGATCATTGTGATCTTGTAGAGATCGGAGAGATCTTGTGTAGCTTGTGTTGATAGTGAGTAGATCGGGTAGATCGTGTGAAGATAAAGTAGATCGGGTAGATCGAGTGTAGATCATGTGGATCTTGTAGCTTGTGTGATTTGTGAAGATCGGGTAGATCGTGAGTGAGATTGGTACTAGCTAGATTAGTACTCGACATTTAGCTTAATTTTGAAAAATAATGTAAACGACGCGGTTTATGTGTTTAGGCCTCAAAACACAAGGTTTGTTATGTTGGGCCATAAAACATAATGGGTTTGGTTGTACCCGAAAAAGAACTCGACATCTAACTTAGTGTCGGAAAATATTGTAAGCGACGTTGTATGGTTTTCTCCGCCAAGAAGGGAGCTTGTTGATTAGTGAAGTAACTCTCGAATTGGGTACTCGGGGAGTGGAGTAGGGCGAAGAAGAGCTTCGTGACCGAACCACTATAAATCATCGTGTCCGGTTTGCGCTTTCTTTACTTATCACTTTACATTTATTTTTGCATTTACCGCTTTACATTTATACTTATCATTGCATTTATGTTTGTGTGGTTTGTTGCTACGTTGGTTAGTTGTGTATGTGTAATGGCATGCTATTGCTAATATGTCTAAGTTTGTGTCAATGTGACATGTCTTACTTGCTGCTTTATATTATCTCTAGTTCTTGTAAGACTAGTGTTGACACTTTTCATATTATGTCACACTTGATCGGGTGTTTGATACAAAAGTTTTTAAACGGAGACGTATTCACCCCCCCCCCCTCTTTACTGTTTCCACAATTGGTACCAGAGCCACATCGCTCAAATTTTTAAAAACAAATGATTTTCAAAATTGAGTACGATCCATGTATCAAATTACCCATGAAGGGGGATATAATATGAAAAGTATTTAGTTGCTTAATACTTACAAGTTTTGTTGTTAAATATACTTAGTCATACTAGCTTGAAAGTTTTTTTTTTTTTTTTTTTTTTTTTTTTTTTTTTTTAAACAAATAAAAGAAAAGAATTTGTAAGTGTCCGGTTATGTTTGTAGAACAAGTCGTAAAGTGATGTGGTTTTAAAATGTGTGTTTGCGACAATTCTTTGTTTTATAGTAAATATATTTTCGTAAATGTTTCTCTTAGTCCTAAACATGGAAATGGTACTTAATATATATTTTATATGTTCGGTATCTAGTTTATTAAGTTTTACATTTTTTCGTTATGTCAAATACTTGTTTGCAATGAGAAAATTGGTTTTGGACAAAACTATAACAACAGGTCACGGTACCGTTGAATATAACAGACGATACCACTAAATACGGACGGTACCGCTAAATTTAACGGTACCTTCGTCTGTTTTTCAGAATTGGGTAATTTTCAAAAATTCGTATAAAATCAACCGTAAGTCCGTAGGAGTCGTGCCACCTATCGTTTTAAACATAATTGAGTCTACTTTCATTTAAAAATAATTTTAGGAATTAATTGTAAAGTAAAATTTACAAAAGTCTTTGATTCGTAACAAAGAGTCTTTTCTGGTCATGCCAATTGCGCAAATTTTGGTCAAATTACAAAGTGAACATCTCACATTGATGCATTTATATTTTCAAAGTGTGGAACTTGATCAAATTTTAAAATGAGGTGGAAACTAATTAATTTTCAAATAAAATCAAGCTAAGTATATATTTTTGTATTTAATACACAAAATGAGGATAAGTATTTTTGTGTGTTACGCTAAATGGTTATTTGTTTTTCTTTGTGTCCTAGTATTGTTAGTTAATATTTTTGAGTGCTTATAGTTATCTTTAGTTGAGCTAATTATATCTATAATCGCAAGCGTTTTACATACCTTGTTGCTATGTGTTGATTATTAGTTTTCGGTTTATGCGTCAATAGGACTTAGACTAGACTTCTTGCACTAAGTTGCGTAATTGGTTTTGCATTGCATATAGGCATAGACCACTTTTCTTGCATATGTGTTTTCGACATCTTGCAAGTTTTAAAATGCTTTAGTAACCTTCTTAGGAATGGAAACTAAGTTGGTTGATCATGTCTGTCGATAGATATTGTCTTACACAATTATTTTTCCAAAGGTTTAAGTGTAAAAAATATATCACCTCTAAATATTTAACACTTTCATTAAATCCGTAACATGATCTCTAAAACATTACATCCTTTTGTCTTGCTTGACCATGGGTTGTCTAAAAAAGATAAAAGATCATATTAATACATTAGCATTTAAGTAAAAGAAAATGTATTAAACTTGCATTGATCTAACACACACACAAAATGTTTTAAACATTTAGTATGTTATATATGTTGTATAAAAATGGTTAAGATAATTATTTTTATACTTATGATATGTCGAAAACTAAGAATATTATACTTAATAATAAATAGTTTTTCGCACATAAAAATAAATGACGATCACGAAGTAATAAGTTAATATGTCATTAACCTCACACATACAACTAGTATTAGAATAAATGGAACACATTCCTTAAATTTTTATTTTCGTTTTAAAAGGAGTGATCGTGAGGGTCAAGAAATATTTCGAGTACATATCAATTCATTATTCAAATTATGATTGATATCATCGTCAAATCTAATTGACAAGTTTTCGAGAATGGACATGAAATTGGAGTCATTATTTGTCTAGCTTCAAGATAACATCAAAATATAACGAAATATATTATCTTGAATCTACATACTCAATCACACTCGGTTCTTATGAAAATAATGACGTCCTCTCAAGACGAAAATAATATGCATTGGATCATAACTCACACTTGTGTTGAAGATGCCATATTGAGTCTTCTTGTCCAATGGTTGTGTTCCAAACATTAAACTAATATGTTAAAAAAGATGCATAAAATACACAACTACGTAGGATTGACAACTTGAATGTTTCATCCGAAATATTCAAGTAATTTACTTTGTAATGCAATTAGTAAATGTGTAATTTCCGAAAAACCAAACACAAGCAAACAAACAACATATGTAAACTTTGCTCATGAACGACTCAACACTCAAAATCACATGTCTAGTAAAAGTGTCACACATAATATGTTATTAACTATTATGTACGTCATCAATATTCCAGAATATCACATGTATTTCTCTTATCAAAAGATTGACAAAGGATAACTTATATCTTATGCATCTTATTTTCTTTTTAACATGAATGGTTATGTTACAAGAGGATACATTACATCTTGTTTAACAAATATAGGATATTAGATTTGAATAATAACCCAATACAACATGTGTCGTTGCATAAACAAGTAAAATTGGTCATACACTATAATACTTGTTTTACTAAGCATTCGTAAGTGTGATATGCTTCCTCTTAGAAAAGCATATTTGTTGAAAGATACAATATGTCTCATTTCAATCATACATCATATAATACTCACAAGATCTATTAAGGTAAGTAACCTTTACTAGATTCTTTTCTCAAGATATGCAAAGGAGCATTCTGGAAACACTCTCAATGTTTCTACATTGTATCACATTAGAGCATCCCTTGGTTCTAGAAAATCAAATCATGTTAAAATAACATGTAACAACTCAATAAACAAATATGTCATCCAAGAGATCATGAAATGCACCATCTAAACCAAATAACCTTCAAATCTCAAACACGAAATTGAAACATTGTGCTTGCCTTTGTTAGGATATTGTGTAAGACATGTCATCTTCATTAATCGGATTTTAAAATATGGTTAGTTGAGTCATATTAGGCCATGTATTAGCAAAATTAGCTAATATCATCTTTGCTACACTTCGATAGGCAAATATAGGAATTTGAATTTTTCTAACATGAGAATGACGACTGGAGAACCTATCGCACTAGAAATTCAATTTGACCTAACGGTTGAATTGCTTCCAGGAGAGAAGTTGGGTTCGTGGTATAACCCTTAAAAATGGTCGTGTTTAGCCTAAATTGAGCACCATTAGTGATAGTCTCATACTCATTCTCTGATTTGAAAATTTTTCATTCCTACATTTGACTAAAGATAGTTTACATCGGTGAACCTTATCTCTCATTAAAATTTCATTGTGAACAAGTAGTAATTAGGATCCTCCTTAGCGAACCTAGATTACTTACATCCCACAACTTGTATGATGTTTGCATTTGTTCCTTATGTGCATTTTACCTGATTTGCTTGTTAATTGTGCACCCACACTATGTTGTTTTGACACATAATGATTTAGGTATGCCTATCACTATAAACTTTTAGACGTCATTTAGTCTTACACTAGTGTCAAAATCTAAAAATTAGAGTAGTCGCTAAATTGCCCTAATTCCTTGGTCATCATTTCGCTTTCTTCCAAGTGATACACTATTTTGTCAAGGGAAGGTTAGATACAAGCCTAGTAGAGCTCGGAGTAGGTTTGACAACTTAAATATTTCATCCAAAATATTCAAGAAATTTTAACTTGCGATCACAATTGTTAAATGTCATATCTGAAACATCATATTCAAGCCTTTTAACAACATATGTTAAAACGCTCATCCAAAAGCTAAAAGCTAACATCAACCATCGGGTGACAAAGGACTCACGAGTTACTACATAAGTGATTAGTAGTTCTGTTCATCCTCGTGTGAATATACACTTCTTAAGACCAAGTATATTCATTTCCGTTAGTTCCTTTTATCCCCATAGGTTTGTCATCGTGCTTTGTGTCAAGCTCACCTCATAGATAATGAGGATCGAACTTATCCATCGGTTTTAGGGTAGAAAACCAACGTATCATCCTATCTAGCCAAGAGTCCGTTGATACTCTCTTTCTTCTGAATAACGGGCAATATGCCTATACGAAGATTGATATTTTTGAGTCTCTTCTTTTTCGTTGTCAATCTTGATCACCTACCAACGTGTAGTGATCTCACAACTACGAAGCCATCCTTATGTTCCAAATCGAGTCTCACCCACACATCTACCACCGTTGTGTCTGTTAAATACTTCATTCTTTTAGATCCCAAACCCTGCTGCGAATCAGCACCATAGGCCTTGCTTTACGCCTTTCAAAACCCCGTGAAACACTCACGTGCGAAGCACATTGAAATCCGTAAATTAGCCAAACCTCTCAAACGTGAACCATTCAACTATACGTCTAGGTCTAGGAATGATGGAACACACTCCGTGAATTTCATAATTTACGTGTGTTCAAGAACATCTTCCGAATTTTGTCTTATGACTATCTAAATATTTCATTGGAAATATTAAAGTCATCCTTCATATCCCTCTAAAAGACTACTTACGTATTTCCTTGGAAATATTAAAGTCATCTCTTCTTGTCTAGTCTCGTTCATCTCGTAAAAAGAATTTATTAGGTATAAATTCTCTCCTTGTGTCAAAAAGTCTCACTAAATCAGCAAGATTTATTCATAAAATCCTCTTAAATTTCAATGACAACTTAAATATTTTCATCCAAAATATTTAAAGTATATTTAATTTGCAAAATGAAATTAAATGTCATCTCTCGTTCTCGATCAACGTTCATCGAATCCCGTTGGATTCATTCATAAAAGAATTTATTTGGTATAAATTCCTTTAATCTAAGGTCCAGAATAATCTCAACATATGTGAAGTTTCGTTGTCGAAAATCAAATTCTAGGTCAAAACTGACCTCAGCAGGTCACGGTACCCTTAAATAGGGGACGGTACCGCTAAATTTAACGGTACCGTCGGACCGTTGTCTGCTGAGACAGTTTATATTGTTTTCAATTCTCACAGTTTCAAAAGCACTATCAAAACCCACTCGTTGTAGTCTTGAACCAGAACCGTCTCCTATTGGAATAGATTCTGCCTATCTTCTGATTCCTTAGCTTTTTCCCCTTTCACTTCCGCATGGTACTAAACACACCATATGTTTGGTTACTTCCGTATCTATCATCTTCTCAACTTATCTACAATTCTCAACCTTCGTTCTACACTACCAATTCTTCCGAATTCCACTCATCTTCCACACACTTCCAGCGAAGAACCGCTAGGATAAGTTGAGATAACCCGTCTTCATCAACATAGTTTCTTCTATCAAAGATAACCCCACTAGAACCATATCACTAACTCCACAACCTTGAAGATTCTATCTTCTTAACCCTTAGCACATTTCCACGTAATCACATGCCTCATCATATGAATGTTCTATGAATATTCACAATGATTGAGAAGAGCAACGTGACTTCAAAGGTGAAGTTTATTGTATGCTATCCACCACTTGTCATGACGTTACTAAGCTCATCGCTTCCGTCAATGTTTGTTTTCCTCTTTATTTTTTTTATTCTTTTTCCAACACATCTTGTCCGGATGGTCATCGATTAAGGGGGAGCGAAAACACACTCATATAGTCTTTTACCAAACATTCTCAAGAACACACAAATGTGGTTCTTATTCCCTATAATTCTCTACTAAGACACTCACCTCCTATGTACCCACTACTTAGCAAAACCTCAGTCACAAACCACAATCGGTTCTAGCTTCCTAACTTCTACTCTTTATGACCACCTAGATATTTTTTCTATACAAACACCTTTAACCCTCACATCAAACCTCATATTAATATCATTCATCATCACACTCAACCTTTACAACTAAACTTCACTCTTGATAGTGATATTTAGTTTAAGAACCTTCAACCCATCAATCATTACACTCAAACCTCACAACTATCCTTCACTCTTGATAGTGGTAGTTAGTTCAATAACCTTCAATTCCCACGATCATTATACCCAATGTGTATAAACTACACAATCACACAAAATCCTTCATACACCAAATCATCTCCAACTCACAACTAGGATCATCCAAAACTAGAATTCTAGAACTTAGTTACCTTAACCCTGTTAGAGATATTCGCCCACAATCCTGTTAGGATCACATGCACATTTTCTCTTTCTCCTTTGAAATATATCATGCATCTCATTGTCAGTGCAAACAATATATTAATCTAAACCGTCTTTTCCCACCTTTTTCTCAAAGGTCAAATCCAACATTTCCCATCTTATGGAATCATTTCCATTCGCATCTAGGTGCATATCGTTCTCATTTTCATTTTTTTTGGTATATCTTCTATCGAGTCTACTTTATGGCATGACTTGTCATAATAGTAATCATTTGGAGTATGTCTTATCAACAAACTATCATTAACACCAATCATCTTATGTAGATGATTATGTTGTTCAAAAGGTTTGTTAGTATTTGCCTTCCCAATGACAACTTGGAAGAAGTCATTTTATGTGTCAGTCAACGAACGAATCTCGTTCTTGTTAGTGTGATTGATTGAACAATTACACCTTAGGTTGTCGGTCAAGTTGTGACTCTCTAGTGTCATTGAATTGCAATACGCATTCACATCTTTGTGTCGCTCAACTTTCTTGGGCTTTCACTAGTACAAAACTGGGATTTCGTCACATATGTTGTTTTTCGAACGGCCACACAGTAACTTTTTATGTGACTAAATGTACCAGAATAAAATAAACAGCCACACTTGATCCGACTTGTGTGACCATTTCGGAATTACATCTGAGGCTACAGCCACACATTTGAATATTTTCGTGACTATAGGTATCTGGTAATTTTTTTTTTTTTGATTATTTAGTAACTTATAATTTGGGACGTGTGACGGATACAAATAAGTTTGGAACATTAGTCACACTATATATATACAAGTGTGACAAATATATGTCACACAATTGACCAGTGTGAGCAAAATCCATATATGGTCACATGAAGTAATTGTGTATGTGGCTAAATCATATAGTCAAGTTTGTCACACATTATTTAAACATGACTGCTAGTTTTTGTTGAAAATTTAGCCACATATGAATTTGGAATGTGTGACAACTGAAAAGTAAGTTTGAAGCATTAGTCACGATATGCATTTAAAAGTGACAAATATATGTCACACACTTGAACAGTGTAACCAAATATCATATATGGTCACACTAAACCATAGGCATACATGATTAAGTGTAACCAAAATTCGATAGATATGGTCACTTAAGTTAATATGTGTGTCTAAAGTTTAGTGTGTGTTTGCCTGCCAAATCCTAATGTGTATGGTCACATTTAATTGTAGCACAATCATGTGACTATAAGCTATACCATAGTCACACCATATCACAAATGTGTATCTAAATTATGTTTATGGCCACATTATAAGGGTATTATATGTGACCAATACATTCAAAATAGTCACACAGTGAAATATTCATGTGACTTTTATTTATAGCAAAATGTGAACTCAGTTACCATTAACCTTAATATTAGTCACATTGAGTGTTTGTGTGACTAAATTCAAGATGTTACATATGGTCATCACGTGAAGTATTTATTTAGGTGTCTATATCATAGAGTCATATTTTGTCATACATTATTTAAGTGTAGTCACAATTCGATACATATGGTCACACATTTCTGATAACTTATGTAATTTTGAGGGGTTAGATATGGGATTTTATAGTATATCTAGTTTGAGTCTAATTTGATATTCACTGAATTGAGTTCAGACTATTAGTCATGACTCTTCATTTGCCCCATTACAATGCTGAGATTTTATAGTCTATCTAGTTTAATGCAGTAGTATGTAAGTATGTTACTTGCCCCTAGGAACTAGGTTACTTGACTTTCTAAATTGAATTTTCAACTTTAATGAAGTAACATGTTACTAAAGTGCCTGGAAGTGCATATACATGATAAATGGAAACTGCAAATACAATAAAGCTTGACTGCAAGTGGAAATATAATAGTGAAAACTGCAAATTTTTTCATTGCCATTGAAAAGCTTGACTTTTTGGAGTCAAAATCCATTACAATAGGCTAAATTACAGAAACAACTATTTAATACTAAAACTGCTAATCATCTAACAGTACTAACTTAACAATACCAGCAGTAACCTTGCACTTAGCCTTGAGCAGCAGTCTTAACTTCAACCAGCAGTCTTGACTGTTACACTAGCAGTCTTAACTTGCAGCATGACATGCTTTACTTGGATTTTCGTATAACAATACCTTCACAGTCGGTTCGATAGTAGTCACTTCGTGATTCCTTGCCCAAGTCTTGTTTACTTACACGTGGCAATATGTTTTCATTGTGCTCGTGAATGACTGTACTAAACTCCTCATCGACTTCGTCATATGTATCTCTGTAATTCTTGGTAGGTGTTTTAAAGACAATAGACAAATTTTTATGTGCCTGGTCTTTCACATAAAACACTTGTGTTGCATGTGAGGCTAATATGAACGGATCATCCTTGTGGACTAAACTTTTCAGGTCTACCAACGTATAACCAAGAGTATCGTGTTTGACCCCACTAGTTTTGTGATTAACCCAGTCACATTTGAAAAGAGGAATTTGCTTTAAAGGCAAAATTTTTAAATAATTCAATTGTTATTTTGAAATTAGAATTTGGAGCCAAAATTTTCATCCAAAATTTTGAAATCACCTAATTACAAGCAGTTACCAAGAATAAGGTACGATTCATATTCTTCCTATACCCTCTTTTCTCTCCTAAAAAAAAGACTGCAAAGAAAACACAAAAATCAAATCTTCTATCACCATTACTCTCCAAGCCAGAATCATTTTCTTTTACCCAATGTTGCTCAAGAGTCATGGAAATTCAACCCATTGTTGATAATCATCTTTTGCTTCCTGCTGATAATGAACATGATGATACCAACTTAGAATATGAATCCGAAAAGTATTCTGATGATGAAGATCTAGATGCGCTTGGAACCAACCAATCAGATCGGATACTAGCTAAGAGAGGCATAACAAGGCTATTTAAGTTTCGCATGAAATATGGCAACCCTGGTGGAATAAAGCTCAAGGTAACCTTCGATGCATTGAATAGGGTATCAGGATTACACAGAGCACCGTTTTCAAGTTTTTTAGGAGATATGGTTCGTGAGGACATAGGTTTGAAGATTCTTTCCTGGAGGAAGGTGAATAAAGAATCAAGATATAAACTATGGGCTGAAATCACGGTACATATATACTATTTTTTAACCCAGTACTACATAAGTTTATCTATGCAGTTACATTATGTGCAACTAATTAACAACAGTGTGTTAATCTTTGCAGCGATATTTTGATGTGGACGTGACATTCAGAAAATTGGTAATGACTCGTCTTGGTAAACTGCTAAGGAATTTCAGAACGAAGCTCAGAGAAAAAAACATTTTGCCCAACCTAAATACACCTTCCAAACTGAATGAAGTCCCGGCCAAGTAAAGTGAATTTGTGAAATCAGAAGACTGGGTCGAGTTTGTAAACCACACGACCACCGATGCATACAAGGTTTTAATTGGTCATCTTTATTTAAGTCTATATGTCATTTCATAATATTCAGTTTGCAGCATTACCGCATATAAACGCCTTATGATTTTGTGTTTTTAGGAGATATCTGATAAAGCTAAAATGTCGCGTTCCAAAAATATTTATTAGCATAAAATGGGTCGAGGTGGATATGTTTATGTGAAAGAGAAAATGGTAAGATTACATGTGTATGCATCCTTATATTTTTGTTTATCTTGTTTTAACTTTACATGTGTATGCATTTGATGTTTATTAGATCGAAAATAAAGAGATTGAAGTAGATGAAGAACCCCCGCGTGGTATAATGTGGTTGAAAGGAAGGGTAAACAAAGATGACGAATTTCCAGATGATGAGATTAGATCAGTGGGAGATAAACTTGTAAGTTTGACTGCAAATTCTATTATTATGCTTATATACCAGCAGCATTAACTGTGTACTAGCAGTAGTAACTTGTACACCAGCAGTATTAACTACGTACTAACAGCAGTAACTGTGTACTAGCAGTAGTAAACACTAGGCATATTTTTCATTGAAGTTCATGAGCAGCACTAACTCCAGCTGAGCAGCATTGACACAAATATGAGTAGCAGTTACTCTAACAGCATCAAGAAGACTTTTAATCCCAACATTTCCTATATTTTTTTATGCAGAAAGAAGATGATGACCAGATCAAGAAATTGTCCAATGAGATGACAGAAACAAAGAGAATACTTACTCAACTGATGGAACAGTTGAGTCAACAAGGGGTGCAGTTAAATTTGTCATCTCAATTTCCAGTAGCCTCAGATGTAAGCCAAGAAGGGTCTACAGATTCCCAATTGCAAGGAAATGTGTCTCCAACACAAGGAGTACCAACAGTATGTATTTCAACATGTTTCTTGTTATTCTTTTGTTTAAATAATGTAACTTGTTTTATATATACATATAGGAACCTGCTAAAACTGTCGGACTTAAGAAAAAGCCTAAGTCACGACAAAACGGGTCTCCAGATTCCCAATTGGAACAAAATGTGTCTCCAACACAAGCACTGCCAACAGTATGTATTTCAACATGTTTCCTGTTATTCTTTTGTTTAAATAATTTCTGATATATACATGCTAAAATTCTTTTTTTAGCCATTTAAGTGCAAACTGTGGCACTTAAAGAAACCAAATATCGTTGTTTTGGGTACATACACGTGTTTTTTCAACCTACATATATATAATTCTTCATATATGATTCAGTGTTTGATACAAGCGTCTTTTGTTACTACAGGTTACACCACCAACTACGATGCAAAAGATTAGTGACAACAAATGTGGACCAACAGCACCATCGAAGCGCAAAAGTTATGTCTCTATTGAAGCCCTAAAGCAAGCTAGGCCGGCGAAGAGTCAAAAGTCTTTAAATTATGGTACTTGAGAATTTGATTATGTACGAAATTACAATTGTATATTCGGTTCAGTTATATACATTCGAGTTTAATTCAATTTGAAATTTCTTTTTGTTTTAAAGGTGGGATAGTGTGTCAGTAAACGCGCAGTGGTTAAGGGCATAGACCTCTAGACAGGACAGATTCAATTGTGGGTTCCACCCGCTTCCAGTCGAGTTTTATAGATTCCGATAGAGTCACAGCAGCACTAGCAGTAGTAACTCTACTTCAGCAGGACTAACTTAGTATTAGCCGTAGCAACTCTGCTCCAACAGTACTAACTTAGTAATAGCAGTAGTAACACTGTGACTAAAAGATGCAGTCACATAATATGGTCACGCTTATCAACATTATTGGTCACTCTTTGTTTAATTCGATGTGTGACTAAATATTACAAAATGCCACACAAACTAAAAATTCATGTGACCATTGGATGAACAATAGTCACGCAAAATACACATTTCTTCACTTTAAACAGCATATGGTCACACTTATTAACACTTTTGGCCACTTTATGCTTAATTGTATGTGACTAAATACCCAAAATAAACATGCTTTGTGTGACTAAATATTACAAAATGCCACACAAACATAAAATTCAAGTGGCCATTGCATGATCAATAGTCACACAAAATACATATTTCTTCACTTTAAACAGCATATGGCCACACTTATTAACACTTTTGGCCACTTTTTGCTTAATTGTATATGACTAAATACCCAAAACAAACATGCTTTGTGTGACTAAATATTACAAAAGGCCACACAAACATAAAATTCAAGTGGCCATTGGATGATCAATAGTCACACAAAATACACATTTCTTCACTTTAAACAGTATATGGTCACACTTATTAACACTTTTGGCCATTTTTTGCTTAATTGTATGTGACTAAATACCCAAAACAAACATGCTTTGTGTGACTAAATGTTACAAAATGCCACACAAACGTAAAATTTAAGTGGCCATTGGATGAACAATAGTCACACAAAATACACATTTCTTCACTTTAAACAGCATATGGTCACACTTATTAACACTTTTGGCCACGTTCTGCTTTTTTGTATGTGACTAAATACCAAAAACAAACATACTTTGTGTGACTAAATATTACAAAAGGCCACACAAACATAAAATTCAAGTGGCCATTGGATGATCAATAGTCACACAAAATACACATTTCTTCACTTTAAACAGCATATGGTCACACTTATTAACACTTTTGGCCACTTTATGCTTAATTGTATGTGACTAAATACCCAAAACAAACATGTTTTGTGTGACTAAATATTATAAAAGGCCACACAAACATAAAATTCAAGTGGCCATTGGATGATCAATAGTCACACAAAATACACATTTCTTCACTTTAAACAGCATATGGTCACACTTATTAACACTTTTGGCCACTATTTTTTAAATTGTATGAAACTAACTCCAAAAAAAACAACACACGTTGTGTGACTAAATCATCACAAACTTCACATTTATTATATATTCATGTGGCCATAGGACGGGAAATAGTCACACAAAATACACATTTACTTGAATAAATCATCTCAAATGTCACATATATTATATATTTATGTGGCAAAAGGACGAACAATAGTTAATCTCAAAAAACATTTGTGTGACTATAAAGTGTTTACGGTCACACAAAAATGATTAATCTGACAAAACATGTGCCTAATTTGTCACACATATTCGGGTTTTGGTTACTCAATGAAAACGGTCACAAACTAAACAATGTGACCATATGCCACCTACGGTGGCGCGACCTTTGGTGACACACACCAAAAAATAATGTGTGTGACTATATGCATATCGTCACACATTTTTGGAGTGACGAAATCCAATATCTGTACCAGTGTTTTTTCTTGGTTTTTATCCTTTTGGCACACTTTCACCACATGTCTAACTTCTTGCATACTTTGATATGCTCATTAAACTCTTTTTTTTTTTTTTTTTTTTTTTGTAGCTACGTTTTAACATAGTTTAACCCTTGCATGTCTTGCTATGTTTATTATATCCCTATAATGTTGCTCCTATTCTTTTATACATTATGTTACACGAAGCTAACCCTTAATGTAGGAAAAGCCTTTGTAAGAATTTGATCCATAGATCTGCTAGATACTAAGGTAAATAAACAAGGGGACTCAATCACCATAGGGGAGCATTGATCTAGGGGGAGATCGGGAGTATTTGAATACATAGCACGGAGTATTTCTAATAGTGGTGATTAAAGACTTCACTGGGATGATGCAAGCTCGCCTTTTTAGGAAGAAAGGAAAGTAGTGTAATAAGGGGGAGTAGGGAGTGAATTCAAGGGAGAGATCGAGGCAACTAACTTTTTGTTTCGAAAAAAGGGGGAGAAGGGAGTGTAAATAGGTAACTTTTACATTTTACTGTGTGTTACGGTTTACATATTTGTCATCATCAAAAAGGGGGAGATTGTTAGTACAAATACTACGATATTTAAACTAAACAGTTTCTTCGGTTTTAATAATGACAAACATGTAACTTGTAATGCATAACGTAAAATGCGCAAGTTACATGTAAACATAAATCATCAATGCATACTTACTTCAACACCTCTCGACATCTCAAGTATGCTTCAATAAAGTCGTAGATTTCCATCCCGACGTAAATCACTCAAGGTATGAACAAACAAATCTACAACTTGACTAATGATCAAAGGATTATATTTTTCTCTAAACTTAACATTTTTAATGTGACAAAACATTTTTTCAAAAATACATTTTACAAATTATTTTTGAATTAAAAAGAAATGTTTTAATTTGAAAAATAAGTTTAAAATCACCAACAACTATTTTCCCCCAAATCAGCTCCAAACTTCCCCAAATAAACTTTCACCACTAAAAACAAAATTTGGAGCGTCCCTGTCTGGGACGGTACCACTAAATTTAGTGGTACCGTCGGGTATTTAGTGGTACCGTCCATATGTAACGGCTAGTTTTTTGTTTTCCTATAAATAGTGGACCATTTTACACTTTCAACTTGACTTTTCCAGTTAGTTTTCTCTGGTCTTGTGTAGCTTGTGTTGATAGTGAGTAGATCGGGTAGATTGTGTGTAGATCGGGTAGATCGAGTGTAGATCATGTAGATCTTGTAGCTTGTGTGATTTGTGAAGATCGGGTAGATCGTGAGTGAGATTGGTACTAGCTAGATTAGTACTCGACATTTAGCTTAATGTCGAAAAATAATGTAAGCGACGCGGTTTATGTGTTTAGGCCTCAAAACACAAGGTTTGTTATGTTGGGCCATAAAACATAATGGGTTTGGTTGTACCCGAAGAAGAACTCGACATCTAGCTTAGTGTCGAAAAATATTGTAAGCGACGTTGTATGGTTTTCTCTGCCAAGAAGGGAGCTTGTTGATTAGTGAAGTAACTCTCGAGTTGGGTACTCGGCGAGTGAAGTAGGGCGAAGAGGAGCTTCATGACCGAACCACTATAAATCACCGTGAACGGTTTGCGCTTTCTTTACTTATCTATTTATGTTTATTTTTGCATTTATCGCTTTACATTTATACTTTGCATTGCATTTATGTTTGTCTGGTTTGTTGCTTACGTTGCGTTAGTTGTGTTTGTGTCATGGCATGTTATTACTAATATGTCTAAGTTTGTGTCAATGTGACATGCCTTGTTGCTTTATATTATCTCTAGTTCTTGTAAGACTAGTGTTGACATTTTTCATATTATGTCACACTTGATCAGGTATTTGATACAAAAGTTTTTAAGTTTTTAAACGGAAACGTATTCACCCCCTCTACGGTTTCCACATATTTCCAAAAACTCACCCACATTAATGCAATATAATAAATCACGACTAATATATTACTTTTTTTTTTTGTAACTAAACAGAATGAGATGATACGAATGCGGACAGAGAGCACCTCCGCTAGGACGACTATGACTGACCTCGATATTATGCGCCATGTGATCAGTGGTAAGCAGCGCGGTCATATTCCTGGCGTAGGTCCAGTGTTACCCGGCAGTGGTCAGAAGACGACCCTCAGCGCCTCACGAGCCCGCGAGCAAGCCTCCTTGTCCTCGCTATAGGAAACCGTGCAGAAGGAATCTGAGGAGCTCTCCACGCAAAGGCACAGCTTGATATTTTGCTGGATTAGGCCAGGACTCAGCTGGGTTGGACCGAGCGGCTAGCGAGTGGCTTGGCGAGGACATCGGGATCACAAAATGCTTCCCAGGGTGAGTCTCGAGGTACCAGGGAGGGGAGTGGGGGTAGTGGGGAGACTAGGGAGTAGCGTGTGCCTTGTTTGGGTCCCATGGGTCGGTTTATATTTGTTTTGGGGTTATAGACAAAGTTATGGAGATTTACATGGATTATTATGTGTTTATATAGTTTATGTCTTAGGATTCCCGCTAAGTTGTTCCCCGCATATAGTTTTGGAACATTTTGCGGATAGCTAGCTTATGTATAGTTTTGTAGATGATCATGTGATCACGGTTTTTGAACCGTTTTTGGCGAATTTTGATACATATGCATTATTATATTAACTTAGCGAATTTGAATATGTATGATATTATGTTTAGCGAATTTGTGATGTGAGTCTTTTGTGGTGTTGTAGCATTTCAGGTTGGGATGTTGTAGATTTTTTCCCGAAAAAATCTGGAAATTACCCATTTTGCAGCAATATGCTGCAAAATGGGTCAGAGGCTTTTGGCGGGGACATGTTCCCGCCAAAAGGTTGAACCAGTTTTATCTAGTTAAGCCTTTTGGCGGGGACATGTCCCCGCCAAAAGTATTTATTGCAACAATGGATGATTCTTTTGGCGGGGACATGTCCCCGCCAAAAGACTTAATTAATTATCATAATGACTTAATTATGTGACTTTTCTGGTTAATTAAGTGGCCTTTTGGCGGGGACATGTCCCCGCCAAAAGTAATGTCACGCTGGACTAAGTTTGACCAGATCAAATGTTGCGGGTCCCACTTGTCCTCGCCAAAAGATGAAATTGTCCTCGCTAAAAGTATTAGCGAGAAGGAGTTAGCGAGGACTTTTCGGCAGGGACAAGTCCCCGTTGAAAGTTTTTAGCGGGGACATGTCCCCGCCAAAAGTACCAAAAAGTCCCCTCGAAAAGCATCGAATGTTGTAGTGTTTTGCCACATTCATTATATATACAAATACAAACATACAGTATATATATATATATATATATATATATATATATATATATATATATATATATATATATATATATATATATATATAAATGGAGGTGTACGACGTCATCAATGACATGGAAGTCCACCTCATCATTCATTAATTCCATGTCATCACAATTAAACCACAAAAGCATTATTTTGATTTGTGAAATCTGGATTTAATTTGTTCAAAAATACATGGTGCTGGATTCGAACTTGGGTCTGTTAGTTCACAAACAAACGCTTCAACCATTGGAACAAGCCAGAAGTTGTGATAGACAATTCAAAATTAAAATGTAATCTCTTAATCACACCACATTATTTACACCATTTAACTAAATAAAACCCTAGAATATAAATCCATATGTATCTTCTATATTACGGTTTTAAAATAATTATTAGTTCATTCATAAAACTGTTTCTCAAAACCCTAATATCATGTTTTCCTCTTATCCCTAAAACACGACATAAAAAAATTCATCAACCAATCATGGCGGCTGAGGTACACATGATCGTTCCATTATGTATGTTACTATCACGTTTATGTTTTTTTTTTTTTTTTTTTTTTTTTTTACTAATCTAACATTGAAAATTATTATATGTTGATGCTTTGCCCTTCTATAAATAAATATGAATCTTTGTATCGCGTGTTATGGTTTTTGTTTGACTGATTACAGAAAAAAGGTACGTCTCTTTTCCCTCAAAACCCTAATGATCAAACTTTGTTACCGTGTATGCATATGTTGGTTTCTTTGCAGCTTTTTGTAGGTTAAACGTCTATTTTTGTAATGAATCTCTCATAGTTGGGTAAGATGTTCATGTATGTTAAATCAAAATTTGTATATTGTTGTATATTGCAGGTCTAAGACATCAGTATATTCAGAATTCAGATGTGTTTTTGTTCCTGGTGATTTAGAGATCATGGTGTGATTAATTGGTTAAATGGTATCGAGATGTGTGAAATATATAATTTGAGGAGGGAAGATGGAAACTATAGGTTGCATGTACTGGAAGGTGTGGAGATCGTTATGCTCAAGGTTTGTTAGACCTTTTATCTAGGATTAACACAACAATAATGATTAAACATGTACTACGCAGCGGAATAATCAAACTATCATTATTATTGCTAAGGTTTTCCTCGTCATCATCTCTACCAAGTAACAAACTTACAAACCTAGGCATCCATTGTAGGAACTTGATATGATGCCTAGAACACACACACACCTTTTCCTGGAATTACATCTCTAATTCCTGTACAAAATAATAAACGCCTCTAATCTCTTTATATAATAGAGATTAGGGTTACAAAGACTCTAAATATGACAGAATTAGTCCCTTATCTTTGTCTTCATAAGTTTCCTCCATCTTTCATGTTTTTGTCAATATCAACTCAAAGTTTAATTCCTAACAATCTTCCCCTAGTTGATATGACAAAACCAATCACATGAAAGATGATCTTCCCCTTAATCCATGCATATCATCAAGGATCTTCAAGCTGCAATTAACAATAAATCTTCTTCCCCTTTTTGTCATCATCAAATAGGGAACGAAAATGTGCAACCTTGATCTTCATAATTACCAACTAGTACCATACATCCAATTTAGTCCTTCAATGTCTTGAATTACCCACCATTAAGAACACCAAAACGCTTACTTATTAAATGAACGCAAGACATAAAAATCCCAAATCTTCAGTAAGAATACCAACGAGTAATCACAAAAACCTTCACCTCAATGTAGCACATAAATGGTAAATATTTAAACATTTAAGCTTCCCCTGAAACTAATATGTTGACCATTTGAATCTCCAATTCTTTAGGCTGTATGTATTGAAGAAGAAAATCAACCATTACCAATTCGATGCTGAAGTAGAATAAACCAACCTTGTGTCCTATATCTTGTACTAAATACGACTTCGAACGTATACTTAACGTATAAGGAGATTGCAATCTCTTGACAATAAACATTGAGCACAATAACATAACTCCTTCAAGTGTTTGTCAATCCGTAGTCACCTAAACGAACGAACAAGTTATCTTTAAAGTGTGTTACACCCACCTTAAGATATAATAAAACACAAACTTGAAAAATTCCACTTCATCGTCAAATGAGTAACAACAAATCCACTTCGCCAATAAAAATAAAAACGAGCCATAAAACTTTAAGAACCGAAAACCAAAAATCAATCTCCTGTGTGTGTATTATCCCCGTGTGTATGTTGGAACCAACATGTTCCAAATCGCGTATCTCTTCCCCTCACTTTATGTATTTTATGCCCATAGACATCAACGAACATCAGTAGAATATTAAACGAGCAGTACCACATAACTTACAAGCAGCAGTACAAATGAATCATGCCAACAGTACAAAGTGAGAACCAAGCAGTACGAATATGTCGAAAGCAGTACTAACTCCGAGACCCAGCAGTACAAACTGCTACGTATGAACCAATGAGCAGTACTAATTGTTAAACACAGCAGTAGAAACTGGGAGTAGGAAAATGCAGTTCATCAGTTACAAAACTAATTAAATAACCCAATATATATGCCACAACAATCTGTAATACGCAGCAACTATATTAATTGCACCTCCATTTGCACTACACGACAATCCCCAATCAATAATATACGGCACGCCATTAATCATCACTAGCACACTCCATTGACCACCGACCTTATTCAATTAATGAGTACAAGTTGTAGAGCAGCCATACGAATATATCAATTTATTACTGACCGATCATTAAATACAGTACCACATGTTGACTTCACTTTGCAATTCGCAAAAGACGACAAACCCAATTAAATACTAGTACGATCAATCAGGTAAAAGGTTAACAAAATATTCAATCCGATAAAAATTGATACCTTAAAATCCTTTTTGCGAATCTTCTTCTGTCGACACCAATGAACCTTGTACCATCCTAGATATCACGAGCAACCTTGCTCTGATACCACTTGTGGAGATCATTATGCTCAAGGTTTGTTAGACCTTTTATCTAGGATTAACACAACAATAATGATTAAACATGTACTACGCAGCGGAATAATCAAACTATCATTATTATTGCTAAGGTTTTCCTCGTCATCATCTTTACCAAGTAACAAACTTACAAACCTATGCATCCATTGTAGGAACTTGATGCCTAGAACAAACACACCCCTTTTTCTGGAATTACATCTCTAATTCCTGTACAAAATAATAAACGCCTCTAATCTCTTTATATAATAGAGATTAGGGTTACAAAGACTCTAAATATGACAGAATTAGTCCCTTATCTTTGTCTTCATAAGTTTCCTCCATCTTTCATGTTTTTGTCAATATCAACTCAAAGTTTAATTCCTAACAGAAGGCAGTGTGTTCATACACCTTGCCATCATTCTCATTTCCTAATGATACAAGTAAAATGGACATCTTATAGCGTTGCAGGCTTAAAGCCCCTTTGAACACAAAGTAATTAAAACAAGTCACACACTTACAAATGTCAGACTTGGACCAGTCAAGATTATCCATCAGTGTGAGGGGGAGCTGTGGACACATGGTTCGTATACTATGAAAGAGAAAGCGATTATAAACTAATCACACACGCTCTTTGCTCATTTTTTTTAAGCTTAGCAAATTTTAATCTCAGTGAGATGATTTATTTGATATGCACTATTTGGAGGCTTGACTATCATAGTGATCTGCTACTTTTATTTTCTTACACTGCAGGCCTTCTGTCTGTTGTTTATTATGTACTTGGTGGTTTAGTTTATTACTTATCCATATATGTTTTTCTTCGATTGAACTTGACATTTGATATGATGTTTTTTCCCCAGATTAAGACCCCATAAGCTTGAAGCAAGTGAGATTAGTGAGGATATTCCTAAAGGTATATAACAATTTCGAGTCATTTAATGATGATCGGTTTGATGGTTTGTTCAAACTATATCACACTGCATTCCCAAATGCAGGTATGAACCACAATAAACCAGAAGAAATAGTCCTTGAGAAGAAGGTTGCACCTGAAGACCGTGAGCAAATTAAACTGGAAAAGTAAAGTTTGCCCCTTATGAACTTTTTAGATCTCATGATTAATTTATACAGGCTGTCTAACAGTCTTTTTGTTTCTTTTTCAATTTACTTCACATATTAGAGTGGCTAATGCGAATGGTGTTGATCTGCATAAAGTTGACTTGCCATCGGAATTAAGATGTCCTATTTGCAACGCATATTTCAAGGAGGCTGTGATGATACCATGCTGCCAGCATAGCTTTTGTAAAAAATGTAAGACCTTAAGTTGCATATAATAGGAATAGATAAAGTCCTGTGTGTGTGTATGTGTGCATAAATAATGCATAAGAACGTATATTCCATGATCGCAGTTTTTAACAGATGTGACCTACAATGATTTTAAATGTTTTTCTCATTAGCATGCACCTTTCTAGAGGTTGGTATAATCAAAAAGACTGTTGCAGGTAAGTTACAGTTCCATCCCGGTCTGCAATGATGTCTGCAATTTTGTCTTACTTGGTTGCATGCGAACATTGTTTGCTTTCTATTAGCTAACGTTTGTTCCACACAATTCTAGATTCTCTACTATAGTTCCTTAGTTGTTCCATTTGTATCAGTCTCACTTGCAAATGGTAATGGTAAAGACCAATTTCATTGTGAGATTAGGTCTTTGCACATGTTTACCTTTAAATTCTACCTGATGGTGTAAGATTTGTTTGCTTTTTGAACAATTGAGCTGCGTCCTTGGGGTATCTTGCGGCTATACGCACAATTGTAGAATCTTTGATGGTTACAGATCTGTAGGGGTTTCATTGTATGTTCACTAATAAAGGTTTTAGTTTGGTTGATTATCTGAAAAATGCTATAATAGATTCTCTTCCATATGGTTCCTATTCATGCTTATATTTTTCCCTCTAATATTGATAAAGTTCTGCCAGATAGCATACATATTTGACATGTATTTTGTGTGTGCACAGGCATATGCGAAGTACTTACACCGACGGCAAGGTTCCCTAAATGTTCTTTTACCAAGTACAGGGTGGAGCACTTACTACCGAATTTATCTCTTAGGCATGCGATTGAGCATTTTCTTGAATCTCAGATTCTCGCCAATGCTCCAGAAACTTATCTACAGAAATATGTTCCCGGTAAGACCTTCTGATTTGGCTAAAATAATTTAGAGATGGATAAAATAGTGTCTCTAGCAGATGTGTGTTCTTTATGTATATTTCAAATGGAGAATCTGGTATTCAGGGGATGGAAGTCTTCGCTGTTACTAAATGGAAATTGGATTTGCTTTACTCTACATCTGCAATGGATAAAGGATCAAATTTGAATATGGCAGAATCTGTATACGAGTCGCAAAACAGGAAAAATGCTTTCATGGAGGGTACAGGATTCCATACTGGTAATTCGTGTGCCATTGACCTCTTGAATAGAAATGGAGGTAGAGATAAACATGATGATTTGGCACCTTTTGCTGACTCTCAAGGTGAAAACCAGCCTATTATGCCCAATGTTTGCATGCCTGATGAAGGTATTTGTCATTCCCCATATGCACATTTTAAAAACAATGACTTATTAGCATAACTCCATCTATCCCAAGAGTACTTTCTAATTGGTTTCAGATATTCAAATATATTACTTTTCGAGTCTAAACTTGACGTTGATTATTTGGCTTTTTGGTATCAAAGTGTTGTATCATCATTATATGTTGATATAGTTTGATCTTTGAGTTTACAACCAACACACATGTTGATATGTTGATATAGTTTCATGCCAGAGGTATTTCAGCTCCCTTTTACCATGATAAGGTTTTTATTTTAGATGTAATATACGATATCAGTAATATATTTATTTACGCATATGAGATCAGGGTCCAAGAACACACATGGGTAAATGAAACTTGGCTCTCAAAGAACTTTACAACAGAGCCCTGATTGTATCACTGCAAAACTGTTATGAAATTCTAATCACAACTATTAAATTTCATTAAAATACAAAAGCGTGAATCCCACACGGCCACACCCCTTTTGGCTCTAGCTACTGTTCAAAACGATGGCAAACACAAGAACCTTGAAGGACCCCAATTATTTGTTTACATACAGTATAATGAATATTTGTTACACATAAAATGAGATAATCTTATTTAGGAAGAAATAATGAAGAGTTTGATTATTATGGATTGTAAATTTCTTTATACCTCTCTAAAACTAGACATCAATATGTTCATAATTCAGATGTGTTTTTGTTCCTGGTGATTTAGAGATCATGGTGTGAATAAAATGATACTTGCTGACAAGTATGCCCGAGTGAATAAAGTTCCATACCTTGGCATTTGCTAAGGAGTGCAGATATCAGTGATTGCGACTGCTATATCTGTAAGTTGTTTCATCTGTTCTCAACCATTTCGAACATTATATTTTTAAATTTGACCAATGCCTATAGATCTTTGGGTGAAAAAGGGAAATAGTACTGAATTTGATGAGCATCCACCCAATCCTGTTATATTATTCATGCCAGAGGTATTTCAGCTTCCTTTTACCATGATAAGATTTTTATTTTAGATGTGGTATACGATATCAGTAATATATTTATTTACGCATATGAATTCAGGGTCCAAGAGCACACATGGTTAGATGAAACTTGGCTCTCAAAGAACTTTACAGCAGAGCCCTGATTGTATCACTACAAAACTATTATGAAATTCTAATCCCAGCTATTAAATTTCATTAAAACGCAAAAGCGTGAATCCCACATGGCCACAACCCTTTTGGCTCTAGCTACTGTTCAAAACGATGGCAAACGCAAGAACCTTGAAGGAAATGGATTTGCTTTATACAATTTCATAAGCGTTATCTCCATGTGATAAGAAAATAAAGGAGGTATTTGGATTCTTTATTAGGAATGCTTATATGTTGACACACTCCTTTATGGAAATAAATGTATTATGAGTTTTACAAAATCGTCGAGGTAATCGTAATTCCTTCACATTAATACCATAATGATGTGATTAATTGAATATATATTATATATATATATATATATATATTATATATATATATATATATATATATATATAATATATATATATATATATATATATATATATATATATATATATATATATAGGGACTTTCATTTCAGAACCATCTTATCTGCGAGAACTGACAGAACCACCAAAAACAATATGCACGCCTTTTAAAATAAAATAAAAATACACGCAAATCATCAATAATCGTAAGTATCCACTATGTTCTTCAATATCATCATGAACTCATCCTCTTTTTCACAAAAACCTTACACACGGCCGCAATATTGTCGTTGCACGCCTTATAAAAACATACATGCACACCTTCAAAGAAAAATTTTGTATTTACAATATCTTATCAAATTCTTTAGAACAACCATGTTTTTTTTTTAAACATATATGTTGTTTTTAGAACATATGTGCAAAAATACAATTATTGAAGGCGTGCATGTATGTTTTTTGTGGTTCTGTCAGTTCTCGCAGATAAGATGGTTCTGAAATGAAAGTCCCACTATATATATATATATATATATATATATATATATATATATATATATATATATATATATATATATATATATATATATATATATATATATATATATATATGGACCGTTGGATCAAGTATCATAGATTAGATTGTAATTTAATGAGATTAATGGCACAATTGTAATAAAATAGAAAAACAATGGCATTATATATCAACATTATACCTTTTTCAAACATTCTTTAATTCATAATTATAATTTATAAATATGAACGTTTTAGCATGCCTACCAACTGACTTTTTTTTTAAGCAGTAACGTTACTTAATTACTTTTTATAGGACAATCACATGCTTCACTTTTTTATCTTTATTTTTTGTTTGTTGCAGTACATGTATATGCTTACTTTTTGTATGTTGCAGTACATGACCATTCCATTTTAACGATTAATATAATAGACTATATAGTGATGCAATATATAGTGACACATTGTTTCATGATATATTTTTACTGACACAATTTTAGTAACACATAGTTTTATTATATATTTTTAGTGACACATACTTTCTTAATATATTTTTAATGACACATTTTTAGTGACACATAGTTTCATAATACATTTATAGTGACACATTTCTAATGAGACACATGAAATTTCTTGAAATACAATAAAGTTTTGGTTACATTTGCGGTGACACACTAATATTTTTGACACATTTTTAATGACACATAGTTTCATTAAAATTATCATCGATACAACAATTATGTTCAAAATTATTTGTGAAGCATATTTTTTATTTTTTAACTAATAAAAAGTGAGCCAAGTGTGCAAAAAAAAAAGAAATGAATACACAATTGTTTCATACAAGAACTGAACACCTTAATCTGATAATAAACAACAAGGTAACCAAAAAAAAAAAAAAAAAAAAAACCCTTAAACATTATACCAAAA